>CAJGYO010000003.1:96298512-96777071 GCA_904845875.1 Miscanthus lutarioriparius | reverse complement strand
CTCGAGGTGGGGACGGCTGGCAGAGGCGAGTTGGTGGTGGTGCGGCGGCCGCCAGAGCTCGGCGGCCACCGACGAGGCGGGATCCATGCGCCGCCTCGGGGGAGGCGAGGCGAGGGCGAGCTCGGCTCCCAGATCGGGAGGGGAGGTGGCTGGCTGCCAGCCAGAGGCAGTGGCAGTGTGGGCGCGGAGTCAGAGGCTCAGAGGTCAGAGCTCAGAGGAGACCGGAGGAAGAGATCCGATGCCATGCCGATGCGACTCGCCGATCGCGACTGAGAAAAATAATTTGAAATTTCCGGTGGGGCTGCTGGCTGGCATCACTATTCACTACTCGGCTGGGCCGCTGCCCGCTGGGGACCTGCCTGCCATATGGACCGCCGGACTGGAAGCAAAACAGTCGCGCGTGTAGGTTTGTGTGGATTTTGTGAAACGGAAATGCTAGGTCAGGACCTACGATCGTCCGGGCGTTCCCGTTGCTGTGGGCCACGACAGCACGAACGGCCCAACTATTCGGACCTCTAATCGGTCGTTTGACAACAACAACAACAAAAAAAAAAAAAAAAACGGATGGCTGTCTTCTTCACTCTCCATTGGAACCTTTTGCTCATTCGCGATCGACTGTATCCGTCGCGACGCTTCCCATCCCTCAAGACCATGGCCGCCCGCCCATACTTCCCATACCGCTTGCTGCTCTGCTCCTCTTCACACGCCGCTTGCCACCGCCTCGACGCTGCCCCGGTGATTCTCCCCGCTCGCAAGGCGTCCGCCCCCATCGCACCTACCACTACTCCTGTTCAAGACGCCTTGCGCTGCTCATCTTCATTGTTCAGCCCCACTCGACGATGTCGACAAGCGCCACGTAAGCGCAAGGAAAGCGTCGTACTGGCGTGGAAGCCCTCCGCCTTGCCTCTCCTCGCTACACGATCGCGCGTCGGCGTCACCGATGCACGAGATGGCGGAGGAGGCACGCCGCCGGATACGATGCATGTTGCAAGTGTATAATTTCAAATGTTTCATTTGTTTTAGAGGTATGTTGCATGTGTGTTCATACGGATGTTGCAAAAGTAGGTTGGGATGTTGCATATATTGCAATGTTTGTACACGTATATTGTAAGCGTATGTCACCAATGTTTCATCTATTCTTTCAGACCCATGTTGCAAGTGTGTTTATCTCGATGCTGCATATGTTTCACACATATGTTGCAAGTGCTTTTTATCTACATGTTGCGTATGTTAGCAATAGTTTTCAAGTGTGTTTTTTTTAAGTGTTTCATACGCATGTTTCAAGTGTTTCATCAGTCTTCGGACGTATGTTGCAAGTGTTGCATCTGGATGTTTCAAAAATAAATCGGGTGTTGCATATGGGATGCGCGTGGGACGCGGAAAGGGGCGCTAGCGGTCCCACGGGCACGGGCGGGGGGCGTGGAGTGCAGGCGTGCCCCGGGAAAATGAATCGGCATGTGTTGTACTGAAGGGAAGTAGATCTACATTGTCCTTGGTACTCTCTGTACTGCAATTCGAATCGGAGTATCCTTGAGGTCAAGTTCTTATCTCCTACAATTAAAAAGAACAAAGTGTGGACATCATTTTGGTACGACAATTGCTTTGGTTTATCCGTCTGCCACCACATGCGATCGATCCCACCTCCCACGCTGTCCAACGGGCGAGCGAGAAAAGGAAAGGAGCGAGCGAGAAAAGAAAAGCCCGCAATTTGTCTCCTTAATTGAATATTGCATGTTTGCAAAATAGGAAGTAGAAAATTATTGTGCTATCCATATACACATTGCATGTTTGCATACACCAGCATACATGGCAACGAGCAAAAGGAAAGAGAATTAACACATAAGGAAAGAAAATTAAGACAAAAGAAAAGAGAGAGACTGCTATCAATTCTCTGCTATAAATCATGTGGCCTCGTCAGCTTAGCTCGCCCTCGCTCGCACCAGCCTCCACGCTCGCGCCCTCCCTCGCCCATGCTCTGACTTGTACATTTTGATTAATTGAACATTATCTTTCCACGATTTATTGACGAATATTTAAACAAGATGCTCATAGATTAGCCAAACTTGACAATTTGCTTCTCAATCTTGTACTTCTACCTGTGAAAAAAATAGTTATTCTAGTGTTTCTATAATGTATTAGGGCAGTCACAATGCTATACCTATTAATTTCTATAGACACTATATATAGAAACCATGGTCCTAATGGATAGTTTCTACAGAACAATTTTTTATCCAACCATATACATTCTCTCTCTATTCTTTACCAATCACATCCCTTCATACCTTGGTTCTCGTGTAGACATGTCCCAAGAATCTAATATGTGTCATAATTTCAGAATTATATGCTACTCCCAGGGCTGGATGATGAGTAGATGGTTTCTATGTGCCCAAACTACTTGTACAGAGCAGTGAGGTCATGGGATCATGCAACGGGGAGGTTGTATAGTTTGGAGAGGATGGTTTAGAAGCAGAGCTTGTTGAAATCGAGCATAGAATGATGCTTATATGGTGTTGAAAACTTTAGACATTTAGAGGTTGGCTGGAACTGGATGGTGCTTGGAAGGTAGTAAAACTGACAGCCATCGCGCCTCAATGAAAAGTTGACGATTGACTTTGTGAAGCAAATTTAAAAACCTTTGTGTTATAAGGGGGCAAAACTTGAATTTGTGGTTTCTGAGCAGATAATTTCTCCTTATGAAAGTGTTTCTAACTAATTCAGAGTGGACCAATGAATCTACGGAAAATTACTTTCTCAATTCCAACTTATATGACGCTTTGGCTTTTCTAGATACATAATTTTTTTATATGCTTAGATATACATAATTAAAACAATATATCTAGAAAAACTAAAATATCTTATAATTTCAAACTAAGAGAGAAAATTCCAATTATTATTTTATAGTGAATTAGCTTGTACCGGACACAATGAATGAAAATGATATATTTTTGAAGTTTACCTTGTACATCATCATCTTAAAAACTAGGAAGAATCAAATATACAATTATGATAACCTCTAATTTATTTTTATCCGTCACTTGCAATAATAATACCTATGATTTAACAATTTCTATATATTCTTGATGGTGAATTTTACCATAGACACTCAAGTGGATACCTTATTCTACAAGTATATGTCTCATGCGTGAAATAGTCCTAAAGCCACACATATTTATACAAAGGAGTATAACATACTTAAGGTATTATAAGAGATTTTTCAAGACACGTAGTGTTACCTATGTGACATGAATTAATATTTATATATATATACTCGAACTTGTGTACATGATGGTATGAAGATGCGTGAATTTATTCGTGGATTTATTAGGCGTCTGAAAGAAATAGATATCGTAGATTTCTTTCTCACTTAGATATAAAAACATTATCTTAGTCGCATCACGGAAAAGTCTATACAAGTAGAGTTTGTGAGCGTACGACATCGCTCGTGTGACTGTGTTAATTTCAAGAACTTTGCCTTTTAGATTAAATATCACTTTAATATCGGTATTTAATTTTATAGTATTGTTATCTTATCGTGTGATCCATGTATTTTTAGTATAAAAGTTTAGCTGTCCCGTAGCAACGCATGGACATGCTACCTTAATGCATATTTGTTAGTTTGGAAAGTTAACTTTGTTTGACATATTACCATTTGCAGGGCCTTGGAGCAGTAGCTATCAAACTCATATAGTTTGTTTAAACATACGGTGTATCCTGTGGCCATTTAAATAGACCATTTCGTCCAATACTGTTGATCAGCATGTAGTTTAATTTCAGACAAGCACGACCACTAGCGGCTCAGTAAAAATGCTTTAGTTTGTTTTAGTTCTTAAGATAATTCAATTTTCAATTCTAGATTTTTTATTATTATTTTCTAACTTGTTAGAGCTATGGATCTTGCGGATGTAATTTGTCTATTGCATATAAACCTTGGTGGATGTAATTTGTAATTCATTTATTTATGTATTGTTATGAGTAGAGGTGAAAACGGTACGGATATTTTTCGACCGTATCCGAGACCGAATCCGTTTAGAGGGTTTAGATCCATCTGTATCCGAGTCTGGATATTCAACATTGGTAATTACTGGCCCACGAAAGAAATGGATATCGGAGATTTCTTCCGACTAATATAAAACATTATCTTAGCCACATCATGAAAAAGATCTATAAAGTAGAGTTTGCGAGCCTGCGACGCCGCGTTCTTCGTGACTTGTGTTAATTTCACACACTTTGTTTTTTGGATTAAATGTCACTTTAACATTGATATTTAATTTTTATAGTATTATTATCTTATCGTACGATTCGTATGTGTTTAGTATAAAATATTAGCTATCCGCACGGGCATGCTACCTAGTATATTGGTAATTAAGCAAAATTTAATTACCATGTATTGATGTTGTTCTCTCTGTATATTCTCGGGCGGCGACGTCTGGAGTACTACTCCATCCCAAATTATAAGACGTTTGACTTTTTTATTCCAAGTTTGACCACTCGTCTTATTCAAAAATTTTGTGTAAATATAGTCAAATTTAAGTCATTCTTGAAGAATTTTTATTAATAAACCAAACCACGACGAAAGAAGTGATATTTTACACAAATTTTTGAATAAGACGAGTGGTCAAACTTGATGTCAAAAAAGTCAAACGTCTTATAATTTGAGATGGATTGAGTATCATTCAGTAAGCTTCCTTATAGAGCACGGCACACAGCAAAAAGGGTTTCACTCTCCCCACGTCTTGAGTACAAGAAAACAAAAACAAATTTCCATTTGTTTATGTCACAGTACTCTCATCAGTCGATTATTTTTTGGGTGGGCCAGCTTGTCGCTGTGGTGAGAAAATGTTGCTTATTCGGGTTTACGGTTGACCCTTGCTAGGCCCATTACTATAAGCCACGCAGGTAATGGGCTGATGGGCCCACGAAAGAGTAGCCCCTGTACAGGCCGGGCAGCAGCATAGTACTCTCTTGTAAGGCCATCCCATTAACCTATAAAGGGGATGCGCTTCCTCTTAAAAAAACGACGGACAACAAATGGATCATTCCGACTCTCCCTCTGCTAGCTTTAAACATTCTGAGCACTCGAACAGCTTCACAGCTCTAGAACTCTGAAGCTACACAGAGCACACATTCTAATACTTAGCGCACGTAGGAGTCCCGTCACTCTCGGTCCTTCGGTCCAAAGTGCGACCGGATCTCTAACACCCCCATCTTACTCCCACTCGTTTGTAACCCCACAGCAAACTTCGAACACCTGGGCTCAGGAATAAAGTCACCGACCGACTCAAACTGAACGTAGGGCACGTTGCCTGAACCAGTATAAACCCTTTGTCATTGAGTACTAGGCCATATCCGATCACAAATGACAAATATTTACTTGTTGGTCACTTTTCGCACTGACACAAGGAAAACGAAAAAAAGAAGAGAGGTGAGCTAACAACAAGGCTAGCTGTTATATTAGAGAGAAAAATATTAATTGATAAATATAAAAAGGGAGAGGAGAGTACCTTGCACGCTAAGGCAAAGCATAAGCATATACACGTAGACCAACAGTGCGTGGCGAAGTGGTTTGTTGCTTTATCATGCTTCAACTTGATCGATCCAGAAGCTTGTGCAACGAAACGGAGGAAGCACGGAGTGGTGCAGTAGGAAAGGTCGAAGGGATGGGTAATGGGTTGCACTGATCTGTTCCCACTTCCCACCAAATTTTTTCACAAGGCATATATTGTGTCATTGTGTGCTACGGGGTACTGCTCAAATCAGGGGATCGGAGAAAATGCATGGCCACGGCCCCAGTCCTAGAATATCCTAGCAGTAACATAACGCATACTGCTATATAGGTCCAGGGTCCACTTTGGGGTGGCTTCTCTTTGTCAAAGAGAGTAACGTACTCCATATATTTAGGCTCTTTAAACTTTGCAAAATCTTCATTTCCCCCATTTTACAGTCTACAACCTGCATGCTTGTTGGGAGAAAAAAAAAACAGATGTACTCCATCCGTCCTAGAAAGAATCTAATTCTAGCCTATATTTTGGTATCTTAAGTTTGACTAATTATAAATTTAAAAATATCAATATTTATGATAATAGATAAATACCATATGAGTAATTATGGAATATACGATTTAGAGCCATGAATGTGAATAGCATCCACTAGAAACTTAGGAAAACAACCATTTTACATTTTACCTAAAACATAACCCATATTTGCTTTCTTTTAGGGATAGCTGGAGTATATTAGTCCAATCTCAATGGGCGTTTCGTGGCCCAGTTTCCAACACCCATATTTTGGAGAAGAGTTTCATTCCGATGTCTCTATTTTTATAAAACTTTTATCATCTCTCTCTTCATCGATACAGCGTCATATTAGCATATTTAATGTGCATAAAACTATCGTGAAACCCCGTTGAGATGGACCATGTATCTGCAGACTGCAACAGTGCTGGTTGGTGAAAACCCAAAACCTGCCCATTGCAACTCGGTGGTAACACAGTGTTGCCACATTAGTTGTCAGCACTAGCTGTGCCTGCTATCCACACACGCCACATTGGTTGTCAAAGAGAAGCAATTAACACCACTTTATCGGTGTGAACTCAGTAACTGATGACCGGCTTGCATCACATAATCAGAAGAAACGCGAAACAACCGATAACCGAGACCCAGAAGCAGAACAAGAGAGGGATTCACTAATCACTAGGGAGTGCGATGAGCGTCGGCGGGCATGGGACACATGCTGGAGTCGGCCCGTCGGGGCGGAGCACGAGTGAGGGAGACGAGGCGCCCCGTGCCGTGCCGTCGCGATCCGGCGCACGGTGTCGGTGCACTGGCGTTAGGCTAGGCAGGCGTGCACGGGAAGCATTGCCCCAGTTTTTTTTTTATGCCCGGACTCTTCAACTACAAGCTGTAGTATCTGAACTCACGCACTAACTCACATCACCACACGTACACAAACTCACACACACCTTAGTACGCAAGCTAGACCTACACCTGACGAAGAGGCTTGCACGTGGCTGAGAGGTATCCGAGGTGTTCCAGGCTTCGTATATGACGGGCACGTCATCCTGACCATTATGGCGCATCTACGTGTGAGGCAACGGAATTTATATAGGAACTACCGTTCACGGTGGGAAAATCACGCGCTTGAACAGGCTCCAACCGTGACCGGTGGCCTCCGCTCCGCTCCGGGAGAGCACACCAACCGTGCTACGGCTCGGTCCCCAAAGCATTGCCCCAGTTGTTGTCGCTCTCGGCCAGCAACGGCGCGAGATCCAACGGCTGACGAGGTGCAGGCTAGGCTGGGCGACCGTAAAACGAAGCCCCGCGCACCGTGGTCATAGGACGATCAAGTAGTCGGAAAAGGAAACGGCTAGGCGAGAGGCCGGGCCGACGGGAGGGGAGGGCATGACACTGGCATCCGCATACCGCTCTCATATGTGTGTGGCTTGGATAGGAGGAAGAAGCGCAAGTCCTCCTACTCGTACGTGTCGATCGTGCATACTAGTAATTTCCAAGCCACATGCGCGTACTGCGTACCACGGCGCAAGCAAGGAGGAGAGAGGCATGCGCGCTCGGCGGGAGATGGATCGATCTCGCAAGGAAGCGCGTCCCGTCCTCTACAGTCTATGCTGTGTGACTATACTGTCACGTTGCGTCACATCCGCGGACGGGATAAATGGACGGTCGCAGTCAACAATTCCTCGCGCAGACGGCACGCGGACCGCGAGTATTATTTGAAAGGGTCTTATATTATTTGGTTATTAGATAGAAAGAAGATGTAGGGTGATTACGGTTACAACTTATCTCAAAATATATATATCAACTTTTGGAATTGTCCTAAGTTGAATTATTCTAAGTTTAGCCACAATTATAGAGAACAACATCAAAATTTAGGACAGTAAGTTAGTACCGCTACATATACCATAAAATATAGTTTAGTAATCTATTTATTTAATTGGTGTCCTAAATATTTTTATTGTTTTTATTGTAAAGTTAATTAAACTTAAGATAGTTTAATTTAGAATATCCAAGAAATTAACTAATTTATTTTGGAACAAAGGAGTAGTTCGGCAGAGGATTTTATATCAGAAGTGCTTTGGTTAACGCTCGTGGAATCGAGCGTGAGGGTAGCTAGCACCCATAGATGCAATGTCAAAGGGAAATGGCGTGCCTAGGAATGAGCTAGAAGTCACGTGAGTGACGAAGTGCTATACTTGCTCGTGGTGTATCTCGTCTCAGGAGCTGCATACAGAGTTCCACCGTTCGCGTGTCCCGCTGCACCCCGTCCAGAGATACGGGTCCCTGAATCGTGGAAATCCTCGGCTCCTCGCACACGCAGCGCCCAGAATTCTGGCCTCGGTCCTCGCCAAGGTACGTGCAGCCATAGCCATCCGACCACCCTCACACGGCGCGGCGCGGCGCAGCACCTGGAAGAAGCATCGCTGGAGCCACCCGTGGTATCGCGGCGGACGCAAGGGCCGGATCAGAAAAAACAGGCCACCGTCCGCTCTGTTTTTGCCGGTGACTGGTGAGCACCGCCACCGAGCACGGTCTCGTTTCCCCCGGGGACAAGATTAGCACCCGTCCGGTCCGGTCTACATTTCCTCGCTTCAGGATTCAGCAATGTCCTGGCTTTGAGTGCGACCCACCAATTCGACGCCGTACCTCTGTCTGTCCTTGAACTTGAATCACAGCCGGCCACGCACCTGCTGGCTTCCAGTGCTAGTTGGTGCAACAAGCCGCAAAGGGCTAGTGCGTCTGCAGGGCCATTGGCGTAGCCGTAGTGGTATACTCCTGTGCTTCCATTGCTTTGAATTTCTTCCCACATTCCAATGGCACGTACAACCAATCATCTGGACTACGCGGCCGGGTAGAGCAGCATCCACGAAAGTCGTCTCCCTTCTTCATTTTTCTCACGAATCAACACAAGAAACCTGCTTACCCTCCCTCGTCTTGGGTTCCGACGTGGCTCTACGGACTCCATTTGAAGGTGTGGTAGAATTTAGTTATAGCACATTTTTCTTTTGTAATGATGACTAAATTAGATTGCTTATATCATGCGCGTGACGTGTATAAAACAATGATATTGTGGTAGACGCTAAAAACTTGTGTTTTTTTTTTGCATTCGTTTCACGGACACCAAACGTGTCATCAAAGTTATTGAGATTTATCTAGAAAGACAAACAATTGCTATCCCTTACGTTGTAGCCACTACATCTACTGATCTACCCTTTCCGTGCACACACCATTTTGGATGATGATTTTTTTTTTCTGCGAGGAATTGTAGGTGCTGATTCTTATTTGTTTTCTGACACAACCTGCGGGACTGTTTTGCACTAATAAATCACAGAGCACCCAGAAGAAAAATAGAAAAGGAAAAAAAGAAAAGACTTTTTCAGTCAATGTTCTAGAAATAAGAATGCAGTCCTGATGCTACACTTACGATATCTTTGCCCCACCTGAGGATCAACTGATTGTTGATGGAAATTCAGCCACGCTGATTTTCTTCTGATTTTCCCCTAAAAAACTTTTTAACGTGGTACCACGTTCTTTCTTTCTCTTTCTGACAATTGTAAGTTCAGCTTCGCTTTGGTAACCTAACAATTTCTACTATCTATTTCGTCTGGTGACTTTTACAACTTCTAGAGATTCGGATATACAGTAACGGCTAAATAACCCATACTCATATACACACCACACACTGAATACGCGTTAGACGTGGCAAAAAAAAAAACATGGAGCGGATAAGCGTGAGGTGAGAAAAAAATCATCTCTTCTCACCAAATTAAAACGGGTCAAAGTAACCAGAGGCTTGCCCATAATTCCACGACCCATCGAGGACCAATTCCACAAAAAACACCCCGTGGCCCGCCGTGGCCCCACCCAACCCGAATTCGATTTCTTCCTCCCCTTTTCCTTTCCACACGCCCTCCCACGGCACCCCATTCCCAGACCCCTTTCCCCTCCTCCCTCCTCCTTCTCGACCACTCCGACGCCCCCAGCGCCTTCCAGCGAGCTCCACCGCATCACCGGCGGCGGCGGCGAAGAGCGGGAGGCTGAGTCCGTAGGCGGCGGAGAAGGAGGAGGTGAGCCGGAGCCGAGCCGAGTCGTGTCGAGGCGATGGGGCAGCAGTCGCTGATCTACGCGTTCGTGGCGCGGGGCACCGTGGTGCTGGCCGAGTACACCGAGTTCACCGGCAACTTCACCACCATCGCCGCCCAGTGCCTGCAGAAGCTCCCCGCCAGCAACAACAAGTTCACCTACAACTGCGACGGCCACACCTTCAACTACCTCGTCGAGGACGGATTCAGTGAGTAGCTTGCTTTCCCTCCCCCTCCCCGCCCGTCGCTCGCCCCGATCCGCCCTGTTCCGCGCGGATCTGCGCCGCCGCAGGCTCGAATCGGGGCTCGCCTCGCTTAGATCTCGCGGGGCTCGCCTCCATCCGCCGCCTGGTGGGGGTGGGGTCTCAGGCTCGGTCGTCTCGAGGTGGTGTGGGGTTAGATTCGACGGTTGCTTCGAGGCTAATCTGAGTGGAGCGGGCTGTTGCTTGACGCTCATCAATCGGAGCTGCTGTTTGGACTCCACTTTGAGTTGAGATGAGATGTGTTTTGGGGAGGGTCGGGAGTTGCTGTAAATGGCTATTTTTAGGGGGTCACCTGCTCGGATATTTTCTATGTATGGTATATCGGTATGCATGGTGGGCAGCAAAAAATTTAGGCCCGTTGCATCTCATCTGCTGAGTTGCGTTATGGATATAGTTTCAAGGTGTCTCGATCGTCCTTGACTTTAGGGAACCTAATCGCAGATTCAGGGGTTTTCTGGATGGCAACGTATCTGGTGTAAACCAACCAACCTGTACAAACTTGGAAACCATCAATCAAGACCACTGGATGCTGATTCAATGGATGGGGTGAGATGTGGGATTTTTTTGCGCTTAAACCCCCCACCCGCCAGCCTTTTTTTGCGCTTAAGCCCCTCACTCCATCCATTGGATCAGCATCTAGTGGTCCTGATTAGTAGTTTCCAAGTTTACACAGGTTGGTTGGATTTGGTGCGGTTGGATTGTGTTCTAGTGCTTTCCGTGGGGGATAAAAGCACTGGCACACATCTCTCGTGTGGAACCATGTGGTTTCTAGTCATTGGAAGGGGTGGCCATTTTGCCAATTCTATTGGTGTTAGTTGATGCCGTGGCCATGTAGCTCAATTTTGCTTTCATTTGGTACAATTTTATCACATAAGAGGTTGTGGCATATTATAGTATTATGCGTATGCGATAATGAATGTTGTAATATCAAGTTCTTAGTGCCTGATATGAGTTAGGCATCCATTTCAGTATATTGTGTTGTTCTAGAGCAAATATACCAAGTTATCGTGCAAAAGAAGTATGCTGCAAGTACCACTGTATGATTACATAATGGAGAGTTTGCATTGGCATTGTGACTTGTGAGTTAGCCAGTTAGTAGGTGCTAATCTTTAGAATACTTTGATTAGCAGTGTTTCTGTATGTATTGGACAGCCTCAATATGGCTGCGCTAATATAGAAGATCCATTATTTCCTTTTCTTGAAGTCATCTTTGGTTGACCTGAAGCAAATATAACTATTTCTTTCATAGTTATCTATCCCTTGTGAAAGTTCTTAGGTTAACATGAAACATCGGTTAATATGTTTGTGCTTTGATGCTTACTTTATCAATCAACCAATGCTCTAGAACATGTTGATGATAAATATTGTTTGCTTTTTTACAGCGTATTGTGTAGTTGCTGTTGAATCAGTCGGGCGACAAATCCCCATAGCTTTCCTGGACAGAGTTAAGGAAGACTTCACCAAAAAATATGGAGGCGGGAAAGCAGCTACTGCTGCAGCGAACAGCTTGAACAGGGAGTTTGGGTGTGTCCCCTTTGTTCTTTTTACACAACAGTCAATCAATCATTTAGATCCCTTGACTTTCTTGACTAACATCTATTTGTTTTTACCATTAATAAAGATCAAAGCTTAAAGAGCACATGCAGTACTGTGTGGACCACCCTGAGGAGGTCAGCAAGCTTGCCAAGGTGAAGGCCCAAGTCTCAGAAGTCAAAGGAGTTATGATGGAAAACATTGAGAAGGTACTATATTTAATCATCTGAAAAAATACACATCTCTGCATTATAATGAAAAAGACGGCACACCTCAACAAACATTATTCCTAATTCCATATTACTATTTTGATGTTCAGGTTCTTGACCGTGGTGAGAAGATTGAGCTGCTTGTTGACAAAACTGAAAATCTGCGTTCTCAGGTAACAGATTCCTTTATGATGTCTACATTAGCGATTTAATTTTGGCATGTGTGTAGATCCAAGAAAGCATAGATGAGTTCTTTTGTCTATAAAAAAGTTAGCATAGGTCTTTCACCCTGAGAAGAAAACATGTGCATGGCTTCTTGACCCTTAACATTAAGTGTGTAATGAATTTGACTCGATATGTTGTAGAAATTTGATATCTGTGCTACTCAATCCAACTCGAGTGCCAGTGACCTTGTTCGTTGAAATGCCATTATTGCGTTGTAGGGATTGCATCATTTGTTAAATAATTCTTACTAGAACAGGTATCAGGTGTTGCTTTATCAGTTAAAAGTTGAAACATGATGATTGGTTAAATTAAATGGTCAAAACGTCATGCTGTGAAAACGCCGTCTTGAAGGTCAAGTGGTCAACAGATCCTTTAGTCTGAGTTAACATTTTTCTGTCAGAGAACTAGCAAGCCATCGTGTATGTAGGAATACTCTGCGCTGTCTTGAAGGTCAACAGATCCTTTAGTCTGAGTTAACATTTTTTTGTCAGAGAACTAGCAAGCCATCATGTATGGAATACTCTGCTGTGCTTCTAAGGTGAAGCGGTCTTATGTTAGATGATGACTAGCATGATGTTACATAGCATAAAAACTATATTATTATGCATATATAGTTGATCTCTGGTTAAACTGTCCAATAAGGAAAAATGGCATGAACCAATATAAATTATTTCCACAGATTTGGTAGTTGACTAGCTGCTATGTTACTGGTTCTTCCTGTGTTGTTTTGGCATTAGTTGCACTGTCTGCTTGCTTGAGAATATATGTGGTTCCTATTATGGCACTGGTTAACCATGGAGCATAACTTGCTAATTTTGTTAACTAACTAATGGTGGTTCTGATCTGGTGTATTTGTTTCTGACCCCGAAAATCTATACTCTAGTAATCTGGTGCACATAGATATTTTAGATCCCAATGCCCAAAATCTTAATACTACTGGTGAGTGCGGGTTTACCCATTTGTCTCGTACAATGAGCACTTGGCAGGTATCAAATGCTCAGAAATAGGGAAAGAAATAACAATAAGAAAGAAAACAGCTTCTTTAACTGCAAACTAGGATCAATGGAAACAAGCCAATCTGCCTACATGTAACTTGCGAAAATTTTGAAAAAAAACCCTGTTTGCAGGCACAAGATTTCAGACAGCAGGGCACCAAGGTGCGACGAAAGATGTGGCTCCAAAACATGAAGATCAAGCTGATCGTCCTGGGCATCATCATCGCGCTCATCCTCATCATCATCCTGTCGGTGTGCCACGGCTTCAAGTGCGGCAGCAAGTGAGGAGTGGGGGTGGGACTTACAGATGGGCCGTGCCTGGCACCGGCGAGAAGAAGACCATGTGGAGTTTTGCTCTTTTAGTCGTCGTGTTGAGTCCTGCGCTGATTATTCTTGGTGATCATCAAAGAGAGTTATTCCTGATGTCGGTGTTGATTGCTGTTGGTCGGTCGGTTGGGAAGTGACTGGGTGAACCGGTTGAAGGGGGTTGTGTCGTGTAATTTTGGATGCTACTATTTTGCATGTATAGCTTGTGTGCTACCCTGGTCCATGCTGCTGCTACTCCTATATCAGTAGATGTTACTACGTTTGCTCCCCAGATTGCAGGCACTATTCGACAATGCCCATTTTCCACCTGTGATATGTAAACCGAACTGAAACCGTTTTGAGCACCTAGGCCTTGTTTAGATTTAAGTTTTTTCATTGTCTCTCCGTCACATCAAATTTTTGGACACATGCATGGAATATTAAATGTAGATAAAAAAATAACTAATTACACAGTTTGATTGTAAATTACGAGATGAATCTTTTGAGTCTAGTTAGACCATGATTGAATAATAATTATCAAATATAAACGAAAGTGCTACCGTGTCAAATTCTGAACCGTGGACTAAACAAGTTCTGAAAATCAGCTGTTGGGGGCTGGGGGGATGCCTAGAGGTCAGAGCCCAGCCGTGTGTCAGTTTAAATGCTCCTATTTTGTGCCGGCTGGCGGCTATGGGTTGCTTCTGGCGGGGGCCGGGGTAATGCAGTTCAGCACAATCGTTTGCTGGCTGCGAACGTGAGAGGGTGAGTAGCTGTTGTGACTATAGTGTCGCGTGGGTAAGCTAGGCGGCGACCTGCCACTTGAATCAGGATCAGCAGGTACATCTGGTTGGTGCGCTTTCGATGTAATGACCTCAGTGCCTCACCAATACTAGGAATTTTTCGATTGGGCGGTGGCCTTTGGCCATCTGTGGTTTCGAACCGGCTGAACGTCACCCATGACCAAGGACTACCTACTTGTATGTTAGAGAGGAGAAGACTTGGGAGATAGGAGTAACATTGTAGAGAAATAGAGATGAGCCATACGGCCATACCTCCTAGATCGCCAGATCGGAGACGGATTTGGCAGGTGTGGCTGTCCAACTGGCTATGCAACTTCGGCGAGGACCTGAACCAGTGAGCTGGCCAGACTGCACCTCGGTGGCCACGCTGCCTCTGGCCAAGGGCGCCGGGGCCTCACACGGCAGCCTGTGCGAGCCATGCGTGCGCCGAGCGAGACGTGTGTGAGACCTGCCCTTTTTCTTCCTTCTTCCCGAGAACACGCGCGCGGCGTGAGCTCCGCTGCAAAAGCCTTGTGGAGGTGAGCGGACATGCCGGTACGCGTCACGGGCTCGTCTTTCTTCGGTGACCCTTTCAGGTGCAACTGCAGTCGATCCAAAAGAAAAAAAGGTGCAACTGCAGTCTGAAGCCAATTTTACCGAATTGAATGCAAGGGCTGTCTGCGCATGCATGCAGCACCACCGCTGTATACTTGTGGTGTACCGTAATTCTGCTTCTAGACCGTCCATCGTGGGTTTAACGTTAGCGAGACATTATTTTCGGTTCACAAAATACGAAAAGGAATCACTGTAACCAGGTTGATAACTGTTACATCGATTCGGGTCATACACCGGTATGGGTCAGATCGCCCAGAGGCCGCAAACGGCCTAGTACGCAGCGAATGGAGGTCTCAACGGTCGACCAGTAGGTCGGCGAGGCCGATTAGACGCTCATTCTTCGTTTGATATACCCAGGAACGCCTCCAGCACGACGAGGATGTTCTAAGGATCGGCAAGACTACTTAAAACGTCCACAAATCCTGTCGAGGGACATTTAGGGCAACAAGGTGGTTGAAAGAGATTATGGGTAAAAAAATGGATATGGATAAATTAATAATACATTGATTATTTAGTTAGATACCTCAATTAGCCGTATTTTCCATAGTTTGTATGGAGTAGGGTTGGTCTTATACAGTACTGTTGCAAAACCAATATAATACTATTTTTATGTCGTTTCTTAGAGTTTTCCTTGTATGGACCGATTCTAAAATTGGCTTGGGCCCGTGTCAACGATAACGTAGAAACCAAAAGACTAATTACAGCAAGTCAGCAACCAAAGCCTAGTTAGTTACAGCAGACAAGCTACAGTTCCAAACACAGTACAGTGTACGCATCATTCCTACGATGAGTAGTAAAGCCGCTACAGTGATCACTCTGTTCGCCTAGCTAGCTAGCAGGCACAGATCACTTGCTCTCCTCTGCAAAGCTGTGCAAAACTGGAGGAGCACTTGCGTACTCTCACTGTAACAACAACGTAAAATACGCCTGTTAAACATACAAAATGACAGACAGTGGCGACGTACAGAGTCACAGAGTGAAGGGTACAGACGTACAGTACAGGTCCAACACACATCTACGTACATCAGGGCACACGACGACTCTCGACCGACACGACCAAAACGCAAAACATTGACATGTTCTACATGTACAAACATAATACACCGAGTACACTCTGATGACCCACACATGTATATACGTACGTGGCGTAGGTACACGTACGTACATATAGATACCTTATTACACGCGCACACGCATGCATCCATGCACGCCTTACGGGACGCCGCCGGCGCCGGCGCCTCCGCCTCCGCCGCCACCGAGGCCGGCGCCGCCTCCGAACCCGCCGAACGGCCCTGCGCCGGTGACGGCCCCGCCGAACGGGCCGAACCTAGCGACGCCCCCGCCCAGCGGGCCGTGGACGCCGCCGAAGAGCCCGCCGCCTCTGGTCCGGCCGCCAAACACGTCCGCGGTCTTGGCCTCGTCCACGGCGCCGGCGCTGGCATTGTCGTCGTCGTCGTCGCCTGCGGCGCCGGCGGCCACCGCCGCGTAGGCGGCGGTGTCGCAGTTGCGCGGCATTGATCTTGCCGCCGCCGATGCGACGGCGAGGCAGAGCAGCAGGGAGGCGATGAACCACCACTTTGCTGCCATTGGCCCCTCGCTTTTGCTAGCTCGTCGAGGTGGCTGAGGACTGAGGTGAGCACAGTGGTCACTGGTGGTGGGGGGTTCAACGGAACTGGACCGCGATAGAGGGTTTTTTAAAGGGGAGGGGAGGACAGGGACAGGTGAAGAGCAGTGGCACCGTACCAATAAATGGCGCGCAAGCAGCTGGGTAGCAGTTCAGCAGGGCAGCAGGCAGCAGCTGCCATGGCGTAATAAATCGGGGACGAAGAGGTAGATAGATCGATGAGGGGGCTAGTTACTGCTAGAGCAGGGAATATGCTTGCATGGGCATTGGGTGAATTGCTGTAGGGTTTAATGGCTGCTAGTACTTCACAGTCTCTTACCTATAGACAAAGAGCATGTTTAGAACTATTAGTTCTAAAAATTAGCCAGCTAATATCGGTTATTTTTTAGCTAGTTAGTTTTTAGTTGGATCCACCTACTAATAGATGGTTGTATAGTCAGTTGAAGGCACATATAAACTATTAGAACATATTAGCAAACTTTAAACCTTGCTAATGGAACTAATATTTAACAACCCTAGCTAATAATTCGTAGATCTATTTGGCTCTACTAGTACTAATCTTAGCTGCTATTTTTTAATCCTAATGGATCCAAACAGTCCTTAAGATGAATGTTAGAAGTAAAGACATGTATGTTTAGAAATTAAGACAGAATCCTAGATATATAATATAATACGTAGAACAACTTATACTGTACTTCAAATAAAATGTAATACGTAGAACAACTTATACTGTACTTCAAATAAATTAAGGGTCTGTTTGAACTCCAGCTTTTGGGCTTTTTGTCTCAAAAGCTAGCTTGTTGGTTTTATGTTGTTGATTTTTGCTATTGGATTTTTTTAATAAACTTTAGCTTTCTCATCTCACCAAAAGTTAGAAAAATTGCTCAAAACGTTTTTTTTCAGGTTTTAGTTTATTTTCTCATAAACCAGCTTTCCAGCTTTTTCAAAAGCCAACTCATCAGCTAGATTGTTTGTTTCAGTTTCTGACTTTTGGCTTGCAGAAGCCAGATAAAAGCCGAAACAAATACGACCTTAGAGTCTTACTCGGTAATGTACCAAAGTATTGCTTGGACATGGATCAATTATGCTAACTATATGATGAACAAAGGTTCCAACCTAAGCACTTAACCCGTTTCAGTTTTTCCACACAATGCACAGGAGAGGCGCCATATTATTGTTGTGATAAAGGGAGTACAAAACACTAAGGGCCCGTTTGATCCTTGAAATTGAATTTATTCTAATAATTATAATTTAGACATAGATTAATTAAGCTAATATAGTTGTATATGGAATATATTTGTATATTTATTGTTATGCATACAAGAGACATATTTATATGTTGCATTTCTATTATAGGAAAGTGAGTTGAAGAGTATGCTATAAGTTGAAGAGTAGAATTATAGCATACACTACGAGAGAGACAAAATTCCCCGAGTGTCGCTGGCTTCTCCGAGTGCAAAAAATCGGGCACTCGGGAAAGAGAATCTTCCCCGAGTGTTGCACTCGGGGAAGAATTGCACTCGGGGAAGAGGCTTTCCAGTGCCGCAGAGATCCCGGCACTTTCGGTAAAGATCAACACTTCGGCAAAGGCCCTCTTCCCGAGTGCAACACTTTCGGGAAGATCGGCACTCGGCAAAGAAACATGTTACTCGACGGCTCACCCCACCCACGCCGTTAAAACTTAAAAAACAAAAATTCTTCCCGAGTGTCGGGAAGGCACTCGGGAAGAGGCCCTTTCCGAGTGTCGAGCAGGACACTCTGGGGAAGAGTTGCCTTCCCAGTGCCCGTCCTCAGCACTCGGGAAAATCTCTTCCCAGTGCCGGGGAAGGCACTCGGGGAAGAATTTTTGTTTTTTTGTTTTTTTCATTTTTTTTGAGGCCTTCCCACTTTATTTGAAATCGTCATTCAAATTTGGGACAATTTGACTTTTTGTTATATTTCGTTTGTTTTTTTCGTTTAGTTGAATTTTTTTGCATGCTTGAATTTGAGCTGCGGGTGCATGAAATAATAAATTTGGTGATTCAAAAATTATATTAATGATATTTGGTGTATGTTGATGCCTTATCCGAGAACTTCGCATGAAATCTTGTCGAGCATCTTGTTGACGTAACATGAAACAACTTGCTTGAGAAAGTGTTTTAAATTATATAAAATTGACGCGAAGCCCTGCAAATGATTTCATGCGAAACTTATGCAGGCGTCGTTTTATAGCATGTAATTTAATAAAAATCGATAAGTTTCTCAAGAGGTTTCGATTTTATAAATTTAAAACACTTTTCTCGGATGTTCTCATGTTACGTCCGACAGATGCTCGACGTGTTCCCTAATAAGGCCTCAACATACACCAAATATCATTAATATAATTTTTGAATCACCAAATTCCATTATTTCATGCACCTGCGCAGTTCAAAGTTGAAGTATGCAAAAAAATTCAACGAAACGAAAAAAACTAACAAAATATAATAAAAAATCAAAATTGTCCCAAATTTGAATAGGGAGTTTTAAATAATGTGGAATGGCTCACAAAAAAATTATGCACAAAAATATAAAAAAACAAAATTCTTCCCCGAACGCCTTTCCCGCCACTTTAAGAAGAAAGGCCCTTAAAGTCTTGGACAGGGCACTCGGGGAAGACTTAAAAAAAAAAGCCCAGCAGGCCTTATCTAAACCTAACCGGCCACCCCACACCCACACCCGCCGCCGCTGCCGCTCGCTGGCCCAGCGCCCCCGCAGCCCCCGCCGCCGCCGCAGCTTGCCCCCCGGGCCGCGCGCCCCCGCAGCCCCCGCGCCGCGCACCCCCGCAGGCCCTGCCATGCGCGCCCCGCAGCCCCCGCAGCCCCCGCAGGCCCTGCCGGCGCTCTCTCTCTCTGCCTGCGACGACTGGGCTACGCCGCCGCCCTGCGTCAGGAGCCGGAGGTCTTCGTTGGACCCTTCGCCCACGACGAGCGTCCGCCAGGTTTTCCCGCTCACACCATTTCCCTTCTCTTCCTGATGTGCTAAACCGAGCACCCAAAACCTAACTTAATCGGCTGTGCATGTGTACACCCATGTCCTTCACCGGTTCCATCCCTGTCCGTAGGCTGACGGCGACGGCGATGGCGGAGGCGACGGAGAGGAGGAAGCGCGCGGCAGTTGTGGTACTGGGCGACATCGGTCGCAGCCCGCGGATGCAGTACCACTCCCTCTCGCTCGATAACCAGGTCCGCTCCTCCTAAATCCACCATCTTGTTTTAGCAGTGTTTCGGTTAAATTGGGCAGGGCTGCACTCGAACCGTCTCTCCAGCTTGCTGCGCGCAGTTGATTGCTTCCGCAGTAGCAAAAAAATTATCTATTGGCCATGGAAAGATTTTGGAGTGACGTGAAGGAAGGAATAGTCCTTACAGTTACCTATCCGAGATGTTCAGAACACCAAGCATGCAATACAGGAGGGGAAAGAGATAGCCATGAATGACACGGCAACTAATGCCAAGAAGTTTGAGGAGCAGAGATGTCTAAATCATTGATACAAATTATACAACACATTTCTTTTCTTTGAGTGCAAAGATCTTGTAGAGTTCCAGACATCACAAATCTCTTATTTAGTAAAGATAATTTTGAGCATACAGTAATCCAAATAGACCTCCATACATTATTATTTTTTACATTCATCAGAGGTATATTTTTCTGAAAAAAATAAAAAGATAGTCATATGATAATTTCATTAGTGAGAGAGATTAATCAAGGAAAGAGAGAGTACATATATAGGAATAAAGTACTGCCTATGAATTAGCATATACCTGAAAATCAACAACTCTGTGTAAATATAGAAATCATAGAAAGGAGGGAGAGAATCCAAGGTAGCATGTATCGCTTGATTGACATGGAAGAAGTCACATTATAGTCAAAATATATTTCTGGTAATCCATTTTACCCTGATCGTTTATCTTCTGTTAAGATTAACATAACATATATAACTTGGTGTTCCAGAATTTTGTTCCTTTACTTGAAAATATCTGTTAATATAGTAACTTGTTCTGTATTCTATAGGTTTGAGAAGCACTTTGGGCAGATGGCTGATGGTGCCTTTTGTGTTACAAAAGCAATGCAGCATGAGCTTGCTCAAAATTGGGGAATCAGGTAGACTGATCAAACTTAAACATAGTTTTCTCCATATATATGACTGCTGTTCACATTCTCTAGTCTGCAATTCCAGGGCGACAGTTCTTTATGATCAATCTCCTGATTTTTTCCACCCTGCTTCATTGATGGAGAAACATGGGGTGAGCATTTATTTTGAGTTTTCATTCCTCCTTCCAGTACCACATGTGACCTGAAGACACGTAATAGTTGTTTAGCAGGCTAGGGAATTCCATCTGTAGTGCTATGGGCAATGCTGATTGCATATCAGTGGGTATGTTTTTTCTTCAGTTAACCAGAGCATTTTGATGTTTTGTGCTTATTTCACTTCAATTTATTTCTTGTTGCCTGATCATACCACCACCACCACATCGTCTAAAGTCTACTCCGGTGAGTATGAGTACGGATGTTTTACTTTCTTTGCTCATGCTTAGTGTCAAACCTAGTGATGGCCTTCGTGCCGGATTTGTTGATGTGTCGGCCTTCGTGTTCGAAATGTGGTTGTCGGCCTTCGTGCGGCGCGCTTTTTCTTGCAGGTTTTGAAACCTCCCGTGCGGGGAGGTGTTGCCAAATTTTCAACTTTTCTTGACACTCCTTATATTTTATCTTGTCACTCACGTGCAATCTCCTCTTTTTGCAGCATCAATCGGGTGGGGCGTCGAACCATGTCGAAGGGTCATTGGCATCGCACGTCAGGCCATCCCCACTGGACCGTCACGGGATCGCACTGTTGGGCGTCCCACCCTCCACACGCCGTGAGCCGCCTTCAAGTCGTTTTTTTGTATTGAACTTGTGAACTTGGAATAGTGTGTACTTTTGAACGTGTGGTTTGTAATATATTGTGGATTTTAACAAATTTGGTCGTTTGTGATATATAAATGTGGTTTGTGACATATTGTTGTTGATTTGTGGTTTGGTTTGTGATATATATATATATGCTTTGTTGTTTACATGGAAAAGCAAAAAAAAAAAAATTTGAGAGGTGAGAGGTGGCTTCCCCGAGTGCTGTCTTTGTGACACTTTCGGGAAGAGGGATTTTATAAAAAAACAAATTTCTTCCCCGAGTGTGCACGAACTTCGCACTCGGCAAAGAGTATTTAAAAAAATTAAAAATCTTTCCCGAGTGTTGCACTCGGGAAGAAAATCAAAAAAAAACGCCGTCGTGGCCGCCAACCAGCGCGTCAAGTTTTCCCCGAGTGCCAAGACGGCACTTTCGGCAAAGCCTTCCCGAGTGCACGATTTTTGACACTCGGGAAGGCGATTTTCCGTGAGAGGATTAGCCGGAGGTTTTTCCCCGAGTGTTACACTCGGGGAAGGCTTCCCCGAGTGCAACTGGGCCTTCCCCGAGTGCAACCGGCACTCGGGGAATCTAGCGGTTCCTGTAGTGATAGTGATCTATAGAATCCATTTCCATCTCCCACCCTATGAATTTGAGATATGCTTATTTGTGAGCTTGGGAATATTATGGAATGTCAAATTCCAAGCCAAATAGCCTAATCCATTAAGTAGATTTCAATTCCTCCAAAATAAAGGGATCCAAATGGCCCCTATAAAATCTAATTGGCCACACAAGTTGGATGTACTTTTAACAGTACCCAATTTTAGGCCCTGTTTGCTAGAGCTTCATCAGCTTTGGCTTCTTTTTGCTATAGTAGTTGGTCAAGAAAGAAATAGTGGCTTCATCGACGTGTAGTTGTTGAGATGAGATAGGAAACGAGCTTTGTGAACAGTAAGACTATAGTGATCTGAACCGTGCAACAGTAGATGAAGCTTGAGCCATGTGAATCTCTACAAAAAGGACTTTAGTTTGCATTTGCTACAATTACAATGGATCAAGATTAATATAGCGATGGACACAACACTGGTCAACGCAAGACTACATATTACTCTCCATTCCAAAATAAATAAACTCTTAGAATCACCTTATGGGGGATTAAAATTTACTGCAGTCTTAAGGTGATTCTAAGACCAACTTTTTATTTGGTAAGAATAACAACATTTATGACACCAAATAAGTATATTCTGAAAATATATTTCATGGTGTATCTATTAGGATTAAAAAAAAAGCTTATTGAGCTGGTTTGGTGGCTAAGTTGATTTTGAATGACTTTCGACTCAGCTCGTTAAGCCTGATTTCAAGTTGGGTCGTCTTAAACAATTCAGAAAACTATAGTATATATATCAATTTCAAAGAAAAGCTCAGAAAAAATAGTTGGCTCAATATCAACCCTGAGTATCTACTTATACTAATTTTATGTAAAAAAATATTAGTACTCTTTACTATAAATTTAGTTAAATTTAAATTAATTTGAATTAGGATAACTTTAGAAATTGATTTATTTTAAGATGGAGGGAGTAATTCAAAGACGATGAAGGTTCATCTTTTTTTTTTTGAGAATTCGATGAAGATTCATCTAAACATGGACGTACACAGTTCCTCTGAGTTATGAGCCTTCTTCAGACCGCTTTAATTTGCTTTGGGCCTCTTCGTAGTCTTGGAAGAAAAGGAGAGAGAGAACCGTACCACATGTGCTTTGGAAGGTTGGAGCTCCTCTTCTTTTCCTTTAGCTCTCTTTAACTATTGTCTATCCATCCTCCCTTTATCTTGTCCCCATACATGCTTCCTGCTAGTTATTAATTTTCTGCAGTAAATTTATTTCATTTTTCTAGGATGGGGGACTAGCATAGAATGGAGGGTGAAATATAAAGAAAATTATGTCAAACTAAGTATGAAGAAAATTACATTGAGGATTACAGAAATGTGACCACATTTTATCTGGAAGGTAAGAGGTTCAAAGGCTGACTATGTCAAACTCTATATAAGGTTTCACGTTTGCCTTAAACACATGTTGAAACTATGTGGTTATTTGCAGGAACATGCTAATATATATTAGATAGGCAAATTAAAAGCACCTTTAGCAAGTGACTTTGCCTGGGTGCTAGCTCGGGCCATAGGTCGCAAATGGGTTTCACATCTCATCACAAGACAGATCACAAACAAAGCTTGATATTATTGGTCAGTCTTATCTCTTTACCTGTTCCTCTATAGCAAACTTGCAATGTGCTCTTCCAATCAATACAACAAGGAACCAAACAAACAGGGAAAAAAAGAATAAATACTACTACACACATGTGCAAAGCAAAACAACTAAAGGAGCTCTTGCACATCTCTCTCTGCCCAACCTTTAATCTGATGCATGTCTTTCGTGAGGGAAGCGACAGTGCTGTCTTTTGAGTCTTTCCAAACCATCATCAGTGGAGTGGCTTTTGTTTTGGGAAAAGCGAAAGTTTTTATGCCAAAATCATCATAAATAGCGGTGCTTAGAACGTGACATCCCGGAGCCAGACCCACCACAAAACACAGCCCTGCAACACAATGAGCAGAGAGAGATCCAGAGCAAGTATTTCAGAAACTTCCATTCTTTGGGCGGCGTTCCTACGCTCGTCCTGGTGGGCTTCCTGATTCTCCAGCTCCCCTGGAAGAAAGAATGCACAACTGTGAGCCTTTGGAAAATAGGTGAAGGGAAACTGGGAAAGAGTTGGAACACCATGTAAGTGTTGTTCAAGGTGAATTACACTGCATCATTTTGAGCTTTTGATTAACTAATGGCTAATTAGCAATGGCATGTAGGCGCACTTTGTTTGACCTCTCCTGATATTGTTGACTGATCATTTAGGGTATGATACGTGCATGCAGGGTACTCATTAGGGGAGCCAGGCTAGATTTGCCTTTGCAAAGTGTTAGCCTACTATTGTCATCAACTCATCATTTGAACTGGGGAGATGTTGGTGCAATGAGGACAAAGAGTGTAATCATCTTTTTCAATGACAGTATCTTGGTAAATTTTTATTTTATACTGATGACATTTTAAAAAAAACAGCAGGAACACTGTTATATCATATAGGAAGGAGAGCAAGCCAAGTCTTACAGGGGTTCGATTACAAAATGAAATAAGTTCCATTACAAAATGAAATAAGACAAGTCCAAATTCTGAAATTAAAAGTATATATCAGAAGAGGAGAACACTGTTATCATATAAGACGGAGTGCAAGCCAAGCCTAAATTCTGAAATTAAAAGTATAGCCTGATTTGCTCAATGAAGAAGTAACTATACCACTGATGCCATAAAATGGGTTCCCGGTTTAATAAATCAATGCTATAATAGGCACTGTCGTAGTGAATGAAAGAAAAATAGCCAAAAAGAACAGTGATTATAGGCACTGTCGAATCTACAGAAAAAGGTGAAAGAATAAGGCCTGAAACCAGAATTTAAGCAGCTCTTTTCACTTCAGTCTTTCAGATTTTTAGGACTCTATAGTTTATCACCTTTGATTTAGTCTACAGTTCACCAATGATATTAGAAAAACAATTAGGTCTTGTTTGGATGCACTCGTATCTACAATTAAATCTTGTTTGGATGCACTCTTCCACCTCATTCTATGTGTATTGGAGTGGACTAGGGTGGAATTTAGTTTAATCTTCACTCCAATCCCCTCAAACACACGTATATTGAGATAGATATGTGTGCATCCAAAACAAGCCCTGAGTAGTTTAAACATGACAAAAAACTAGATTTTTTTAGACTAGATATCATTTCTTCTCATCTTCTACCATTTTGCCATTGAGTGTCAAATGAGAATGTCAAGAGGCCCATGCAAGAGCATGAATAGGAACTTGATTTGTAATGTGAGGACATCTCAAGCTACTATTGAGGCTGATTCTTTTTATATGTATTCAGCTTGAATTTGGTGAAACAAAAAAAAAAGAACAGAAAGTTTTCCCAAAAAAAAGGAGAGAGAGGGAGAGAGAGAGAGAGAGCATTCCATGTTTGCACGCAAGAAAGAGAAGGTACCTGTTGTGGATTGGATCCGGTCCATTGGGCACCCTCCTCTTGCTGCTGCTCAAAGGATCATCACCATCCCTCAGGTCCTCCACTGTCCTCCTCTGATCAGCCAACCTTCCATTATTGGCTCCGATCACCATCCTTCTACCACCCACTGCAGCCGCGCTAGCTGGTGATGGCGTCCTCGCACCCCTCTCTACCACCAAAGACATCAGAACAAGGCCTCCAAGCAGGATGGCCACCGCCGAGGCCGCCAATGCCTCCCTCGCAGACCAAGCAGGCCTGCTCATAATCCTATGCTACTTTCAATTTCTTTTAAATTTTGCACTACTTCCACCGCCACCAGCTGCCTCCTATGAGCTTCTCATGGAGTGGTGCAACTGTGCAAGTGCAAAGGCCACCTCTCTCTCTCCCTGCACAATATATTGTGGACAAACAGGCTGTGTGTTTTCTTCAGGGTTTCTTGTTTCTGCAGCAGGTTCTGATGTGCTTTTGAAGGGCCTAATGTAATGCTGGGGGGTCAGGGTAGTACCAAAGCAAGCCAGCACTGCCATGCCTTCTTTTGTCCTTTGCTTTTTGAGTCGTGTAATTTTCTACCTTCTCCTTTTCCCCTCCTCTTAGATCGATCTTTGAATGGTAGGTAAAAGAGAATGAACAGGAGTTTCAGATGGCAAACTGGCAGTGCTTTCTGGTCCATGATTACACACTACACCTTGGTTATCTTTCAAGTACAGCTAAGATTAGAGGATAACCTATATTACATGAAACTGACTAGAAAAATGAAACGAACGAGAGATGTGATCTTTGAGTAAATCTAGGAGGAGGCATGACAGGTGAGAGATTGCACTGTGGCAAAGTGAGGTCCAAAAGCCGCATCAAAGTGCTGAAGGAATGGAATACACATCTCCTTGCTACTACTTCCAGGTGATAGGTCACTATCCTTTATTTATTTATTTATTGGATCTTGACTAGTATGCACTACATTTGAGTTCCATTAAAAAAAGTGCTGCAAACTCCTTTTATATAATAATAAGATGTGATTTATCAATCTTTTCTTTTGGGGGAAAACAAAGCTTGTCTGAACAAAAGCAGAGGTGATGAGGCCGGAGAGAAAGTCCACACAACTTCTATGTTGTGGAAAGTGCCAAAGGAGTTTGTTATTTTTTATGCAGCCTGCGGCATCCCTGACACACTGCTGGCTGTCCTGAAATCCACTGTGATGCAAGCCAACAAAATTAAAAGTGGGACATGGAGTTCCATTGCTGCTGCCACTGCCAGTGGTAGGCCAGATTCCATTACATTCCTTCTGAAGAACCGTAAACACCAAAACTTACTTCATCTTCCCTTGCAGTAAATTAGAAGATTCCATCAAAACACAAGAAAAGGACGCAATCTATCTTTACTGCTGTTAATTGTCTGAAAACTCAAATAACTGTCTCATGTCATCATGTGAAGAAAACTTTCACTAGTTATGTACACATCAAGTATAGAAAACTGTCACTAGCCATCTGAAAACTGCATTTCGAAACAAAAGAAAAAGAAAATGCAAAGGCGCGCGCCTACGAATCACAGACTTTGCAGCTCATCCGGCACTGCCCAGGCGACCCCTCGGCGCCTACCATGTACACCGGGTTCTTCCCGCACTCTCCCGCCGCGGCCCACTCCGCGCAGTGCTCGCTCTTGTCGGTACACCCTCGGGTTTCCTTGAGGACTACCGGGGGATGCTCGTAGGACCTGACGTGGATCCACTTGGGCGCAGACCATTTCTCGCCTTGGATCACCGGGCAGCTCCCGTGGAGGCTGAGCGGGTCCGGCACCCCGTCGACGTGGAGGCTGAAGAAGAGCACGGCGTCGCCTTTCACCGGTTTCACTGCACGCAATGCGACAAGCAAATCTATCAGCCTCGCCATGTTCAGATTTCAGAGTTTCAGAGCTTCAGAGCCTGATGCTTCTGTTCTTGAAGACGGACATGGCGTGTGCCAGATTTTCATATGGAAGATTACCTGCCAATCCCTTATGTGCACACTCGGAGAAAGTGTCGTCCTTGGGCTGAGACTCCCACCCCTGCATCAGTTGGAGCTGGCAGTGTCAGTATAACTATAACATACCACCAGATTTCCAGTAAATTTGAAGGTTTGAAAGCACCTTGGCGTTGGGGAACACGGTCTCGCCTCCCTTGTGGACGGTGGACAGGTACATGAGCACGGTGGCGTAGCGGTGGCCTCCCCGGACCTGGTTGATCTTGTCGTGGAAGTAGTCGAAGTGCGGCTCGTACTTCTGGCCGTGCTCGTACCGCAGTATCTGCATGTTCTCAGCATTCTCTGATGAAACCAAATCACCCTTATTAGCTTGGTTATGTACTTATGTTATGCCAACAGGCCTCACCCTGAATATATGTACATCCTAATGAACTCAAGCGAACAACAATCTGAGTATGGATGCTATTTCACCTTCAGGAAGAAATGTCCACGCTGCAATCCTCTCCTCAATCCTACTCACCACCGGGTCCTGCACAAAACAAGAAGACAGAAAGAAAACACATTACTGTCACTCTGTCAGTCAATATGATGGAGTTGCTGCATGCAGGTCAGCCGTTGCAAAATTCAGCAACAAATTCGTTTTCAGCCATTTGTACCACCACCCAAATCCTGAACTGGTCCCGGCCGGATGGTGCGATCAGTGAGTGCTGTGCCAGGAAGCATCAGCTGCTGCTGCAGCGATCGTCGTGGACCATGGATGGCTACCGATCGATTCCTGCAGCCTTACTAACTGCTGCACAGAGGGGATGGAGGGAGGGAGGAGCGGTCAGTGGTCCGGCGACTGACGCCGGCCTGGATGTTTACTGGTTGCCGGGGGCGTGCCGTCGGTCGGATTCAGAGCAATATGCAGCTGCTGGGTGGTGGGAGCATTTGACCTTGCAATAGTTGTGGTGCTGTGGGAATCAGAGGAATTGAAACGCCTGGAAAGCGGTTTGCGATCTCGATTGCACTTGGACCACAGCACACAGCAGGGAGGACCGCAGGAGACGTCATGATCAAGATGGCGTCTGGGGTCCGGCCGTGCTCCAGGGATCGTTGCCTCCAGAGGATGAGGCCCCATGGAACAGTGGGTTGCAGTGGCCGCAGGTTTGAGCCAAAATCTTATAGGTTACATATGTATTAACAATTTCACAGTGTTGATGTTGGATCGTGATCCACGAGCAAGGGCTAGCTCGTCCGAGGTTGCAATCAACCTTTAACACGCAGCAAACAATTTTTGGGGTCGACTAAACCAATCTAGAGACCGGTTAGATCGATCTAGAGCTCATCCTTCGCCGCAAAAGCCTGAGAACGCTTGACGCGGGGAGGAGCACGCTTAGGGTTGTTCTAGGACCAGCAAGACTACCTAGAACGCCAATAAATCTTGTGGAGACACTACTACAGAAAAAATTAACCGAGGCGGACAAAAGTGATTAACCGAGGCGAGCATCGCAACCGCCTTGGTTGAAAGGTCACGGTAAATGGATATTTCCGGAGGCGGTTGAATTGTCCGCCTCAGTTAATCAATTAAAAAAACAAAAAAAATAAAAAAAATCCATGGACAGGCCCGGCGAGCCCATAGCATGCCGCTGCCGCCGTAGCTCGCCGGATCCGGCCTCCCAACGCTGGAGCTGACGAAGAGGTGAAGGAGGAGCGCCGCCGCCGCCCGCGCCGCCACCGTCTCGCCCGCTCCTGGATCCGGCCTCCCCACCACCGGATCCGGCCTCCCGCCGCCGAATCCGGGCTCCTCCTCACCCTCGCTGTCGGATATGGGGTCAGGGATGGGCCTAAGAGAGAGAGAGAGAGAGAGAGAGAGAGAGAGAGGAGGGAGAGGGCGCCCGAGGGAGGTGGGTGGGCGCCCGCCGCCGGAGGAGGGGGCAGCAGCCCCGGAGGAGGAGGAAGAGGCGACCGAGCGCGCCCCACGCCGGAGGAAGAGAAGGGGGAGGAGGGCCGCCTCGCCCACGCCTCCCCCCATGCTGCCCGCCTTGACTTCGCCTCTGTCATCCTAACGCCACATGTGCCCGCCCGACTTCGACCGCCCGCCGCCCACGCAGAGGAAGAGAAGGGGAGGAGGGCCATGCACGCACGCCCTACTTCAGTGCTCGAGGAGAGGAGGGATCCGGGCTAAGGGGAGGGGCGCCCGCCGCGTTGTAGAGAGAACGAGGGAGGGGAGGAGCGCAGGGGAGTGCGGCTAAGGGGAGGGGTGAGGGAGAGACTGATTTTAGGGTTTCTAAAGATTTCGTTTATATATTGGAGATGATAGTGGACTAGTGTGGGCTAGCGGGCTGGGCCTGATTTACCAAGGCGGTTGCTGTAGGATAACCGCCTCGGTTAGTATATATTAACCGAGGCGGGCACGTTAGGTTGCCCGCCTCCGTTAATGAAACGTCTCGGTTAATTTTTTCTGTAGTAGTGAGAGATGCAACGAACAATAGCAGGGTTGGAAAATGATAAAATTGTGGGTAGTAGATGTGTTTTGACAGTTGAGTGTTGTATCCTTCAATTGATCATGATCCTCTCATATATATAGAGGGTTGGTCTTATCCCAGTAGGAAACAAGTCCCAAACGTAACATCCAAGTTTCCCATGTCGAAAATAGGTAAAAACCTGATTTGGAAACCAAACCGGCTTGGAAAAAGTCAAGTCAGCCTAGCTGGTTTATATGGGCCCAATGCACTGTTTTTAGGTTGAAAACAGGGAGAGTCGGCTTAGCCGACTAGGGGAGTCACCTAAGCCGACTTGGCACTAGAAATTCCATTCAAAAAGCTTCCGAAATAAATAATTAATTCATCCGGACTCTAAACGAGGCGATCGATATATGTTATTTCGATTAGCTCGACGAGAGGAACGTAATGGTGAAATTCATTCAGGAAGTTGGGAAGTTGGCTTAGCCGACTACGGGAGTCGGCTAAGTCGACTTGGTCAGGCTTGCCTTCTTTTTAGCATGTTTCTTACGTCGTGTTAATCAACTTCCAACACGTCCATGATGATTAGAACTTACTGGAGATGCCCATAATTCATGTTGGGACACTTTTGAGTGTCAACATATGCTTCCTGTTTTTAGGTGAACGAGTATCACTACTGCTTGTGGTAGGCCAGATTCCATTCCATTCCTTCTGAAGAACCAGCAAACACCAAAACTTACTTCATCTTCCCTTGCAGTAATTTTGAAGGTTTCATCAAAACATACTATATAAGAAAAGGAGGCGTCTATCTTCACTATTAACTGTTGAAAAAAAACTTTCATTCGTTATGTACACATCAAGTATAGAAGAAAGCTTTCACAAGTTATCTATAAACCGCATTTTGAAAGAAAATCCAAAAGAGCCCAGGGCCGTCCCTGGGGGAGTGCAGCCTGAGCAACGGCGCAGGGCCTCCAAATATATAGTACCCATAAAGCTATTGTTGGATTGTTTCGTTGGCCCGATAGGCCGATAGCATCGCCTATTAGCCGATGCCTATTAGCCCGTTAGAAAATGATTTTCCGGCCAGCTGCACGGACGTCATATTTTGTCTCCTGACTGCTGCGATCCCAATTCCCAAACCTCTTCGTCTGGACGTCTCCTATCGCCCTATCGGCCTCGACGCCACGTATCGCGAGCGTGACAGACTGACGGCGGGGCGAGGCACCCAGGTGAGGCGCTGAGGCCCTGAAGGTAATTAGTCATTCATATTTCTGTTTTTTTTTTCAACTCATTCACAATCGTCACAACGAACTATAGCGAGTAGCGGGTTGATCTCTAAATTTTGTTCTTTCGATCTTTTCATCTAGACGTCTACTGGAATAGTGCTCAAAGATTGATGCCATGTATTCTGCAAATCGGTCTAGAAAATTTGAATTGGGTTGGCAAAAGCGTAAGAAAAAACAAAGAATAGAGGATTTAATCCAATCTCAGAAAGAAGCTATGGATAGGTTTATTACAAAACAACCACAAGTGCCATCTGATAATCCGACACCTGACCAGGGGCAAGCAATTGACACTAATGTTGACAATGATCCTATAAATCCTCCCGAAAATAATATTGAAGTTGAGGAAGCTCTTCCTGACAACACAAACACTCATATGGACAATAATAGTGATGACTTGAATCCTTCTCCGGATGCCGGTGAGCATATCATTGAAGATTTCATTTCAAAGAACACTAAAAGAATGATACTATTCAAGTAAAGATTATGCAACATAGGTATCATTCTTGACATATCTTATTGCAATGTAATACATTATGAGCCTGTTCGGTTGGCTGGTTCGTTTTGTTGCTGGTTCGTGAAGAAGTACTGCTGGCTGGTTTGTGTGAGAGAAAAATACTGTTCCAGCTGAAAATTTACGATCGTTTACGACAAGCCACAGCCAAACGAATAGGCTGTCATACATCTTATTTTAGTCATATTTTTTCTAAGCTAGTAGGCCTCACTTTTTTAGTTTCGTACAATGCCTCGGATTTCCATGGGACGGCCCTGAAACAGCCTATGAATCACAGACTCTGCAGCTCTTCCGGCACTTCCCTGGCGACCCTTCGGCGCCTACGCCGGGTTCTTACCAAGGGATTCTCGAAGGACCTGACGTGGATCCACTTGGGCGCAGACCATTTCTCGCCTTGGATCACCGGGCAGCTCCCGTGGAGGCTGAGCGGGTCTGGCTCCCCGTCGACGTGGAGGCCGAACAAGAGCACGGCGTCGCCTTTCACCGGTTTCACTGCATGCAATGGAACAAGCAAATCTATCAGCCTCTCCATGTTCAGAATTCGATCAGGTTCTCAGAGGTTTGGAGCCTGATGCTTCTGTTCTTGAAGACAGACATGGTGTGTGCCAGATTTTTACAGTAGGTGTGAGTGAGATTACCTGCCAATCCTTTGTGTGCACACTCAGAGAAAGTGTCATCCTTGGGCTGGGACTCCCATCCCTGCGTGCTGGCAGTGTCAGTATACCACATTCATCAGTTGATAAATAGAGCACTCCGAGTGGACAGACACCGCAAGAACATCGAAATGGAGTCTGTGGTACCTTGGCGTTGGGGAACACGGTCTCGCCTCCCTTGTCGACAGTGGACAAGTACATGAGCACGGTGGCGTACCGGTGGCCTCCCAGGACCTGGTTGATCTTGACGTTGAAGTAGTCGAAGTGCGGCTCGTACTTCTGTCCGCGCTCGTAGCGCTGTATCTGCATGTCCTCAGCATTCTCTGTTGAAATCAAATCACCCTTTGGTTATTACGTATGTCAAAAGGCCTCACCGGCCTGAATGTAGTAAATATATATACAACATCCTAAACTGAAGAGAATCCATAATATATCTGAGTATGCATTGCATGCTACTAATTTTCACCTTCAGGAAGAAATGTCCATGCCGCAATCCTCTCTTCGATCCTACTCACCACCGGGTCCTTGGCAAAGCAAGAAGAGATGAAAACACGTTACTGTCACTCTGTCTGTCAATATAATGGAGCTGCATGCAGCATGCAGGTCACCCGTTGAAAAATTCAGCAACAAATTCATTCTCAGCCATTTGTAACACCACCAAAATCCTGAACTGATCCCGGCCGGCCGGATGGCGCGAGCAGTGAGTGCTGTGCCAGGAAGCATCAGCTGCCGTCAATGGACCAGGGATGGCTACTGATCGATCCCTGCAGCCTGTAACTGCTGCACTGCACTGAGGGGATGGACGGAGGGAGGGGCGGTCAGTGGTCCGATCCGGCGACTGACGCCGGCCGGCCTGGATGTTTACGGGTTGCCGGCCGCCGGGGCAGTCGGATCCAGAGGAATGCAGCTGCTGGTAGAGCATTGACCGACCTTGCAATAGATGTTCGCTGTGGGAATCAAAGAAATTGAAACTCCTCGAAAGGTTTGCGATCTCGATTGCACTTGGACCACCGCAGGCAGGAGACATCATGATCAAGATGGCGTCCGGGTCCGGCCGTGCTCACTCCACAGATCGTTGCCTCCAGAGGATGAGGATAAGACGCCATGTAACAAACAGTGGGTTGCAGTGGCCGCAGGTTTGATCCACCAAGTGACTCAGTAGTGTTAAAAGTTTGAATATTTTGGAGGACCCGTCCCACTACATTGAGAGGTTATGGAGCTTGAGTTGTTGAGGCTCAGCCACGGTTCATCGGCTGACGATGAAAGTGACAACAGTCAACCTCCATTGGCCGATGTGTCCCTGTCTGCGTGATTGGAGGTGTGACTATGTATCCCGCTTCAAACAATTAGACCCCATTGATCAGTAAGCCGAAGCTGAGGAGGTCCAGGACACCTTCAACGGTGATGTCGCTACATCTAAGAGGGAGGCTAGCAGTTAAAAACAAGGCCTCCAACCCGATTATCTAGGCACAAAATGTGCTGATGCAAAAAGCTGAGTCACAAACATGGCGCATAGTCCGGACCCTAGGGCTTTGGACAGATTCAAGGCCACCTTCGCTGCACCATTGTCAGCTTCTAGACATGAAGCCCTTCAGGTGCTTTTTGTTGGCCCACAGTATCACTGGCTCAGGTAAGTGAACCATTCATCGGTCTTGCCGAGCACCTGCTAGTGTTGTCAAGCACCCACTAGCCGTGCCGACCACGAACAAGCGTTGTCCGTCCCCACACACTATGGCTGGAGCTAGAAGAAGAAGGGAGAACAGAGCAAGCACACACAATACAAGACACCAGCGTTGGCCGAAGTCCTGTCTGTGAGATGGCAAATCTGAACTCTCTTTACTGAGTTGCCGTGGTATCCTATTTATACAACTCTATTCTTCTAGTCCTAGTACAGCTGCCATGCTGCTATAGGAACTAGATAATATACAGGGTTGACTCTGCGCCGGCCACTGTATGTGCCTACAGTGTTGTAGGTGAGCCATGCGGAGCCTGCACCTGTAGCGGCTACAGTATCACAGCAGGGGGGCCTTTCGACGTCGCCTTCCCTTGCTGTGTTCACACAAGGTAGCAGTAGATTATCTAACAATCTTCCCCTAATCCTACTGCTAACCCTTATACCCCCTCCATGCCGATCATCTCCTTCGTCTCCGTAAGTCGAAGACGTCCGAACGGCTTGGTGAGGGCGTCCATGAGTTGCCGACTAGTTTCGATGAACTCGATGACGATCTGCCCTCTATCGAAACAGTCCCTGAGGAAGTGGAACTTTACGTCGATGTGTTTACTCCAGTCGTGCAGAACCGGATTCTTCGCGAGGGCGATGACGGGCTGGTTGTCCATCATCAGTGCTGGTGGGTGAGCTTCCACGCCGGCCAGCTCGCCCAGCAGCCGGCGTAGCCACACAACTTGGCATGCCGCTGTGGCCGTCGCTACGTACTCTGTCTCGCACGTAGATAGCGCCACCACCTTCTGTTTTAGCGACAGCCATGAAATTGGGGCCGACTCGAGGAATACGAGCACCCCAGAGGTGCTTCGTCATCCGTCGATGTCCCCTGCAATGTCTGCATCGCTGAACACAGTGAGCTGCAGCCTACTCTCGCCGGTCTTGGGAAAAATGATCCCTTGATCCACCGTTCCCTTGACGTAGCGCAGTAGCCGCTTCACCGTAGCCCAGTGATCCTCTCTGGGATCTTCCATGAAGCGACTGACGTAGCCCACGGCGAACGCAATGTCCGGCCTCGTGTGGACTAGGTAGCGTAGACCATCGACGATGCTCCGGTAGAGTGTCGCATCCACCTTCGCCGTGGTACTGGCCTTCGTCAGCTTTAGCCGCTCCTCCATCGGAGTCACGCATGGCTTGCACTCAGCCATGCCGCTCCTCTCCAATAGCTTGGAGGCATACGTGCTCTGATCGAGCGTGAGTACCTCCTTCCCCTGTCTCACCTCGATGCTGAGGTAGTAGGAGAGTACGCTGAGATCGCTCATTCGAAAACGAGTTGCCATCTTGCGCTTGAAGCTGTTGATATCCTCCATGCACGCGCCGGTGACAATTAAGTCATCCACATACACGCCGATGATGAGCTCCTCCTTCCCCCATCGCCGTATGTAGAGCGCGTGCTCGGTTGCGCAGCGTTGAAACCCAAGCTCGCCCAGCGTGGCATCAAGCTTGGCGTTCCATGCTCGAGGGGCCTGCCGTAGCCGGTAGAGCGCCTTACGCAGTCGGAGCACCCTGTGCTCCTCTCCCTTGACGGCGAAACCTGGAGGTTGCCTGACGAAGACCGTTTCCGCCAGCTCGCCATTGAGGAAGGCCGATTTAATGTCCAAGTGATGGACGTGCCGGTCCTTTGCTGTTGCCAAAGCAAGTAGCAAACGGACTGACTCCATGCGCGCAACTGGCGCAAAGACTTCCTCGAAGTCTATGCCCTCGCGCTGAACAAAGCCTCGGGCGACAAGACGCGCCTTGTGCTTGACAATGGCACCGAGCTCGTCCCGTTTGACCTTGTATACCCACTTCAGGCTGATCGGACGACATCCTGGAGGTGGGTCGACGAGCTGCCAAGTCTCATTTTCTTCGATCGCCTTCATCTCCTCCAGCATCACCCGTCGCCAGTTTCCATCGCGCTCAGCTAGCGCGAACGTGGATGGTTCCTCTGCACTGACGAGTAGCAGCTCTGCGTCATTGAGCAGCCTACCCGCCAAGCTTGAGGGACCTATGCCGCCGACGATGTCGTCTAGCCTACGGAACCACACCTCCTCACCTTCGTGGAAGGCATCCACGAACTCAGTGATGTCACTTGGTGGTGAGGCGAACTCGATCGGCGTTGATGGAGTTCCCTGTTCCGCCGGAGTGCTTGGCATAGAACCTTGAGTGCTCGGCACCTTGGTTGCAGTGCTCGGCACTACCTCTGGACAACTCATCATAACTCCTGCAGTGTTCGGCCACACTGTAGGAGTGTCCTGCCTCAATCTTGGAGTGGTCGACACCACTGTAAGACGTCTTTGCTCCGCCACGGGAGTGCTCGACACCTGTCCTAGAGTGGTCGCCACCACTGCAGAACCTCCCGGCACCACTCTTGGCATGCTCGGCATCCCTCCAGAAGTGCTCGGCACTCCTCTCGGAGTGCTCGGCATCCCTCCCGAAGTGCTCGGCTCTGTCGCCGGAGTGCTCGGCACTCCTCCCGGAGTGCTCGGCACCTCTTCCCCAGCGTCTCCACCACCGTGGATGACCAAGTGCTTGACGACGAAGGTGTTGGTGAAGCTGCCAGCTTCCCCCATGCTCGGACTGCTCCAGTCCCAAGCCACCTCCACGTCGAACACAACATCACGCGAGACAAGCACCTTATCTCCACGTGGGTCGTAGAGCCGGTACGCCTTGGTACCCTCCACGTAGCCCAGGAGCACCATGTGTGTGCTTCTGTCCTCCAGCTTGGTGAGGTTCGGCTTTGTCTTCCTGACGTGGCCGATGCAGCCGAATGTCCGAAGGAAGGACACGCTCGGCTTGCGCCCATACCAAGCTTCGAATGACGTCTTGCCCGTCAGGGCCTTGGTCGGAGCACGGTTGAGGATGAACACCACCGTGGTCACCGCCTCACCCTAGAACCTTGCCGGCATGCCTTTGGCCTTCATCATGGATCGGGCCATGCCGACCACCGTCTGGTTCCGTCGCTCCACCATGCCATTCTGTTGTGGCGAGTACATCGCGGTGTGGTGTTGCCCCACACCCTGATCCGCGCAGTACATGGCGAACTCCACCGAAGTGAATTTGCCGCCGCGATCAGTCCTCAGCACACGGAGCTTCTTGCCGCTCTCGGCCTCCGCGCGCGTTTTGAACTTCTTGATCGCTGTCGCCGCTTCATCCTTGCTCGTCAGGAGTTGCAGCCACATGTAGCGACTGCAATCACCCATGAGCAGGAGGAAGTACCACCGACCACCATTTGTAGCAGGCGTGATCGGCCCACAGATGTCGCCGTGGACGAGCTCGAGAGCGTCCTTCGCGGGATACTTGGCCGCCTTTGGGAAAGGTAGCCTCCTCTGCCTCCCAGCCAGGCAGCTGTCACACAGCTCGCCTCTGTGCTTGATGTGGGGTAGCCCTCTGACCATCTTCTCCAGCCGACCAAGCGTGTCGAAGTTGAGATGTCCGAACCGGGCATGCCACATCCACGGTTCCGCGGAGTGCCTTGCCGCTAGGCACACCGGCTGCTCTACCTTCAGGTCGAGCAGGTACAACCAGTTCAGGGACCTCTTCACCTTAGCAAGAAGTCGCTGCTCCCGGTCCCTGATCCTAAGGACTCCGTCCTTGATCAGTACCTTGCTACCGCGCTCATCCAGCTGACCAATGCTGATGATGTTGGAACGCAACTGTGGGATGTAGTATACATCCGTTAGCGCGCGGTGCTCTCCGTTCTAGCACCTGAAGATAATGGTGCCGCGCCCTTGGATAGCCACCCTTGAACCATCACCAAACTTCACCGTACCGGTAACATCGCCGTCGAGCTCGGAGAAGGATGCCTTGGAGCCCGTCATGTGGTTGCTGGCACCGGAGTCCAGATACCACCGCTGCTCCTGGTCGGCGCCCACACGTCCGAGGTGAACTTGGGCTCGTGGTTCGTCGAGGTTGATAGTCTTCAGGGCCTTCCCAGGTCCTTCCACCATCGTCGCCTCTTCCCTCTCCTCGGCATCAACGTCGTGCAGTGCACAGAACGTCCCCATCAGGATAGTGGCCTCATCCTCATCATCGGCTTGTGCTAAGTGAGCATGAGCCTTCTTCTCCTGCTTGCGGTTTGGGCACTCCCATGCCCAATGCCCCATCTTCCCACAACGCCGACAAGCATTGAGGTTGATCTGCTTCTTCTCCGAAGAAGCCTTGCCACGACGCTTGCCATCGCCACCGCAGCTAGAGGACGCCGCCTTCCCGGAGTTCCTCCGAGCAGTCCACTCCTCTTCCGTCAGCAGGAGTTTCCCGCTGTCCTTCGTTGTTGTCACCTGCTCCAGGCGCTCATCCACCGCTCGCAGATGGCCTGTCACATCCTCAATGGTGAGGGTGGACAAGTCCAGCATCGTCTCTATGGAGAAAGCGATCTGGATGTACTTTGCCGGCACGGAGTGGAGGTACTTGGAGACCGCCTTCTCTTCGTCGATGGTGATGCTGTGGCTCTTCAGCTTGCTGATGAGCGTCTGCTGGCGGAGGAAGAAGTCCTCTACCGTTTCACCATACTTGAACTTGAGGTTGGCATACTTCTGCTTCAGAAGCTGGGTCGTTGCCTTCTTTGCACGGTCGGAACCGACGCGCATCGCCGCAATAGCCTCCCACGCCTCCTTAGCCAAGCTCTTCACCCCCAATGACTCTCTGTACTCCGCTGGTACAACAGCGAGGATAGCCTCCAGCGCTGACATGTCATCTTCTTTATTATCGGTGCTCTTGTCAACCGCATTCCAGAGCCGTCGGGCTCTGAGCTTGACCTTCATGGTCACCGACCACTCTCCATAGTTGATGCGAGTCAGCATCAGCCAACTGGTGCCGCTGACCTCCCACACCGTGCGAACAACGCCCTCCGGTCGTGGCTGGGCAGCCACAACAGTGCCACTGCTGTCGCCCATCTCCGAACCGTCCGTCATCACCAGCGGTTAGTCTGGCGACGTCGCTTGTACGGCTCTGATACCACTTGTTGGCCCACAAGATCACCGGCTCAGGTGAGTGAACCACTCACCGGTTTTGCCGAGCACCTGCTAATGTTGTCGAGCACCCACTAGCCGTGCCGACTACGAACAAGCGTTGTCCGTCCCCACACACTATGGCTGGAGCTAGAAGAAGAAGGAAGAACAGAGCAAGCACACACAATACAAGACACCAGTGTTGGCCGAAGTCCTATTTGTGAGATGGCAAATCTAAACTCTCTTTACTGAGTTGTCGTGGTATCCTATTTATACAACTCTATTCTTCTAGTCCTAGTACAGCTGCCATGCTGCTATAGGAACTAGATAACATACAGGGCTGACTCTACGCCGGCTACTGCATGTGCCTTTAGTGCTGCAGGTGAGCCGTGCGGCGCCTGCACCTGTAGCGGCTACAGTATCACAGCAGGGGGGCCTTTCGACGTCGCCTTCCCTTGCTGTGTTCACACAAGGTAGCAGTAGATTATCTAACACTTTTCTCTGCTAATTTCGATCCGGTGGCCATGGAGCTGAACTTCGATGGCCTCGAGCACAACACTCCTTAGCCCCTTGTTCAGGACTGCTTTGGTGTTTGCCGCCGTGCTTATTCTCTTTATGGTCGTTATGTAGTTCTTTTGTAATCATAACCACGTGAGATTTGGGGTCTGGCTCGGTAATCTTCAATTACCGTCCAACCTTTGTATCGTTAACTCTATGTTTGCTTAATGAAAAATGTGTTTGGGCACGATCGTGAAAAAAAACTACATTGTGATGGTGGGGACTAAACTAGAAGAAGAAAAGAAGAAGAAAAATCCAGATCCCGCTTGCAAGCTCTCATCGTGCATCCTACCAAGATTTGACTGAACTGTGAGGCAAACTCTATAAATTGACAAAAAAAAAACTGCCAAAAGTAATGAACTGGGCACGAGGGAGGGAGGGAGGGTACCTGGCGCTTCCTGAGGAACATGCCGGAGCTGGTGCGCGCCTGGCTGTAGTAGCTGGACTGGTTGTGCGCCACCATGATCCCCTTCTTCGCCTGTTCAATTCATCAATCGCCGGCCGTAGCCACAGGTAGTACCATCAGTTACTTGTGCTGCAAATAAAGCCCATCGATCGATCACCGGCGGCGGCGCGGTCGCTCACCAGAGTCACGAGGTGGTCGCACTCGTCGTTGGAGAGGAACCCCTTGTACACGAAGATCCTGCATATCGATGCGCCGGAACGAAAACCACGAAACAAAAACCTCATCGTCAGCATGTGTGTCCTCGCTCCTCCTCCTACTACTACGTGCTCGATGTCGCTGTTTATATACCTTGGCTGCCACGAGAGGGCCTTGACACGAGAGGAGTTGAAAGGAGGCACCGGGGCGACGACGGCGTCGTCGTCCTCGCCAAGGAGCAGCACCGGCACGACGGCGATGGCGGCCAGGAGGAGCGCCAGGACGAGCAGCACGACGCTGAGCTTCATGGCGATCGCGGATCACTGCAGGTAGGACGGTCCTGTATTTTCTTGGGCTTAGAGCGAAACACACAATCAGAACCCCAATATAAACTAATTGAGTCTGTCTATCTGTCAGGTGTTTTGGCTCCCGAGAACCCTCGATTTTTGTCAATTGCGTTGGTCTCTGCGCAGGCATGCAACGCGAGGCGCCTTGGCCTCAACGCCAGCGGGCAGCAAGAGTGCAAGGCTGCTTCATCGTTCTACTGGTTATTGCCCATGTACTTTTGGATTAGCCCAAGCTAAAAGCTGTATTCTGATCATACGTGTACAGACTTGCGTTAAAAAAGTTCTTGTGTTTTTTTTAAAGATTAAGTCCACTTTTGACCCCTTAACTATTGGATTTATCTAATTTTGATTGTTAACTATAAAACCATCTAATGCTGGTATACCCCAACGAGTGCGGGCTGGCTTCTTCCCCACCGCAACGCCCTACTCCCTGGCCTGTCGGGTCCGCAGGCCCTGCTCCCCGGTGACTCCCCGGTCGGAGGCGGCGGGGAGTGGCTGGCACGACCAGCCAGCAGCGGAAGAGGCCGACCGGAGAGGGGTGCCAGGCCCACGTAGTCCCGGGGCCGGCCACAGCTCGGCGGGAGGTGGGCCGTGGCCTGCTGGCTACGTGCGCCGGCAGCCCAGCAGCCATGGCCGCGGTGATGAGATGCCACAGCGGCGGGGAGGAGCCAAGGAGAGGCGCGCCGGGGAGGAGCCGGGGAGAGGGAAACATGGAGGAGGGTGCGACTGGGGCGGAGGGGGCTCGGCCCGGGTCCGTGCGCAGGCAGCCGTGGCGGCGGCGACGCCATGGCCGCGGTGCTGCAGTGGCGCAGCGAGCCGGCGATGAAGCGCGCCGCGTGCGGGAGGGCTTGGCTTAACCGGCGGTGGCGCTCGTTCGGCTCGGTGAAGGGCGGAGCAGCAGGAACGCGACGGCGGCCGTGGCGGCCTACGAGCACCGAGCAACCATGGCGATGGCCATGGCGAGCTTGGCGGGGGCGTGCGAGACGACGGGCGCGGCAAGCTTGGCTGGGGTGCAGGGGGGAAGCGCGCTCTAGCTTGCTCACGCGCTGGCGTGCTGTAGCCTGTTCGGGCGCCGCTGCCGCAACTTGCTCGAGCGCCGCCGCCGCTGTTGTCTCCTTCACGCGTGTAGGACGGGAGGAAAGAGAGGGGCCAGCGTGGCATGGTCAACGCCATCATGGCGTGGTCAAAACTGCTGCACGTTAGACAAAACAGCCTCACCCGCGCTGAGGGGCTACAAATGAACAGTTTTGATAGTTAGGATACCAGCATTAGACGGTTTTGTAGTTGAGGGTCAAAATTAGACAAAACTAATAGTTGAGGGGCCAAAATTGGACTTAATCATTTTTTAATATGTGTGCACATAGCCGCTGGGGCGCCTTGGCGCAGGAAACACTAGCAGAGAAATGACCTTTCATCCATGGCCAAAAAGTATTTAGTCCCGGTTTAAAAATTGCAACCGTGGCTAAAGGGAGGACTGGACCTTTAGTCTCGGTTTGTAATACAAACTGGGATTAATTCTACCCTTTAGTCCCGGTTGTAACGGTTACCGAGGTACGTCAGAGGCACATCAGCGCGAGAATTTTTAGTCCCGGTTTGAGACATGAACCCGGACTAAAAGTGCCCGGTTTAAGACACGAACCTGAACTAAAGGTACCTTTAGTCCAGGTTTATGTCTCAAACCCGGACTAAAGGTGTCTCCAAACTGAATTTAAAAGGAAAACGTATCTTATCTAAGTTAGATGTGTGGTGGTAGGTGAGATAGTAACGCGTGCAAGAGCTGAAATGGGAGGTCGTAGGTTCGAATCTCCACAGCTGCAACTCTTTTTTACCCAATAAACACCTCTACTCCCGGTTGGAGGAACCGGGACTAAAAATCAAGACCTTTAGTCCCGATTGCATAGTCTCGGTTCCAAAACCGGGATTAAAGGGGGTTGAAAATCGGGACTACAGGTATGTTCTCTACTAGTGAAAACTGCGCAGGCCACCCACGTGTTAAGCTATACCATCGCATTTTGTGACATCATTTATGTATTAGTTGTTACATTTATTTGTATCCACGTGCTAGCTAGGTTCACACTCTAGTGCTTACTATATTACTTTTATTCAATATCTTCATTTTATCAGTAAAGTATATTCCAGCCCAATCACTCAAAACTCTCAAGATCTAAGGCCTAAACCATACAAGGATGCAGTATAGTGTTTATCCTAGCCTTAGATATGCCTTAATTGTCTTCAAAGGCAGGATGGAGTGTTGCATTCCAGCACAATCAAGCGAATGAGGACACCCCATATATATAGCCTCATTCCCTTTAAAGTGCCGTTGAAACAAGTTTGCTAGTTTCATGCGCACCACTAGATTATCCGCTAGGCGGTCCTGGATACAACACCGCGTCATCTAGCGATGTATATTCCCCAGTCGACCATTGAATCTTCACTTGTGACTGACACTAGGCCCTTTTCACCGATGATCCAACGCTTTGTTATGTGATGTCCACCATATCATCCAGCTCTGATCTTCACGAGATGATCATTCGGGTTGCTCCTATGCTACTCGCTACACCATATCATCAGGCGGCCTTAATGTTCTAGGTCTTCAACTGTGCCAACTCTTGGATGTGCATCGGATGATCCGCTGGATGATTCTTATTTTTAGCGTATCATCATTCCGTAGTCACTATCTTCCTGGCTAACTCAGGGCGTGTTTGGATAGAAGTAACGGTACCGTTTCTCAACTGAATCACCAGAAACGGTGGCAAACAGGTTCGCAAGTGCATGAATCGGATCTAAAACGATTCTAGGTTTCTACGTGAGAACATGAAACAGACACATGCTGTTTCTGCCGATTCTATTCTGGTTTCTTCTATATAATAGTGATTTTATTTTTTGGTTAATCCTTTTGAAGTACTCACTCTGTCCCTAAATAAACGTCATTCTCGCTTCCCGACGAGTCAAACTCTTTCAACTTTAACCAAATATATACAAAAAAAAATATTAATATTTCTAGTATATAATTAATATTGTTAGATAGATCGTTAAATCTATTTTCATAATAAACTTGTTTGGAGATAAAAATGTAGTTAACATTTTCTACAAAACTAGTCAAACTTAAAAAAGTTTTACTGGCACGAATACCAAAGCGACAGTTATTTAGGGACGGAGGGAGTACAACACGTTAAAATGGGTTGCAGTTAAGTTGTCTTTACCCACAAAAATGTTAAGAATTTTTTTGAAGCATATTTTTATTTACATAATTTTTTTATTATAAAAATATTTTTTGGAATCAGAATTCGGACTAACAGTCAAATGGTTTCATAAAGTGATTCAGATTATTCACCAGAAACGTTTTTTTAGAGAATCTGGATTCGAAACGTTTCTATGAGAATCTAGATCCCTATCAAATGCACCCTTACTGGACTCTCAACGTGTTTGGCTGGTAGACTGCACAGTGGATTTCGGATGGTTTCGGATGATTTAATAGTGTTATGTGAGAGAGAATAAGTTAAAACAAGCCGTAACATGACCAGCCGAACACCCTGTCTATCATATGATCCGGTACACTTGGCCAAGTGATTGGGTGAATGCTCCAGTGGGGGACTCTTTGTCGTTTCTTCACTATTCAAACTCAGATCTTGATCAAACTTTAACATTGCATCCATAGGACCTTTTATAACGGCAACGTATCAGTTACAAACTAACTAATCTGTGCAAACTTGGAAACTACTAATCAGGACCACTAGATGCTGATCCAATGAATGGGGTGACAGGTGGGATTTTTTTACGCTTAAGCCCCCCACCCGCCGTCCTTTTTTTTTGCGCTTAAGCCCCCTCACCCCATCCATTGGATCAGCATCCAGTGGTCCTGATTGGTAGTTTCTAAGTTTGGACAGGTTGGTTGATTTACACATGATATGTTGCCTTTTATAACATGTCTAACGTTCTTTAGCGCTCATGATAGTCCTAAGTTTGTGTTATCATCTCGGTCACCAAAACTAAAAGATATGATCATAGGCACATGATCCTTAGAAAAGCTCGCATTTAAGTATTTCGGGTCTTACCGGATCCTGTCTAAAGTATATCTATTATGAGATGCACCATTTTTCTGTTTGTTAGATGGATGAAAGTGGATGGGACGAGAATAGTTGACTAATTATATCTATTATTTAAAAATAATAACAACTAATTAGACACTAACAAATAGGGATGAAAAAGGATCGGATCGGTGCGGATAATGCTTTTTCCATATCATAATCCGCTTTTCTTTGTCGGATTCGGTGCGGAGTGGATAATACACGGATATGGACGAGAATGCGGATTTTTTCGGATGTCGGAAGTGGTCTGGATATGAAACGGAATCGGATCGGAGATGGATTTAAATAGCCAAGTAATATGTGCACACGTAGAGAATTATAAGCTTGTCAAGAATTGATTTAGTAAAGAACCAAGAACAAGCAATAGATAATAAGCTTGCATTGCATTCCATATTGCGGCTATCACACTGATAATTAACACTTAACATGATTTTTTCACTAAAAATGATAAGTTATTAGCCAAGAAATAATAACACCTAGCAAACTCTTAATTTAAAAATTAGAACATCAAACAACCACATCACAAAATAAGAGTTCTCAATTAACAAACTTTTTAAAATCCCAAATTCTTTAGTACAGGGAGAGAAACTTTCGGATATCCTATTTTAAACATCGGATAATCCGCATTGAAATTGCAGATAATCCATATCCGTCGGATTTTATCTATTCCACATCCTACCCCACATCCGCACAAAAATCGGATTCGGATTATCCGTATACGCATGGATATTAAAAGTTCTTCTCCATATCCTCAAAATTCGGATTCGGATTCGGATCGGATCGAAGAATTATCCACACCACTTTCACCCCTACTAACAAATATGCACTAACTCTAATTTTGTCATGATAATCACTAATTTAAAATAAATATATTAATTAGCACTACTAATAACCTAATTAGCACACTAAACATGCACTAATCAATGTATTAGCACTTATCAAAACTAGTTCTATCATCATAATTACTAAGTAATAATATAACATACTAATAGTTCTTAATTTATTTACTAATGACAAAGATTAGAAGGAATCGCGAAGACAGGGATAAGCTGGTCCGCGAGATTTTTACGAACCCGAAAATCTAGCATCTTGTGGTAGGGATTTTCTTATCCCAGTGATCCACTTGACCAAACACTACACATCCATAGATAGATATCCGACCAACCAAAAACATCCTAAGGACTTAGTGCGATGCCTTTTGGTATATTGGCACTTAGTGTAGCTAACAAGGCACGTTGATCTTCGATGATCGGAAATTCTGATGTCTGATTGAGATATGAAGTATCGTCCACACAACACAGTATATAAGATAAGATAAAATATAAATACTAACTCTGAAAATACTTTTTATAAACACCGCCAGTATACCAACCCAACTCACCCAAGTCAAAATTTCTAGGTCAAAAAGTTTGACGCAGCTACAATATCAACAGGTAGTAGTAGTATAAAAGAATCCCCGACCAAGAACATCGATCGGGGCTGTCAGAATCAGCAGCTGAAACGGGCCGCCGACCAAAAGAATGAACGAATCATCGTATCACAGAGTCTAGAGGAGCCTCCTCCTCCAAACTCATCCCCACCGTCACCACTGAGTCGTCAGCCGTCGTTCCTCAGTGTCTAGAGGGCTGTCGACCCGTCCAGCCATCTATCTCCTCTTTGAATCTCAAGAGTGGAATTAGCCGCACAAATCAGGTTTTCGCCATCGTCATCTCACATTGCAGCACCGGGCACTCCCGGACTGCAGCTTCCGCCACAGGCAGATCATATGCTGCGGGGACTGGTAGTGTGCCGTGAAGTAGCCATCGTAGCAGCCCGACTGGTAGAACCGCACGTCGTGCCGGATGTCCACCGGCCGCCGCGTCTTGTTGAACTTCTCCACCCACATGCCCATGCTCACATCCTCCATCTTAAACAGCTACGCACCAAAACAAAACAAAACCATTTGAGCCATTGTTGCTTATTTTGAGAGCCATGTCTGTTGATTACTTTGACTCAGTTGATAAGGTCAGATATTATGCTTACCCGAAGTGTCTGATTGTCGAATTCAGACACGATGTAACGAGCAATATCAGATGAAATTACATAGCCAGGTCCATTAGCATAATTCGGGTACACTTCTTCCGGCCATTCCTGCATAGGAAGGAGAGATACATTTTCAATGATAATGCCACTATGGCCTTGTTTAGATTGCAAGTTTTTTCACTCTCTCTCCATCACATCAAATCTTTGGATACATACATGGAGTATTAAATGTAGATAAAAAAATAACTAATTACACAGTTTGATTGTAAATTACGAGACGAATCTTTTGAGCCTAGTTAGACCATGATTGGACAATAATTGTCAAATACAAACGAAAGTGCTACAGTGCCAAATACTGATTCATAACCCCAATCTAAACAAGGCCTACTTTTAACTCTCTAGAATGTCATGAAGAGCTGTTGTCCACTACTTGGATTAGACTAGGATAGAGAAAGGGGTGACAACTATGGACAGTACAACTACAGCTGTCACCGGCTTGTGTACATAGGAGTAACTCGCAAGCATACTCATTGTTTGCCACGAATGATAAATAAATGCAAGATTTTCTTTTACTTTTCAAGAGTTCTAAGCTAGTGATACATATTTATTGTCTAAATGGTCATCATAGAGAAAATAAACAAAGAAAACGTGCAGTTGGTCGATACACTAGATGTTTGTTTGCCAGCAGAAGAAAAAATATGGGCTCGATACTGCATGACAAAAATCCTATCACAATTACACAAGAGACAACAATTTACCTCATAAGTTACTGCCCACTTGCCAGATCTTAGTGGTCGATGGAAGTAGTTTATACTTCCGACATAAACGCTTTTATCATTTCGAACTTTCTTCACTTGATCCAGTACCGAATCAATTCTGACGAATGTATCATCGTCGCATTTCATTACGTACTTTGCAGGGACAACGCGCACCTGCATTAACAAAGATGATTAGCTGTAAATATGAATGAAATTGACCTGTAAGGAAATATGGCAGTGCTGCTTGCATGTACATATTACTTGGTTGCCAAATTGAAATCACTTACCCCATACTCAGCAATGGCAACGGTCTTCAATACAACGAGGTCATAGCTATCAATGAAAGGCACTATAACAATGTCCTGGAAGAACTCTGCCTCCTTCTTGAGCTCTGCGTTAACTTCCTTTTTTCCATTCTGCGAATTTTCTTAATCTGGTCAGCGTTTTGCAGCATGCAAATTAGTAAAAACATTTGATGACCAAAGGTGGTAGTAGTTACCAGAGCCACAAAGAACCGAGCTACAATATTGGATGATTTCCTTGTATACATCATCCATGATTTCCTTACCGCCATACGCTCAGCAAAATGGCTGGCTGCAGAAAGAATGCCAATGAAAAGCTCAACAGGTTCAGTGGGCAGTGGTGGGGCTTTCCACTGTTCAGACATCTCAAGGTATCGCTCCGGAGCGAAACTAGGATGCGAATTGGGTAGAGAACTAGCAAAAATTGATTCAATATCAATGTCTCCATTCAGAGATAATGCAGTTGCATCCTCAAGAGAGTAACCCTGGAGAGAGAAAAACCGACAACAATTAGCAATGCATACCTCAGGACCACACACCAAGACTTATGAGGCTTTAAGCCTTTAACGGTAAACTTACAGTGCGGTAAGGAAATGAAGCAACATGCCGCCCATCAACATTGACATGGTAGCCTTCCAAACCAGCTGTCAAAGTCATAACAAATAGCTTGCCTTCTGTGAATGGGTATGGCCAACTGATGTGGACATCCTTTGGTCTGCCAATCAAACGTTTCACCCACCATTTCATCTTTGATTCCTCTGACTTGTTGTCATCGTCGCGAATCCATTTCTCACACTTGAGTTGCCCGTCAACTGAAACACAAAAGCGACATACCCCATGAATCATAATGCCAATGTTGCAAAGCAAAGTCAGGGCCTGCATTCTTTAAGTAAAAGAAGTCGTGGTTTTAACTTCATTTTCAAGTCGAAGAGTTTGGGTAAAATTGAAAGAACTGAATAGCTGGCTGCTGCAAGGAAAGTTTTCTCAGGTACACTTAACACCAAATCTTGGTCATTGCTATGGTGCTCTGCTCACTACAATGACTCAGGTGGTGTTTAAACTCAGTGGCTAAAGTTTAGGGGTGTCACATCATGGTGTCATATGGGAGTGTTCGGATAGTAATAATAAAACAAATTATAAAAGTCCTCAGTAATCCGCGAGACGAAGTTATTAAGGCCAATTAATCCGTCATTAGCACATGTGCTGCATTGTCAAATCATTGCCTAATTAGGCTTAAAAAATTCGTCTCGCAAATTAGTCGCAATCTGTGCAATTAGTTATTTTTTAGCCTATATTTAATACTCCATGCATGTGTCAAACATCCGATGTGATAGAGAGTAAACTTTATGGAGAGAATCTAAACAAGGCATCATTCAACCATGGTTCACATCAGTCGGTCGCAAGCTTGCTTTAGCAGCATTGAATCATCCCTAACTTAAAAGTAGCTGGAACTCATTGGACACAGGGACTCCTAAAAACACAGCACATGTGACACTAGAAATTGTTTATGTTCGATGAATAAGAGAAGGAACAAATATAGAAATGAAGTTCAGGTTCCCACGTCAGTTGCCTCGTCAAAACTGAACAGCTCTACAACGCGGTTTCAGGTCAATGTGTACTCTGTAAGATTCCACTGATTTGAAAAATAGGACACGTCGCCATCAGGTTCAGGTCCCTCCGCACACATTTCTCCTCAAACAGGAAAAGCAAATCTGGAAATGAATTCTAACCCTTTCTAGAAATTTCCGGCGCGAAGTTTGTACTTTCTATGCTGAATTCCATCAAGCTAAGCTATTCCACGGAATTAACCCCTGAAGTTGACAGTATTCAATTTCCGTAACTACCAAGCCACCCATTCATAGTCGTACCAACCTCGATCTTTGTAGTTTAATTGAGATTCTAAACTGAACCGACCAACATGGCAGCTAGAACATTGGACGTTTGTTTAGATCGAAGAACCAAACTAATCAAAACATCGAATCAAAATGAACCCGGAGAATCTGGAGGTCGCTGGAGAGGTTGACGACAACTCACCGGTGTCCTCGGCGGGGCGGGAGGCGAAGCCCTCGCAGCGCTGCGACTGCCCCCACTGCATCCGGTAGCAGCTGTTCATCTCGATGACAGGATTCCGGCTGTAGTCCCCGCGGATCCTGGGGTTGAAGTGCAGGATCCTGGGCGGCGCCTCCCCGTCGACGGCCATGGTGCCCACCAGCTCGACCATGAACTGCGACACCATGACGGCGGCCTCCCCGTCCTTGCGCTCGGCGATCTTGGGGTCGTACTCGGGGCGGGCGGGGCGGGGCCGGGCCACCACGGTGACGTGGGAGCCCACCGCGAGCCCGCAGGGGAGCTCCACTACGCGGACGCCGTCGTAGGGGAGCTGCTCCCGGTGCACGGAGATGGACGCGGGGCAGGTCGGCGGCGACGACGACGACGCGGGCGCGGACGCGGAGGTGGAGGCGGGGTTGGGCGTGGCCTGGAGGTGAGCGAGGTGCGGCTTGGCCGCGGCGAAGGCGTCGGCGGCGGTGGTGTCGAAGGGGGTGGCCGTGGCGTTGGGCCGCAGGAGGAGGAGGAGGGACGAGAAGATCGGGAGCCGCGGCGCCGCGGAGCCCGGGCCCGGTGCGGCGGCGGCGGGGAAGGCTGGTTTGGAGGGGCGGGCGGGGGAGAACGGGGACGTGAACGCCGCCGCCGCGGCCTCCAGCTCCCGCCGGCGCGGGTGCTGGAAGGGGAGAGAGGAGGAGGTGGCGGCGGCGGGGGAGGACGACGCCAGGAAGGGCAGTAAGGGGAGCTCGAAGAGGAGCACGAAGGAGAAGTACCCGGCCGCGGCGACGAGGAGGCCCGCGCGGACCAGGCGCTTCTTCCGCGGAGCCGGCGCCGGCGGCATCGCGGGCGGCGGAAGGTTCTGGAAGGCGGTGTACTGCTAGCTGAGAGAGGAGGGTCGGTCGGGCCGCGGTGAGCTGAGCTCAGCTGAGTTGAGCTGTGACCGTTGCGGGGGGTCGCCGCGGCGGCGGCGGCGCAGGGCCCTGGTGAGGAGGGAGGAACAGCGAACACAACGGATGGGAGGAAGTATATGTAACGGTTTTGTTGGGTTGGTTAGAAACTTCGGTAGTTTTTACTTTTAACCAATTACCAATGTGAAAATTGAAGGCATCAAGGGGCGAGAGACGGAGAGATTTAAAAAAATTAACTGCGTAAGTACTGGCAAACAGTGATATGGAGTAGTTTCTTTTTTATAAGCCTGTTCGCCAGTTGATTTCTGGGCTAATTTAGGCTGACGGGTGCTGGTTTATTGTGAGAGAAAAACAATGTTGGCTGACTAGTTTAAATTGACTGAAACCAACAAGCGAACAGACTGATAGTGAGATTAGGCAGCTGGCTTCGGATCAAACCTAATATTGGGTTGTAGATTAGCATGAAGAAATATACATTGGGCTATATTTTTGTAATGCTTTACTCTCACGTTATGGAGTTACTTGTTATGCTAAGCGTATGTATTGATTTTTCTAGATAGCTATAGCTATATATAAATGCGAGATTTATGGACATGTGAGAAAGATAATTTTTTTTTCTTAACTCATTTCCTCCACTTTCGTAAGGAAATGAAACACGATGTTGAAAATTAATATGCAAAATTAATTGGTTGCGCTCATGAGAAACCTTCATTGATCTGAAAATGCATTTGGAAAGTTCTGTGTGTTTTAGTTGCCTCTATCTTACAAGTTCTCTGTTTTGAGACGAAGAAAAGGTGAAAGAGTTAAGACAACAGCTTGAACATGTTACCATGAAGAGTCTGCAACTCCAATAGTGTGGATCTGTGCTGTCCTGATGAACTTAATTTTAATCCGATACTGAGATACTTCCTCCATTTCAAATTATAAGTTGTTTTTATCTTCTTATTTTTTAGTACATCCACTTTGCTACGTATCTAGATATAACAATATGTATAGATACGTATCACAATTGATGTACCGAAAAAGTCAAAACGACTTATAATTTAGAACGGAGGGAGTACTTAACTAAAATCTATATTGTATAGTTCAAAAAGATATTAAGTATGTTTTGTATTACATATACTATTACCGAACGAAACCAGCGCAATTTCTTTTTTTGAAGCTGATGATCAACTTTTACTAGTTGATTGAATTGAGTTTGGACGTACAGTCCAAACGTGATTTCGAGGGGCATCTTGGGAATTTTTGCATCTTATATATATACACACACATATAACGGGCGAAAAACTTGGCGGGGGCGGGCGGAACGCGACTTCCACGTGCTGCCGTGGCTGCGACTGCGAGCTGCGCGTGCGCGTGCCTTTGTTGGACTGGACCTGGACGGACAACTCTCCAAACTCGTGGAGACGAACCGAATGCTGCGGACGCGAAGACGGTCACACGCCACGCCACGCGCGCGAGAGAAGAGAACCGTGGCGAGTCAACGTGCTACGGGCACACGGCTGTGTACGTGAGAGTTCGTGGACGCTAATTTATCTCCTATAGTAGTCGTAGCATACTAGTATACCACCATGTTACGCTTCGTACACCCAGGCGACCTTCTAGAGTAGAGTGGTCGCCAATTTAGGCTCGGCACGTTTCTTAGCGTATCGATCGCGTATTTAGTTCTGGAAATTTAAACTTTTCATAATAATCGATAATAATTAGGAGTAGTCGATATATATGTATGTATTATGTATAGTAAAGTCTGCATCGATATATTTATGTTAAAAAGAGGAAAGTTTTTAAGATGACGCTGATTTTCGTACATACAATACAGGAGAAAATAAGTGCCCAACCATGTGGTTTTCAAGAGCTTTTGCATGATAACTATAATAAACAAATAAGCCAGCTGGTTGGAGTATGTACTAGGAATATTTATACACTTGTTTTCGTGTAAGCTGGTACAGCCTAGCTAGCAGCCTTCTAAAATAAGTGGCCACTAATTTACATTCTACCCGTTTATTAGTGTGTCACCTATTTTTGTCGAGGAAGGTACAGACCTAGCTAATTTACCGTGCAACGTCAAAACACGTGTCCCCCCTCCCCCCCAAACCCACCCACGTCAAAACACTACTGTCTTTCCAGAAACTTTGCATCTCTCTCCTTCAACAAGATTCGTCATTTCTGCAGGTCAGAGAACATTCTGTGGAAGATTTCATTAGAGGATCGATCTTGGAACCTTCTTCTCTATCCCCATTTTATTCCTAACGTTCCACAAACTTCACAGCACTATGGGCAAACAGAAGAACTTTATGGTAATCTTTGTAGTCGAGTTGAAACCAATAATCAAAGGCCTCCTATATATAAGATTTCTTTGGAACCCTATCCCACCCTAAAGCCTCCTTAAAACAAGTCGTAATGGTTTTTGCCATGTTCAATTGAAGAGAATAATGTAATCTGTTGTTTCACTCACCCCACATATTTTTCTTTCCAACTCCCCTTGTTCAGATTGACCCCAGTCTGTAATCCATCTTGAATAACTAACCACAAAAAGACTTTTAACTTCACTACTAGTATTATATTTTTCCAGAGTTTTGTCATCCTTCCACTGGCCACCCCCGTAAAAGGTTAATTAGACATGCTGTATATTACAGAAGAAAATTTGTATTAAAAAAAAAGCCACGTCCACGTGAGAAGAAACACACGGCATCAGACGACTTATCGGTGGCCAATCTATGCAGCAATCCACTGCCGTAAAGAAAACATTTGTCCATTCCAGATTAGTACACACTCGCCAACCGCCATACCCTGGCAGGCACCGGAACCACCAGTGCCCGCGCGCGTAAAGAAACACGCAGGGCGGCAGGCCCATTGGCCAGCCCATTTGCCCATCATATATAATCTTTTTTTCTGATTAGCCGACGGGCGCCGCAATCACAGGGTGGCATGCATCAATCGTCCCATCACCACCAGCACATCTGCGTCTGCCCGCTCGCCGAAAAAACACCAGGCCCATGGTGGCATCGGACTCAAACATCATCATCGGCGGTTAGGATAACAAACATATGGCATCGAATACTTTGTCAAGGCGACCATGATTAGATATGTATCAGCATGGTTGCCACTTGCGAGCTGTGCAGGGCCTTAGCCAGCAGAAGATCCTCTGATTAGCTATGCCTATGTGCATTATTAGCCATGTTCGCTTCTCTTATAATCCGTCTTTTTCAGCTTATTTTTTCAGCCGAAACAGTATTTTTCTCTCACAACAAATCAGTCGGAACAGTGTTTCGGTTTGTTTTTTCAGCGAAGCGAACAGGGCTATTATTATTAAGTTAATTCATTAATTAATTAAACCAAAGCACCGGAGATGATGATTTGATTTTGTGTTGCCGTGGACCCGGATCGGAATCGGATGGTGCGGTGCGCCGGCTGTCTGTCCGTACGTGCTCCGGAGCTGGCGCCACTTGGGCCACGTTTAGTTCCTACCGATTCCAAATTTTGGCACTATGCAAAAAGAAGATTCTCCGTCACATCAAACTTGCGGTATATGTATGGAGTACTAAATGTTGATGAAATAAAAAACTAATTGCACAGTTTGATTGTACTTTGCGAGACAAACATTTTGAGCCTAATTAGTCAACAATTAGACAATTATTACCAAATAAAAACAAAACGACACTGTACCTACAGTGTCGCTACAGTGATTCGGCCGGCGCCAATTCGGCCGAACTAAACGCGGCCTTGGAGAGGAATCGCTGTCGCCAGATCATGGCCGCCTGTAATCCTTCTTATTCCCCTCTCTTGCCCGCCGGTGCTGATCTCTTTTTTCTAACAAGATAGGCAGATAGCCTGAGGTGATCTGGGGTTGGGATGGCCTCCTTATCATAGATAATATACAGTGCAACCGTCGTTAACTTTTGGCACACGCGCAATGTAGTGCTGGAGAAGAGCATATGGAGTCGCATATATTATTCACAATTGGTGGTAGGACTGCCGTCTCCGCGGATGCAATAGCAAATGCCACTTGTTTTGGACCATTGGGTTGATTGAGTGTTCATTACGAATGAGCTCAAATTGACATGTCGTGAAATTAGTTTAGCAAGACAACTAGATGGCTGGAAAACACCATCGATTGATACGTACTTGTTTGCTTGACTTTCTCACTTCACCGACAAATATATTTTGGACTGATTCTCTGCGATCCTATGGCTGGGTATTCTAGTGGACACACACCATAAGGTGATTACACGGGAATAGGGAAAGCATCTGGTGACCCAGCTTTGGCCGGGTCAAGTTTTACAACGGTACTGTATCAATCAAGGACAAAGCAGAGACATTTGGAGGCGCACGCATCTATCTATCTATTGAAACGGAAACTGAGTTATTGCACGGTCACTCAAAGACGTTGGACGAAAGACGGAGAGAGCATCACACACACCATACATGCCAACGAGGCGAATGATTGGTTTTTTTCTCAAATCATTCTGGAATTTGCTGCAGCTGAAACAGGGCCCCACCAGTAGGCGCAGCCCATAAGCAGCGATTTTCTGTATAATTAATGCAAACTTGTGCCCTTTGCAATGCTGATGGGAGCAACAGCAGGATATTATATAGCAGTAGCAATGCACTGCTAATGTACAACCATGTTTCCACACAATCAGACACTGCTGTCTCCCCAAGGTTTTTGTTTACATGACAGGAGCAAATCAATCCTTATCTGCCTAGACGTTTAATTTGCTCTGGCAAATCTGGAGCTAAAAGGCATGAGTTTGGAAACTCATGCCTTTTAGCAGTAATTTACATCTTGGCTTTGGCACCCGAGTAAACACGCGATAAGCAGTAACACCTAGCAGTCACACATCAAGACGGACGGCTGTGCCATTACGCCACCGCGCCGCAGATCAGGTGTTACAGCAGGATGACCACCTCGACGAGGCTGCGCCAGCCTGGTCGGGATCTGGCCTGCTGATCTGAATAGTTGGGGGCTGCATAGTTTGGTGAAAGATTAGAGGTGACGGTTTACGTGGCGATTGATGAAATGGGGATAACAACTGCACGAGTACACAAGCTACCTCAGTCGCAGCAGCAACGGTCTCAGTGAGTCTTTGCTTTATGTCCCTTGCCATGGTGAAGAAAACCTGCTCCACGTTTTGATTTGTTTTTGCACTCTGCATACAAATATACAATGGAGCTGAAATGTGAAACTAACCATCTTAGCAACCTGATAATTTCATGAAGAAGCGACTATGACTCAGGAGGTATATCATATATCACTCAGCTTATATGAACAAAATATTACCGTCTCAAAAAACTTGATCCCATATTCATCTGCAAGCTTCTGACCTTGAGCTGTGGACACTACCTGTTAACAGGGGAGTTATTAGGGCATGGAGAAGAAAACCAGTCATGGGAGCCTAGCAGTAGGTAATTTTATGAAAACATGTACCCGCTTTGCATCCATATCAACCTTGTTGCCCACCAAGATCTTGTTGACATTATCAGATGCGTGCTGCTCTATGTTGCGAATCCAATTTCTAATGTCTACAAGTTAATTAAGAAAAATAAATAAATAAAGTGACTAGCATTTTCATCTTCTGTCAACAAATGGGAATGCACGTGCATGTTGCATACTATTGAAGGATGATTCATCTGTGACATCATATACAAGCAGAATGCCCATAGCTCCTCTGTAGTAAGCTGCAAAACAGGGGAGAAGAAAAGAACAATAAATCAAGGAGCAGATATTTTGCTTAGAAATCAACAAAATGAATTGCTACTTTACATTCACTAGACTATGGAAAATATATGTGATCCAGTGGCCAATAAAATATTGCTGCTTTACCATCCCATACATGAAATATGTCACCATTGAAAGATTTACAGATGACCAGCGTATAACAGTTATAGTTTTAGAACTCTTCATGTGAAACTAGTCAAGAACAGACGTGGTAGTGGCATGCACTTGTCTGTGTAGGCTTCATGGTCAAGGTGGGCTTTAGCTCTTTCGGTTCCAATAATAATAAACAAGATTTACTAATAAGGCATAGCTCACCCAGCCCAGGGCCAGGGCCATTACAAATCAAATCAAACTATTTTCTATTCCTTCCTCCTAAAAAGTACCAGACATGTATAATTTCAAGGCACAAATAAATCTATCAGTTTCTAAGTGTTAAAATTCTTGGTCTAGATTGGGCCTTCTTAAGATCAGGTATAGGGTGCTTCTGAAATTATGCCTACATCTCATCAGTAGTAGCCCCACAAGAGCATCATGGTTAAAAAAAGGAGAAAATAATTACCAGTGGTAATTGTTCGGAAACGTTCTTGACCAGCAGTATCCCAAATTTGTAATTTTACACGCTTTCCATCAAGCTCAACTGTCCTAACCTTGAAATCAATGCTTTACAGAAGAGGGAAAAAGTAAAATTTAGAATATTAACTCACATAAATGAATGAAAAAAGAGGGATAATATTGCCTGGGTCCATACCCAATGGTGGTGATAAAACTAGTTGTGAATGTGTCATCAGAGAACCGCAGCAGCAAGCAACTCTTTCCAACTCCTGGAAATAGAAATGGGGCTCTCATTAGACTGTGTGCATTATGTTATGTGAGGGAGAGTTGTTGCAACACATAAAAGTTGATCAAAACGTATTGGTCAAGGAGAGAAACTACAGACTACAACACACCGACAAGGATGTGGATCATCAGTGAGTACAATCAACAGCAAGGGAATGGAATTCGAAGGGTTCCGACTGTCCAACCAAAACTTTAAGAGGAAGATCACACCTACTTTAATTAAGAAAAAAATATGCAGAATTCTGAGCATGTATATGTATATTGTTGGTAAAGGTGGGGGTTGACATGTCAAGTTTTCAATCAAATGTTATAGATAGGTGTTCATGGTAATCCCTTTGCACAAATCACCATGGTCATCCATGAATTACTCAGTGGAGGAATTTCAATCCCCCCCACCCCACCCCCACCTCCACCACACACACATGAATTATACCATTGGTTTTTAAAGTATGATTTGTTTGTTAAGCAAAATAAGACATCTGAAGCTAACGATGCAGCTGCACAATGAAACCCATGCAGCTAACAGCTGCCAACATGTTGACAGCACAATCATGTAGCATGCATATGAACATAAGTGGACAGCGAAAAGAAGATGGAGATGCCGATTTAAACATACGAAGGTAAAACAACAGAGGAACACGTTTAACTGCCTGATAAAAAGTAGAAAAGACAACATACGGTGACTGAAGAACGATTGTATCCCAACTAAACAGATGGTATCCGCAGGCAAGATGTGACCATTTGTTGTGCTCCCAATTGTCTCAATAAGAAAGAATCATCATTTTCCTGTTTTTTCTTATTTATCTTTTCACATATACCTAGTTAGTTTTGAATTATTGACCCAGAGAATAATAATCGATAAATGTCCTATCAAGTGTCATAGAAGTTACTAAACCAAATACTAAGCATACTGACACAATCAACTTCAGGATTTGGCATGAACCTGTGGAAGTGTTCAAGGGATCTATCACATGGTTGGGATTCAGAAGTATTAAATTCTAATGTGGCCAGCAGTGTAGATGTAAAATTATAGTGGTACAGGTAGGAGTTATTAGGAGCTAGGAGTAGGTGGTAAAACTAAACAGCAAACCTAACTCAACAGTTCAACACAACCTTAGCGATCCTACCAGAAACACAGTCAACTGCAAGTCCAGTAGAGCCTCTTTATGGAACTGGATTGGAACCCCCATAATAACTAAGCAACATTTCACATCTCGCCACTTTTACGCCACCCGAATTTCTAACCTACCTAACTCAGCAATTGACGTAGAGAATAACTCCGTTCTGCCATTCTGGGGAATGCTCAGCAAACTAAAACTTCAAGCAAGGTGTAAACTAAGCAACAAGATGTGACAATTTGTTCTGCTCCCAATTGTCTCAATAAGAAAGACTCATCATTGTCCTGTTTTTTTTTTCTTATTTATGTTTTCTACCTAGTTTTGAATTGTTGATGTAGAGTATAACAATGGATAAATGTCCATATCAAGTGTGATAGAAGTTACTAAACCAAATACTAAGCATGCTGACACAATCAACTTCAGGATTTGGCATATGAACCTGTGGAAGTGTTCAAGGGCTCTATTGCATGGTTGAGATGCAATCAAATGTATTAAATTCTAATGAGGCAAGCAGCGTAGATGTAAAATTATAGTGGTACAGGTAGGAGTGATTAGGAGCTAGGAGCTAGGAGTAGGTGGTAAAACTAAACAGCAAACCTAACTCAACAATTCAACCCAACCTTAGCGATCCTACCAAAAACACAGTCAACTGCAAGTCCAGTAGAACCTCTTTATGGAATTCAATTGGAATCCCCATGATAACTAAGCAATATTTGACACCTCTCCACTTTCACGCCACCCGAATTTCTAGCCTACCTAACTCAGCAATTGACCTAGAGAATAGCTCCGTTCTGGGGAATGCTCCGCAAACTACAAATTCAAGCAAGGTGTAAACTTCGTCCGGCTAGAAAATCTCGGATGATCACACAAGAAGCGTGTACAAAAGAGCATCTGTAGGGGAATTTCGCCTGTGTGGCCTCCTGAAAAAGAACAGGTGAAGGAACGCACAACTGCAAGAGTATAGTACAAATTCAGCTCCGATGCATAAATAAAAGGCCATCCATGTCTAGGACGGCGCCTCCCACCCGACCAGAGGACTGGTGTGTCAAGTCAAGCATAGCAAGCAGCAACTACTACTCTACATCAATAAGGACGCAATAACAGCCACGCATCGCTCGTGAAAAGCTTCAACCATGGGTTGTAGTACATGTACATCTAGCACTAGCAGTCCACAAGCAACAAAGGCAGTAGAAACAAGACCCTGTTCCTTCAGCCCTGGGCAACAAACAGCCCCGTTCCGTTCCGTACAGCCGACCGACTCCTCCGGGAGATGCAGAAAGTACCAGTAAAAGGAGGGATTCAGCAGGCAAGCACGCGCGCGAGCAGCAGCCGCCTACATCGCCAGCCAATCGAGCTAATTAATCAAGCGAGCGACACATGCGGAGCCGAGCCCCGCGCGCAGGAGGAGCGGTAAGAGCCGGAGCCGCGCGGAGGATCGGGGGGCAGCGTGTTCTTCGGGGGATTAGTTAAGGGGAGGGGGAGGGGGGAAGTACGCACCGCTGTCGCCGATGAGCAGGAGCTTAATCAGGTGGTCGTAGTCGCCCCGGGACCTCGACGGCGGCGCCGCCATGCTCCTCCTCCTCCGCCTCGCGCTCGCTGGCGGCGGTCTCCGGGCTCCCTCTCTCTCTCTACGACCGAGGAAGAGGATGTGGAAGCGAGGGGACGGAGGCGAGGCGAAGCAGGCAGCAACAGCCAACAGCGAGAAAGGATTCAGTCAGGAGGTGGGGGAGGCGGCGTCCAGCTGTACGCGACGAGCGAGAGAGGGGAAACGGAACAAGACAACGAGGGAGGACGGGAAGGAGAGCTGGAGGTGGACTGTACAGTATCTGTATGTACCAGGACGGTAGAGTATTTTTGTACTCTTGCCGCCGCGCCGCGCGGGCGTCGCGGTCCCCATCGCATCGGCCAGTGGTGCGCTGCTGCGTTGGATTGGTCGGGTCTGGTTGGTTGGACCTGGCGGCGGCGGCGGCGTACAGCGGAACGGAACGGGCGTTGCCAATTGGTAGTTGCCTTGCCTGCCGTTTCGAACTGCCAAATTGGGGCTCGGAGCGATGGTTGCAAGCCAAAAACTGAGGGGGCTCAGTAGCTGTGATTTGGCTCCTCGTATCATTGAACCGGTTAGTTGGTTGTTTTTTTTTTATAAGCTCGACTGGTGCTGGTTTGTTGTGAGAGGAAAGCACCGTTGGCTGATTGATAAGTCCTAGCTAAAATCAACAAGCGAACAGGCTGACTGATTCACTGCCAACGGAACGGGATCCTTTGGGACCCAAAAGGATCAAAGTTCAGTTCTCATTCCGTTGTCACGTGGCCTGTTTGATCCCGAGCTAATAGTTAGCTGCTAATAATTAATTCTTTTAGTTCTAATCAGGTTTAGCTGATTGTTAGCTAACACTTCATAACTAGTATTAGCTGTTATTAGCTAGTTTGATCCAATTATCGAAATCAATCCAGGGAAAGATATTCAGCTAACAATTAGCTAAACTATTAACTAGACCTGTTTGAATGCAATGAGCTAATTATTAGCAGCTAACTACTATCTCTATGGATCTAAACAGGACCTTAATTAATAACTACCTTACTAGTTGACAAAACCGGCTAGCAGTTACCTGATGAGTAATATTAATTATGACTTATTAGTTAGCTAACTATTAGCATGCATGGATCTGTCTAAAACCACCCTATGTATGCTTCATTTTGCACCCCGTGAATCAAACTGAAACAGACAGAACTTAATCCGAGTAAAATTAATCCATAATAACTCGATAAATACACATACACCAGCAGTCTGCGACCGGGAAACGAGCAGCAGACTGCAATGAGTCAGCACCGAGCCATGGAAACAACAGCTCAAAAGTACAGCCTCTGTCAAAAAGAATATAATTATAAGTTCGTGCCACATGAAATAATTCGTGTTTGACAAGTTCTTAGCAAATGATATTCACGTTTATGATTCTAAATTAATTTATTATAAAAATACATTTCGTAATTAATCTAATAATATTTATTTGACATCATAACTATTGATATTTTTTATGTTAAATTTAAGGTGATAGAACTTAACACCATGGTTGCGTTCGGCTGGTTGGTTTTTCAGCCGGATTTCACTGTTCTCGGCTGAAAAACGTTGTTCACACTCTCACAAATTCCTTTAGTGTCGGTATTTTGGACCGGGGGGGTCCTCAACCAACTAGTGAAAGTGTACTGCGTGTTTCTAATCTCGGATGGTGATGCAAAGAGACACAAGGTTTATACTGGTTCGGGCAATAGGTGCCCTACGTCCAGTCTGAGAGAACGATCTTGTATTCCTTGCACCGAGGTGCTTGTAGTAGGGGCTTACAAGCTGAGCGAGAGAGGGAGCTAGTCCCAGGTCTCCGCGTGGAGTGGCGTGGGTTGCTTGAGATGTTGATCTCTTGCAGTGAGGGAGCGTGTGTGTTACAGAGCGTTGCGCGTTGCTTGCCTGGGTGTCTCCCCTAGAAGCGGCCCTGGTTACTCCCTTTTATAGTCGAAGGGAGGCACAGGGGCGGTACATGCATTTGTTACGTGGCGTTTTGTGAGCGGAGGCAGCGCGTCCGAGCCCTGCAGCTTGTCACTGTGGCGGTGTGGTCGGTGGAGCGGTCTTGTCCTTCGTGCACTGGAGCGACGCGCCGGCCACGCCTGATCCTGTGCGTCGTGGGAGCTCCTGTGGCGGCAGGCGCGCCTTCTTCTGTTGGAGGCGTGCTGGTTACTGTATGTTTGACCGGCGCGGAGTGGCGAGGCCAGGTTGATGCGATGGCGTGGGTACGCTGATTCCGAGGCTATAGGAGCTAGGCCTTGTGCGCGACGTGGGAGCTCCTACAGCCTGACGCAGGGTATGGCGCGTTCTACGGGCGACGTGCCGGTCCCAGAGTGCTGACAACGTGGAGAGCCGAGGCCCAGTCGATGCAGAGGCTGGACCGTCATGGGGGGCTCGACGGGCGCGAGTCCCGAGGCTACAGGAGCCCAGAAGCGGATAGCCGAGGCTCGGAGGGAGCAGTTGGTCTTGTTCGTCGATTCCAAGGCTACAGGGACCTGGACTTGACTCTCCACGCCGCGCTGTCCTTGGAGCAGGGGTTAGGCAGCACAGTGCAACACGGGTGTCAGCCATGGGCATAGTGCCGAGCACAGCGGCTGGTAACCCCTGCCCTGTCCTATCCCGGGCTGCATGGTGTCGATGTGACTCCCGTCCCGTCGGCCACTCCGCTGTACTGCGCCGACGTGCGGCTGACGTTGCGGGAGTGGTTGGACGTGTTGGTTGGATGTGACGTCCTGTCAGGGAAATCGGTCAAGGCGGCGGTGATGGGGTTGATGCCGAGCCGGCCTCGAGCGAGTCGGTAACTGAGTGCTCGTCCGAGGCCTCGTGGCGCGGGGCCTCGGGCGAATCGGAGAATCGGTACCTCGCCCGAAGCCTTGCGGTGTGGGGCCTCGGGCGAGTCGGAGAATCGGAACCTCGTCCGAGGCCTTGTGGTTTGGTTCTGGGCCAAGCCTGCTTCGGGCGAGCCCGGATATTTGTTCGAGGTGGGCCGGGCGGTCCAGCCGGGCCTCGGATGTGGCGGGTTTGCCAGCGGTTGTTTTTTGGTTTCGCTATTTATAAGGTCTAAAGCAATTTTTTTGGTTCTTGCTCAGGGTACCCCTTTTTATGGTATCCGACAGTAGCCCCTGAGCCTCGGGGGGGAGTGCGAGCACTCTCCCTGAGGTTTCGATGAGACTTGGTTCGCAGCAGTTCCCGTCGGGATGGTGTTTCATACTCGAGGTTTCGGTGGGTGCGCGCGAGCGCACCCGCCGGGTGTAGCCCCTGAGGCCCTGGAGGAGTGGATTCACTCCTCCAGGGGCTTTTCTCATGTTGAGTGAGGAGTTTTATTACGTTTGCCGAGTCCCCGGGTGCGAGTTCGGATCGCTGGGCCTCGGTTTGGTTGCAGGAAGAGCCCCCGAGCCTCTGCTCAAAGCAAGAGAGCGGTCAGGAGTTTCCCTGTCTTTTTTGTGCAGCCCTCGTGCATCCTTTTCGTTCGGAAGGAGGGGTGGAGTGTGCCAGGCTACCCTCGGTGGGCGCGAGCAGTGACACCTCCGGTGAGCTGTTATCGGGTAAGTCCGAGTGGAGGCCCGTGCCCCATTTGATAGGGTTCGGCTAGCGGTCTAGAGACGCACTCCAAAAGTACCAGAGGGCTTCTCTAGTGGGTCCCATGGCCGTTCGATTGGTCCCGGGGCTCGATGCCTCCCTACGGTGGGATTCCATTCAGAGACTTTCCTGTCAATCTCGGACGACTTAGGGCATCCCAAGCAATTGCTTGCTTGGGCCTCGGCCATGTACGGGCTCGCCCATAGTCATCCCTTACTCTATTTGCCCTAGGGCGGCTGTTGAGACCCTCGGGGGCCCAGCCTTCGAACCCCTAGACCGTAACGGGCTCGGTGCCCAGTTCCTTAGTTGTTTTATCGCGTTTGCTGAGTCCCCGAGTGCAAGTTTGGGTCGCTGGGCCCCGGCTTGGTTGTAGGAAGAGCCCCCGAGCCTCTGCTCGGAGCAAGAGGGTGATCAGGAGTTTCCCTGTCTTTTTTGTGCGGCCCTCGCGCATCCTTTTCGTTCGGAAGGAGGGGTGGAGTGTGCCAGGCTACCCTCGGTGGGCGCGAGCTGTGACACCTCCGGTGAGCTGTTATCGGGTAAGTCCGAGTGGAGGCACGTGCCCCATTTGATAGGGGTCGGCTAGCGGTCCAGAGACGCACTCCAAAAGTACCAGAGGGCTTCTCTAGTGGGTCCCAGGGCCGTTCGATTGGCCCCGGGGGCTCGATGCCTCCCTACGGTGGGATTCCATTCAGAGACTTCCCTGTCGGTCTCGGACACGACTTAGGGCATCCCAAGCAATTGCTTGCTTGGGCCTCGGCCATGTACGGGCTCGCCCATAGTCATCCCTGACTCTGTTTGTCCTGGGGCAGCTGTCGAGACCCTCGGGGGCCCAGCCTTCGAACCCCTGGACCGTAACGGGCTCGGTGCCCAGTTCCTTAGTGATTTTATCACGTTTGCCGAGCCCCCGAGTGCGAGTTCGGGTCGCTGGGCCTCGGCTTGGTTATAGGAAGAGCCCCCGAGCCTCTGCTCGAAGCAAGGGGGTGATCAAGAGTTTCCCTGTCTTTTTTGTGCGGCCCTCACACATCCTTTTCATTTAGAAGGAGGGATGGAGTGTGCCAGGCTACCCTCGGTGGGCGCGAGCAGTGACACCTCCGATGAGCTGTTATCGGGTAAGTTCGAGTGGAGGCCCATGCCCCATTCGATAGGGGTCGGCTAGCGGTCCAGAGACGCACTCCAAAAGTACCAGAGGGCTTCTCTAGTGGATCCCAGGGCCGTTCGATTGGCCCCGGGGGCTCGATGCCTCCCTACGGTGGGATTCCATTCAGAGACTTTCCTACCGATCTCGGACGACTTAGGGCATCCCAAGCAATTGCTTGCTTGGGCCTCGGCCATGTACGGGCTCGCCCATAGTCATCCCTGACTCTGTTTGCCCTAGGGCGGCTGTCGAGACCCTCGGGGGCCTAGCCTTCAAACCCCTGGACCGTAACGGGCTCAGTGCCCAGTTCCTTAGTCTCAAAGGAATCAGGTGGGGAATATTCCCTTCCCACCGAATGACGACGGTGGGTGCGCCTTTTGAGGCGGTTTCTCGGGGAGACGGAACGACACCTGCCATGACGTGGTGTCTACGGATGGGACGTTACCGTACGTGTGCGGCTAGCAAGAAAAAGTAGGGCACATGGGCGGTTTGGCCGGATCCGCATTAACTACGCCAGATCTAGGAAATAATCTTCCCGGTTTCGTCGCCCGCCCGTTCGCCTTCTTTCTTCCCTCATAAATACGTGACGAGCCGTTCCCCTACCCCTCCTTACCTTTCCTGCCTGCACTCGTGTTTCTGCCCTCGAGCGGTTGCCAAGAACAGTGGAAGAGAGTGCCAGGGAGAAGAAGGGAGAAGGGGGAGAGGAGAGAGAGAGAGCATGCATTACCACCGTAGTCACATTCTCCGCCGCACCCATGGCAGGTGGCGTTGTTGTCCTCCAGGCGGATCCTTGGGGTCCGTCCGACGTGTCTGTGGAGATGCTGCAGTCACTCATCGATGACGGTCTCCTTCGCCCGGTCACCGACCCCAACAGGCCGGAGTGGATTGCTCCGAGGAGCGAGCCAGAGCTAAGGCCTCATGATGGCTACATCGTGAGCTTCGTGGCCTTCCATGAGCGTGGCCTCGGCTTACCGGTGGACCGGTTTATGCGGGCGCTCCCGCATTACTACGGCGTGGAGCTCCACAACTTCAACCCCAACTCCATTGCATAGGCGGCCATCTTCGTTGTCGTCTACGAGGGGTACCTGGGCATTGCCCCCACTAGGAGCTGTGGCTCCACCTCTTTCGGGCGGGGCTCACCACCAAGCCGGCGGTTACGACGGGCACGCGGAAGGCGTTGAGGGCCAGCGGCTGCACTCTCCAAGTGCGCCAAGACCGACAGCCCCTCTACATCCCGGCCCAGCTCGCGTCGTCCAACCGCCGCTGGTACAACAGCTGGTTCTACCTCCGCAACGATGACGGCAGGCTTCCCCCCAGTACCGGGCAGGTCATGGAGAGCCAGCCGGAGAGGTGGAGGTATGGCGTCCCATTGGGTGATCAGCCCAAGCTGCAGCCGCTCCTAAGGGCCCTGGAAAGGCTGCGCGGCCACGGCCTTACGACGGCCGTGGTTGTGGCGGCCTTCCACCGCCGGAGGGTGCTGCCGCTGATGTCTCGGCGGCAGCGCCTGTTCGAGATGACACCGGATGAGCCGATTGACGGCGTCCGGTTGTCCGCCATCACCCTCTTCGACAAGGAGATTCTGCGTCGGGTGAGAGAGATGATGGAGGGGCGGCTGAGGAGCAGTGGTCTAACCCCGTTCTCGATGCGCCCATCATGGGGGTATATCTCTCTGGTAAGTTGTTGTGTTGCTGCGGCCTTGGAGGCCTTCTCGCTCCTTATATTTTCGGTCCGTTCCCTTATGGCATTTGCCGTTCCCGCAGGGGATGAGGGATGTGTGAGCCTCCCCGCCGCCTGTTCTTGAGGACACCAAGTGGCGAGCCAAGAACAGGGCACAAGCTAAGGCGTACAAGGAGCGAAAGGATGCCAAGGAGGCAAGGCATAAGAGGAAGAGCCTCGAGCGCGACGAGCTGGAGAAACGTCGTCGGCAGCAGAGGCACGACGGTCTCCCGGAGGAGCCATCTCCGTCACCATCGTCGACGGACTTTTCGAGCGACGACGACGCTGAGAGCGAGGTGGGGCGGGGTCCCCTGGACCACCTCCCTGACATCAAGGAGATGGTGCCTGGGGCGTCGACAAGCAGCCTGATATCTCCTAGAGGAGGAGGAGAGGGTGCCTCAGGGCTGGCGATTGCCCGCCCCGAGGCCGAGGCCGACACGCCCGAGGCACAGTCATCAGGGAAGCACGCCATCAGCCCGATGGGCTCGACGGTGGAGGTGGAGAGGGCGATGGCGGGGGCGGCCCAACCGCCTTCGTAGAGGGCAGAGGAGGCATTGGAGTCCGGCGAGGGCCGGTCGGTACCGGCAGACACGACGGCCGTGTTACTGCCACCGCCACCGCCACCACCGAGGACGAGGGACGCGGTGCAAAAGGTATTGGTTCCCCGCTCGAGGTAAGCATTTTTTCAGCGGGTTTCACAGCATTTCCCACTCGTTCTTTGGTCATATGCTGACCTCGTGAGTGGTTTGTTTTCAGTCAAAAGCGTCAGGCGGAAGCGCCTGCCCTGGCGCCACTTAAGGCGCTCAAGGTGAGCACCAGTTCTACCGCTCGATGGGTGGTGGACGCGTAGGCTGCCTTGCAGCGTGGCGTGGTGTCGGCCAGGGCCGACCCGAAGGAGCCGGTCGCCCAAGGAGAGGCTACCGAATCGGCCACGGAGCAGGTGGGGGAGGAGGCGCCCAGGACTTCCGAGGGTGAGGTGGCAGAGGCCAGGGCTTCTGAAGTCGAGGTGGCGGACGCCGGGGCTCCTAGGACCACCGAGGCCGAGGTGGCGGAGGTTGGAGCTCCCGGGACCACTGAGGCCGAGGTGGCGGAGACGGAGGTGGGGTCGGCGGCCCAGGATGTGGAGACGGAGGCGGGGCAAGCTTCGGTACTGCCCTCGGTCCAAGACCTACTGCCGTCATAGGAGAACGCCCAGGAGGTGGAGGTTCATTCTATCTCCTCTGATGATACTTCCTAGGGGAAGGAGGTGGCGGATGCCGAGGCGGCTAGCACCGCGGAGTAGCCAGTCCCGACTCCTGGCGAGGGGAGCTCGGCCCTCGTCCGGGTACGACCCGAGCCCTGCGGGTGGGATAGCCCGCGTGTCTTGTGGCGGAGCCGGGATGACCCTGAGGGGGAGCCTCTGTTCGCCCTTGAGGACGTGGCTGAGGGGGGCACTGGAGCTCTCTTGAGCAATTCCGCCAACTAGCAGAGCGGTCGCTGCGGACAGCGCTGTCCGTTGTGGCCGAGGACTTGCCCGGTGTTGCCCAAGTATGTGCTTTCCTCTCTTGTGCCGTGTCGCCTTTCTTTCGAGTTCTCTCGCAGTACTTGATGTGCGTTTTGCCTATCCAGGAGCTCGAGGCCCGGTCCCTCGGAAAATCGATGTTCCTCCGGCGGGAGAGGGACGTCTGGGACCAGCTCCGGCAGCAGAAGGACCTGCTCGTCGGTGCCAATGAGCTTCTATCGGCGCAGAGCGTGGAGGTGGAGGACCTCCGTCTTCGCTGTGCTGACATGAAGGCCGAGGCGGCCACGGCTCGGGAGCAGGCCGCCCCTTTGGAGGCGTGGATCAAGGAGCTAGAGGAGGAGCTGACCTGGGTGGCCGGCGAAAGGGACACCTTTAGGTCTCGGGACGAACAAATGGCGGCCTCTGCCAAGGCCATCGCTGGGCAGCTGGGGGCAGAGCAGGGTGCGCACCTACTGACGAAAGGTGCCCTAGCGGAGGCTGTCAAGGTGGCCGAGGCCTCCCGAGTCGAGGCCTTAGTCTGGAAGGAAAAGGCCGAGGGTGAGTCCTATTGGCCTTCGCCCCTGTTCAGCTTATTTCCTTTTGTGCTTAACCCCATCCCACTTGTCTTGGCGCAGGTTTGGAGAAGGAGGTCTCTCGGGCAGCTGAGGCCTCCGTCGAAGTGCAGGCGGTGCTCGAGGCCGAGATCCGGGAGCACAATGCGCTGCATAGCACCACCCGTACCGCCTGTGAGGCCCTGGAGGTCAGGGGGGGTCGAGTTGAGCAGCTCCCTTAGGAGCTGCCTGATCGCGTTGAGCAGCCGAGTCCACGAGCGACTCCGGGGGGCGCTGCATATGGGCGTCAAGCGCGCCCTGGCCGTCGTCTCCTCGCACTACGCCGGCATCGACCTCGAGGCCATCAGCGACAGTTACGTCGTGGCAGAGGATGACGAGAAGGCCGAGGAAGAGGTCTTGAAGCTGGTGGAGGCGGCTGAGGCCCCTGGCATGGCACTTGCCAGGTTGTTCGAAGAGGATGTGGTTCCTCTTGTGTTGACTGCCGATGCTGGCGACCCTGAGTTTTGACCTAGGCCAAAGGGGCCATGTAAATAGATTAGGACTTACATCATTGTACCATGACACTTGTGGCCATTGAGGCCTTTTAAAGTACTTGTGGATATATGTTTTAATCATTTTCTATTATATTTCTGAGCCTCTGGCCTCTGTCTCGTTCATGGACGAATGCAAAAAACTTCTTCGGAGCCAAAGCTGCCCTTCGGGCGAAAAGGTGGTGAGGGAGTTGCCATAGCCCAGAGGCGTAGGCCGTTCTCACGGCTCGGCCAGCCTTTTGGCCCTGAGATGAGCTTTTGGTCCTTAGGTTTTTTACGATCGTTCTGTCAGAGTACGCGAGAGAGTTTGGCGTAGAATTTTTTTTTGAAGAACGACTAAAAAACGGTGTCTGGGACTTAGGGGGGGGGTTCCCCCTTCTAGCCCCCGAGGGAGGCTTGGTTCTACAAAGGCAGAGCCGAGTCTCCCTTATAGCGTTATTGTGACGCCAAGCCCCTATCGATGGGGCTTGGGTGGTTTCTCGAAAAATTAGAACAACTAAAGAACGCTTCTTTATTGTATTTCGAGAAACAATGTAAATAATGCTTGGAAATTTAAGGGTAGAAGCGACATAGCTATTCTATGTTCCAAGCGTTGGTGAGGATTTCGCCCTTCTCGTTGGCCAGCTTGTAGGTCCCGGGCTTTAGTACTTGGGTGACAATGTACGGCCCTTCCCATGGCGGGGTCAGCTTGTGGCGGCCTTTACTGCTCTGCCTCAGTCTCAGCACCAGGTCGCCCACCTTCATGTCTCGGCTTTGAATGCGCCGGGCTTGGTAGCGTCGTAGGGCTTGCTGGTACTTGGCCGAGTGTAGCAGCGTGACGTCTCATGCTTCCTCCAGTTGGTCGAGGGCGTCCTCGCGGGCAGTGCGGTTACTCTGCTCGTTGTAGGCCTGTAGCCTCGGGGAGCCGTACTCCAAGTCAGTGGGGAGGATGGCCTCGGCTCCATAGACCAGGAAGAACGGTGTGAACCCCGTGGCTCGACTTGGTGTGTTCCTCAGGCTCCAGATGATCGACGGGATTTCGGCAAGTCATTTCTTACTGAATTTCTTCAACCGGTTGTATATTCTTGGCTTGAGACCCTGTAGGATCATGTCGTTGGCGCGTTCCACTTGGCCGTTCGTCCTAGGGTGACCTATGGCCGACCAGGCCACACGGATGTGGTGGTCATCGCAGAACGTCAGGAACTTGTAGTCGGTGAATTGCGTCCCATTGTCGGTGATGATGGTATTTGGAATCCCAAACCTGTGGATGATATCAGTGAAGAATAGCACTGCTTGTTTGGATTCGATTCGGGTGATCGGACGAGCCTTGATCCACTTGGAGAACTTGTCAATGGCCACTAGCAAATGGGTATAGCCCTCGGGGGCCTTCTGCAGAGGCCCAACCATATCCAGCCCCCACACGGCGAATGCCATGTGATGGGGATGGTTTGGAGGGCTTGGGCCGGGAGGTGCGTCTGCCGTGCATAGTACTGGCATCCCTCGCAGGAGCGCACCAGCTTCGTGGCATCAGCAACCGCCATTGGCCAGTAGAATCCTTGGCGGAAGGCATTTTCGATGAGTGTCCGAGGCGCTGCATGGTGCCCGTAGGCTCCCGTGTGCAAGTCCCAAAGTAGGGCTTGGCCTGCTTCGGTGGTGATGCACCGTTGGAGGACACTAGATGGGCTCTGCCTGTACAACTCGCCGTCGCTAAGGACGTAGGTTTTGGCTCGTCGCGCAAGCCGTCGGGCCTCGGTCCTATCTGTAGGAAGCTCTCCTTGAACGAGGCAATCAAGGAACGGGACTCACCAGTCCTTACCCTGGTCGGCCTTGGGAGGCTCCACATTGATTGCCATGGCCTCAGGCTTGGCCGCAGGGGTCTCGGTGACAGAGGGGGCCTCGGGCCCTGCGGTGGGTTTGACCGGTGGGCCCTCCTCTGCTGCCAAGATGTAGTCGATGGAAGGCTTGTGGAGGTCTCTGGCGAAGATGTTTGGGGGGACCGGGGCCCACGCCGATGCCATCTTCACCAGTTCATCCGCGGTCTCATTGAATTTTCACGCGATGTGGTTGAGTTCGAGGCCGTCGAACTTGTCTTCTAGGTGACATACCAGCTTGCAGTATGCCTCCATTTTGGGGTCGTGGCAGCTCGACTCCTTCATCACTTGATCGACAACAAGCTACGAATTGCCTCGTATGTCGAGACGCCGCACTCCAACTTCAATGGCGATCTGCAAGCCGTTGACGAGGGCCTCGCACTCGGCCACGTTGTTGAAGGCGGCGAAGTGAAGCCGAATCATGTAGCGCATGTGCACTCCGAGTGGTGAGATGAAGAGCAGACCCGCGCCTGCCCTGGTCTTCATCAGAGACCCATCAAAGTACATGGTCCAGCATTCCACCTGGACTTGAGCAGGGGGCAGCTGGGTGTCGGTCCACTCAGCCACAAAATCGGCCAAGACTAGGGATTTAATTGCTTTTCGAGGCGCAAAAGACAGGGCTTCCCCCATGAGTTCGACGGCCCACTTGGCTATTCTACCCGAGGCCTCCCGGTTCTGGATTATCTCTCCCAAAGGGAAAGACGACACCACGGTCACCGGGTGGGACTCGAAGTAGTGACGTAGCTTGCGTCGAGCCGAGACTATGGCCTAGATCAGCTTCTGGATGTGGGGGTAGCGTGTCTTAGTGTCAGAGAGCACCTCGCTGATGAAGTAAATAGGTCGTTGGATGGGTAGAACATGCCCCTCTTCCTGCCTCTCAACCACTACGGCCGCGCCTCGCGTCGGCACTGAGGCGGTCGTGCACTGAGGGGGCCTTGTTGGCTATCGGTGCCCGAGCAGGCTCAGAACGAACCGAGGCCTCTCTATCCTGTCGAGGCGGTGCCGTGGGTAGTTCCGGGGCGCCCCCGCACCGTTGAGAGGCAGAACTTTCAGCCTGCTGTACCATGGCGGTCTCGAGGTGGTCTCGGAGCTCACCGTGGACCCACCGCCCCTCCGAGGTAGAGGGCTCGGGCATTGTTTGGAGTAGCATCATTGCTGCCACGATGTTCTGGCTAGCGTGATTGAAGATTGGGGGTTGCTCGCCCCCTTCGTTGTTGTTGATGCGGTGGTTGATGTCGCGAGCCCTCCACCGGGCTGCTCCGCCATCATCGTGACCCCGCTGCTCCTGCTCGAGAGTGTCTCAGAGCTGTTGCAGAAGGAGTCTGTCTTGTTCGACCTTGGCCTGAAGCTCACGGAGTTGCTCCAAGTCAAGGCGTCGAAGTTCCTCGTGGGCGGGGTTCTCGTTTCGCGCTACCGAGGGCTCGATGCATGGAGGTGTGGCGTCGCCTTCCCCCTCGCGGGGCGGGGAGCGATTGCCTACCCCTTCGTCCTCATCACTCGCTCTCAGCATCCCGAGCTCAACGTTGAAGCACTCACGAGTGGGATCCTAAGTGCCTTCGTCATCGGAGTCGGAGTAGCCAAAGCAGTAGTCGCTTGCGGCCATGAAGCGGCGCATGGCTTCAGGGTCACGAAGCCTGAAGAAGTCTGCTCCAGCCCATGCCTCGTCCTCCTCTAAGGAGTCAGTGTGGGTGTGGGTCAAAGTTGTGGTGGTGAGGTCGAGGGCAAAACGTTGGTGGCGTCCTGATGGCTCCACATGAGCGGAAGCGGCATTGCTCAACCCGAAGGGGTACGGGGAAGGTGCCATCGCCAGTCTCCGCTCCGTCGGAGTCGACTCCTCAGGAGGTGGCGGGGCAGTGCTTGATGACGGGGCGTTGCTGCGCACCACCGGCGTCTTTCCCTTGCCTAGGCTTAAGCTAGACAGGTCCCCAGCCAGGGACTCCATACCAACAGCTGGGTATGAGATACCGGTGGAGCGCGGTGTGTCGCCCTGAGCTCACGCGGTGTCGGGGTGGTCCCGCCCGCGTCGTCCCTGGTGAGCGCGACGAGAGCGGCGGCCCGAGAGCCGCCTGCACCTGGGCTGCTGGTGCGTGATGTCATCATCGGTCGGTGGGGCTCTGGGTGTGAGGAGTACCATATCGTACTCACATCCTAGAGACATGAACTCTAGGCACCCAAACCAGATCACCGTGCCGAGACGCAGTGGTCGCACGGGGTCTGCCATCCGGAACTTGTCGGGATGACTAAGCTGACACGCGGTAGCTCCCCTACTTGGCGCGCCAACTGTCGGTGTTTTAGACCGGGGGTCCTCAACTAACTAGTGAAAGTGTACTGCGTGGTCCTAATCCCGAATGGTGATGCAAAGAGACACAAGGTTTATACTGGTTCGGGCAATAGGTGCCCTACGTCCAGTCTGAGAGAGTGATCTTGTATTCCTTGCACCGAGGTGCTTGTAGTAGGGGCTTACAAGCTGAGCGAGAGAGGGAGCTAGTCCTAGGTCTCCATGTGGAGTGGCGTGGGTTGCTTGAGATATTGATCTCTTGCAGTGAGGGAGTGTGTGTGTTACAGAGCGTTGCGCGTTGCTTGCCTAGGTGTCTCCCCCCTAGAAGCGGCCCTGGTTACTCCCTTTTATTGTCGAAGGGAGGCATAGGGGCGGTACATGCATTTGCTACGTGGCATTTTGTGAGCGGAGGTGGCGCATCCGAGCCCTGCAGCTTGTCACTGTGGCGGTGTGGTCGGTGGAGCGGTCTTGTCCTTCGTGCACTGGAGCGACGCGCCGGCCATGCCTGATCCTGTGCGTCGTGGGAGCTCCTGTGGTGGCAGGCATGCCTTCTTCTGTTGGAGGTGTGCTGGTTACTATATGTTTGACCGGCGTGGAGTGCCGAGGCTGGGTTGATGCGATGGCGTGGGTACGCTGATTCTGAGGCTACAGGAGCTAGGCCTTGTGCGTGACGTGGGAGCTCCTGCAGCCTGACGCAGGGTATGGCGCGTTCTGCGGGCGACGTGCCGGTCCCAGAGTGCTGACAACGTGGAGAGCCGAGGCCCAGTCGATGCAGAGACTGGACCATCGTGGGGGGCTCGGCGGGCGTGAGTCCCGAGGCTACAGGAGCCCGGAAGCAGATAGCCAAGGCTCGGAGGGAGCAGTTGGTCTTATTCGTCGATTCCGAGGCTACAGGGACCTGGACTTGACTCTCCACGCCACGCTGTCCTTGGAGCAGGGGTTAGGTAGCACAGTGCAGCACGGGTGTCAGCCGTGGGCACAGTGCCGAGCACCGCGGCCGGTAACCCCTGCCCCGTCCTGTCCCAGACTGCATGGCGTCGATGTGACTCCCGTCCTATCGGCCACTCCGCTGTACTGCGCCGACGTGCGGCTGACGTTGCGGGAGTGGTTGGACGCGTTGGTTGGATGTGACGTCCTGCCAGGAAAATCGGTCAAGGCGGTGGTGATGGGGTTGATGCCGAGCCAGCCTCGAGCGAGTCGGTAACTGAGTGCTCGTTCGAGGCCTCGTGGCGCGGGGCCTCGGGCGAATCGGAGAATCGGTACCTCACCCGAGGCCTTGCGGTGTGGGGCCTCGGGCGAGTCGGAGAATCGGAACCTCATCCGAGACCTTGCGGTTTGGTTCTGGGCCAAGCCCGCTTCGGGCGAGCCCAGATATTTGTTCAAGGTGGGCCGGGCGGTGTAGCCGGGCCTCGGATGTGGCGGGTTTGCCAGTGGTTGTTTTTTGGTTTCGTTATTTACAAGGTCTAAGCAATTTTTTCAGTTCTTGCTCAGGGTACCCCTTTTTATGGTATCTGACATTTAGATTCCTCCAAATTTCTCCTAGCGAACAGGGCCCATGCTAGAATTGCATTACTATACCCCTTTTGTTTCAGACTTCCGTATATAAGGCCCTTTTGGACTGGAGGCCACTTGCAGAAACACAGCCACTGTCCTGGCTTGTACAACAACACACGCTTTCTACTTTCACAGGTGTTCTGGGAAAATGAAAAAAGTTCGTGGTAATATGCTTGCAGCACACCTTTATTCCCACTAGTCATTGCTGTCCACGCTTCGCTGCGGGTGATGTGCTTGGTATAGGAAAATTCTTGGAAAATATGGCTCATATGTCTAATATGTTTTCTCATCGCGTTGCTACGAAATGTTGGTCTATTTGGTACATTAAATGGGGAAATATGGGAAGGAAAGGTAACATGGCTTTTTTCATTACAATGTTGTAAACTAACATAGAGGTTGGTTTTCATTATATGGTGCCTATTCTAGGCCAGCAAATCAATGACATGTTAGTGGAAAGAAGTATTTGATGGAGTTGGGCTCAAGCAACTAACACACTTAAATTCAAAGCACAACATTGGCTAGGATTACATTATAGGTGGAAAGAACAAAAACTACAACACAAGTACGCCTCCTAACGCGAGGGTTTACAAAAGAGTGAATTAGGATCTACTCCCCTTAGGCGAAACTACAACACATTTCGTAAATCTGGAATTACACGCAAGATTACACGACATCGAACACTAAATTACACTGGGATTTAAAGTTACATGGTTAAGAGCAACATAATATAACCAAGGCTTACTCCAGAAGTCGGGATAGACGAGGGCAATGGAGAAACAACAAGATAATGATTATCCAAAACATGGCGTATGACCAACAGGTGGGCACATTTAATGCCTCTCCTTTACATGCAGAGATTTTTCACACGCGCAGAGACGCCCGCTCCTCCTACAACTTCGCATGCCTGTCGAGGCTTAGCTTGCCAAGCACAACCAGCAGACACATTTATATATGTCACATGGTTGCCTGCTTTTATGTTGTGAGCAGGCTACTATTTACTTAGTCGTGGCATTGAAACAACATCAAAAATATAATCTAAGAGCAACCACAATGTTGCACAAAAGTAGTAAATAGGCATTAGAATAGTCTACCAGCTAGCTGAAACATTATAGACTTTGTATGTATCAGTATGTCTTTGGTTACTTGACACACGGCAGGTAAGTTAATGCACTTATAGAATGTCCCTAGGTACACGTGAATTTTTGAGAGTACTGCCATCAGGTGCCAGCGGATGTGCTAGTCCTTATCGCCAAAGGCAAGTGTGCTTGCCTAGAATTATGCTGATGATACTTAGGCTCCAAGCGTTCTGTGGCCAAGTTACTTATTAACACGGTAATAGAGTTTGATTAGGAGACGCTCCTTCTCATTCAATATGGAATACATGTCATCATAAACGTGCACCACATGTATATATCTGAAGGTGGCAAACAGGGCCAGGTACATATGCGAGCTTACACATAGCCAATGTACACACAAACTACTGCAGGGATGAACTACAATGAGGGCTTCTCCAGTGGGGATAGAAAAGCGACTCATCATCCAACGTGGAGGCCAGAAAAATTGACCGACTGGACTATACGACTCACACAGAAGAGAGAGAAAAATTGACTCACGTTTTAGGGTCGACTCCTTTCGAATAAACAAAGAATTCGGCCCACCTGTAAGAGCCAAAAGCGGGGATGGAGCGGGGACACCGAAGCCGAGTCGAGCGGGGGCGAGCGACTCAGGGGAGAGTCACCTCTGGCTGTAAAAACCGAGGACAGGGAGACACATGAAACACGGTCGACCCCTACCAAGCCCCACGAGGCTCGGGGGCTTGAGCCACCCGACCCTAAAATTGGGAGACCGGGGTTCGAAGGCCAGCCCGTTCACGTCAAACAAGAGCCAGGGGAGAGAGCGCAGATGAGCCCCAGCGGCCTTCGCCCGACCCGCCTAGAAGCGGACAAGGTCATCTCAACCTTCTCGTTCGATCCTAACTCCCAGCCGAGCCCATAGAATTCCCATTGAGGGGGCATCTATTGGAAGCTAGGTTAAGGAGCAGTGGAATGCCACTTGAGGGCTTTGCCGAGCCTGTCGCGAACGATGGGCCTGGATTCCACTCGAACATGCCCGTTAGCAAGCTCACAGAGCGCGTCACTTGAGCCATCGAGGCAAGTGATGTTAGCTCAACCCCTCTGGTTGCAGAAGCCGTGGATGGGGCAACAATCACAAAGTTGAGCCAACTCTTGATCGAACCCCCGCTACGCGTGGGGGCTCGAGGAAAGTGGGACTCGCAAGAAGACCGAACGCGCGGTCATAGAAGGATAGCTCGGATCCTAGGGAGGGGGTACATACGAAAACAAGAGACATTTTCTCCTACTAATTTCACTATCCTCTCCTCGATCTTTAGTGACACCTGACCCCAGCAACGACAAGGGGTTGGATGTCACTCAAGGGCTGATAAGGGTATAAATAGACCCTATCTAAAATAGTCGTCGCGCCTGAGCTCTTCCTCATGTTAAACCTAGTGGCAAGGTCTACGGAAACAAACGATTGAGCATGGCTAGTTGGACTACGAGAAACCTATGCCCCTGCAGCTACAACACTCTTACTCACCAGGGCGAATAAGAGTTTCCCTCCTACACCTCGGGCCCTGCGGTCTTAACAAACGAAAGGGTCGGAACACACAAACCCCTTTTCACACATAAAAAGGGAGGAAAAACAAACTCAGTCAAACAAAACAAAATGATAAGTTTGTGAGATAGTACAGAAGGGTCGGAGTTTGTTTGCTTGTTACATGAACGATTACTCGACCTATCTGACTAACTAACCCCTCCGGGCAGGCCTGGCCCTGGGGGGTTCGAGCTGTGCTACCGCACTGGTCCCTCGACCCCAAGGGGCCCAACCCCATATGTGAAGGTATAGGTATAGTATTCCCTGGCCCATAGAAAAATTAAGGAGCCCAAGACTCCTTGCGTGTTGCGTCGACCTAGCCTCCGCAGTTCCGCATCCGCGTCATTTCGTTCTTCGCCTTCCGCCGCACGGCTTCTTCGATTCTTCCCCGCTTCAACCTCCGAGCCTGCGTCGATGCACATCGTGGCATCGCCGTCACCAATCGGCTGTGCACCCGCTCATCACGGCAATGACCAGCGTCCACCAGGCGCCCGGCCACCAGCGTTGCCCAGGCCCACTTGGTCTCTCCGTTCGAGCGTTCTGGGAGGTACCAATTTCCCCTAAGCCCTTGATTGATGTATGCCAAGAATATATATGTTAAATCAATATTTAATTTTTCTTTGTCTCCAATCTTTAATCTTTAGAATACAAGACTTGGTGTCTTGGCCACTTGGGACTCCTCTGAAATTGTGATTTGGGATTTACTGTGCAGCTAGGGCAGTGAATAATCATTTTCTCTAGTCCTCGACCTGGTAATTTACTAGCACTCATTTTTATTATGATGTTGGATTCAATCTAGTATGACATATTCTTCATATATAAATTTACTATTTATAGTGAACTCATGTTGCCCAAAAAGCACGCATCTGGAAGTGAGAAAAGAAAAAAAAGAAGAGAAGGATAGATGACTCGATACAATCACAAAGAGGAGCTATTGATAAAGTTTTTAAGAGTAATACAATCACTTTAAGAAATCTAGATGAGTGGGCAATAATTGCTGTGGAGGAAATGACTTTACATCAGTAAACGTTAGATGAAATTTTTAAGGTAAGATATATAATTTGTTTGATAAACATGTTTTTTTGTATGTATTACACTTATTATAAACATCATTATATCATTAGAGTTGTATTAAGGGTCTATTTTAATGGCTTCTCTCCAGGCCTATAAATTGGTAGGACCGAGCCTGCCTCCGGGGGAGAACTATGTCTTCTATTTTTTCCGCCAGGTCCCGCGAAAGAGGAGCCACTGCCGTGTCTATCTCATCCAGCTCATGGGCTTCGTAGCCAGGCGTGAAGCTGAGGCTCATCATCTCCAAGTCGATGTTGTCCCCATAATGAGAACGAGCAATCACAAAGGATTGATGGACCCCGACGCGAAGGGCGTTCCTCTTGAGCTGGCACACCCGCGCCATGATCTCGACGGCATGGGCCGTGAGCAAACTGGTCCCCTCCGACCGCACCACCTCCTGGTCGTCGTAGACCACTCTGAGGGTGGCGCTCAGAATACCGAGCTCGTCGCTCTCTGCCTGACGGTTCCTCCTTGCCACGGCGAGGTACGCGGCTAGCCAGGCAGAGATGCCCTCGACCTCTAGGCTCTGGGTCATCACGGTTCCAAGCTCGGCCTGGAAGGAGCCGATCTTTTGCTGTGCGTCATAGCGCTCTCGGAGGGCCTAGTCACGCTCCTCGCGAGCCGCGCCACGCTCCGAGTGGAGCCTCCCCATGGTTTGGAGCAGCTCATCCTGCTCCTTGCATAGTCGGGCAATCGCTGCAGCATCTAGACTTGCTTTCTTCTCCACGGCAGCAAGCTTCTCCTCGGCCCCCAGCTTTAGCTCCCACTCCTTCTCAACCTTGGCTAGAAGGTCGAGGATCCGCCGGCGAGTCTCGGCGTCCTTCTGGAGTAGCTCGTCCCTCTCCCTCTTGACCTTGGCGGCCTCCTCCTCGTCCTTCCATGACCTCGCCGATAGAGCCTCGAATGCCCTCTTGGCTTCGTCCGCATGCCGATAGGCCTCGGCCACCCGCAATCGAAGACTGTTCGCCTCCTCGGCAATGGGAGTCAGCTCGGCCACCTTCTGCTGGGCAGCAACAAGCTGGGCCATCACCTCCTTGTGCAGCCATGCCTTCTCGACGAGGCGGTCCCTGGTTCCCTTCTGCTCACAAAGGAACCGCGACTTCCCCCGGCTACGAGCAATAAGGGACTGAAAGAAGACGATGGTCAGAATACAAGAATATGCGGAGAAAGGAAAAAGCGAGAAGCAGGATCAAGCAAGTACCCGGCTAGCGGGAACAACAACATCAGCCAAGGCACCCCGGGCATGGTCTAGAGCTTCGAGCACGGATGCGACTCCCACATCGAGGCTCTCCCACTCCATGCTCTCGGTGGCATCGTCGAGAGTGAAGAGCGTCGACGATGGGTCCTCCGGATTTGTCCACCGGAGCAGGGGTTCGCCCCATGCGGGCGAGTGGCTGCCTCCGATGTAGGGCCTAGGACGAGTCCCCGCCGGTCCTCTCTGCCACCGCCATGATGTCTAGAGACCCCTCGGTCGTGTCCCCCTCCGTCCGGCCTACGTTGGGCGCCGTCGCTTGGGCCGCCGGTGGCGTGGGTTGCAACACGGCCTCGGGCGCCACCACGGTTGCGTCCGGCTGCGGACCGTGTGGTAGAACCGCCTAATCTAATGCCTCATAGGAGTGCTCGTCTTCCATTAGACACTTAGCACTCAGGGGAGAACACTAAATTACTCGGTTCCGTCGGGCACACCGCAGGGGAAAACCCAAAAATCCACATTTTTGCCATTAGGATCACAAATGAGGCAATAAAGCTTACATCATTCTTAACCATTTCTTACATCACTTGTAGTACAACATCAGAGTATAATATTTATTATTATGACAACGGAATGTAATCATATTATCAGAGTTATGAATAATTTATTCTAACAGCGGGATATAAACATGTGATCAGAATTACAGCGAAAATAAATAGATATTCATGGCATGATGAAGCATTAGTATATAAGCTATGATAATAGATTATAAATCTTTCATTTATAAAAACATTTGGTGAGAGTTATAAATAAACACTATGATCGCAGCGTAAAGGAAATCCTCTCTGAGCCCACCAGGAGGAATCCACACACAAAGGTCAGCTCAAGCCTCCACCTGTCACCTACAACAGGGGGAATAAAACCCTGAGTACTCAATTGTACTCAGCAAGACTTACCCGATAGGGGAAAAGAAAAAGACTCTAAGGATATGCAAGGCTATCTGGCTTGTGGGTTTATTGCGTTTGCAGGAAGCATTGCTAAGAGTGCGTCCTTATATTCGATTTTTATTAACAGCCGCATTGGTTCATTAACTAACCATTCTATGTAAGCACCTGTGCTACTTTCAAGCAGGTGGTAAGCAATCAAAATTTTTTTTCCATCTTCCATCTTTCATCTTCAGTTCTTACTACAGTGCTAGGCATAAGACAAGCCGTACCGGATCGCTCGACGATTTGCGAATCAATGCCCTCAGCCGGGTACTCTAAAAACACACGCCCCGCTTGTGCCCAAGGCACAAGCAGGACCAACCCATCACCCTCCTATCCTAGGGTCCTAGGTCCCCGTCCAAACTGGGACTCCAAGCGCCCGCCCCTGAGTCCCGGACTCAGTATGGTGCAAGGACCTCCTCCACCAAAACAAAACCCTAACAGTCGGTCCAGAAAGAGCTGGAACCCACAACAAGAGAGCAACAAGTCTTCCAAGCGCCCATACCCAAGTATGTGCTCGGGATAATAAGTCTGTGACTTGCCTCGATGGCTTATGCAAAGACCGGTCCTTAATTGACATAGACAGGGAAAGCAGTGTAACCAAGCCATGCCCCGCGTCCACGGCGACACAACCTCTTACACCCACCAATACCCAAACCATATCCCTGCCCGGTCACCTTTTTTCCTTTCCACCATTTATATTTTCCAAGTGATAATGATATAGTAACATATTTTCTATATCTCGCGAGTGACAGGCAATCACCCGACTTCTACCGGTTCCTGTAGCATAGCAATCTACCCGATCCTGTAGCATAGGATAAAGACATATATATGCAAGTGGGTTTCATTCAACTCCTTAAAACTTAATGCACAAATATAATTTAAACTACAGAAAAGTAGGGGTTATGCACCGGGGCTTGCCTGGGTAAGATATATATTAAAAAGTTAGTATCTGCATCTTCAGATCATCCATCATCAATAGGATAGAAAGCCCATTGCATCATCTCTAGAGAGAATAACATTACACCATCTTCGGATTCCCAATCATCCTTCAATTGATCCGTTGATCCATCATCGTACCTATATGATATGCATTGATGCAAATGTATAGATGTAAATAATCAACGACAGCCGGAAAGCTTAGAAAACCCGATCGCCTCACAAGCTAACGAGCTAGTTCTAACGACGACCGTACTAATCTACGTATCCATGTTGTCGAATAAGACGTTATTTTCCAACAATTATTTTAGTTATACAAACCCAAATTATGCCTTTATTCCGTTCTACCAGTTTAATATTTATTCAAAATAGGACCTTATTATCTACCTAGCAACTAATTATTCTGGAGCTTTAAAAATTACAGTGAGTACCTAGTATTGCTAGGAGCCTACTGTACAAATTTTAAATTCAACAATATTACCAATTTACCACAATAACTCCTACAAGTTCATATTTAACGATATTAAATACCTTCAAATAATTATATAGCTTCCAAGAATATTGCCACACTATGTGAACAAACTATACTAACAGGTAGATCATGATTTTAGGAGACTAACAAAATTGGTTTCACCATTTTTGGATTCCTATATCATTTTATATTGATTTTACAGTTTAAACTAGAAACCAATTTTTAGAAAAGCATTTCAGAACTGAAAAGGGCCGGCGGCACAAAACTGGCCCAGCAGCGGGCGCAGCCTCCGTGTGGCCCACTGTTGGCGAGCCGGCCTAGACCGAAAGCGAGCGTGTGGCCTAGGCAAAGACAGGCGGCGCGGGCGGCCCAGCGGAGGCAAACAGACGGCCCAACAGGCGTGCGCGCGGCAGCGGCCCATGTGGCCAAGGCGGCCCATGTGGCCAAGGCAGCCCAAACGGCGGGGCGCACACATGGACGTGAGCGGCCCAAGAGGCCGGCCCACGCGGCGTGGCCCAAGCACAGGAGCGCACATTTGCAGAAAAGTCCCCTGATTTTTTACTAATTAACATACGATCTAGTTCACTATTCAAACGAGTCACGTATTTTACACCGAGAGCCCTGGACACAATTTATACTTCATTTCTTACCCTTCTTCCTTCGATACAGAGCAGAGGATGGGAACAAAACCAGCTGCCGATTGGAAGCGGACGCGCCGTGGAGTCACAGGTCCGGCGCGGAACCGTGTAGACTCGCGTACGCCCACGAGGAGCCGGGCAACGGCGCGACAGGCGTGGATGGAGGCGGCGCGGCGCTGCGGGTACGGATGCGAGGCCACGGCAGCACTGGCTTCAAGTATGTTTTAAATCAAAAATTCGAGAAACTCGTTTCGAAAGTTTTACTTAGGCCTAAATCGTGGTGCTGAATAAGATCGTAACACCGGGGTGTTATAGCCCGCCTATCACAGCCACCGCCACCTCCGCCTGTGTTGGCGGGACCTCAACCGCCTACGTCACGCCCATCGCGGCTGGCGCCACTAGTGTGGAAGGCAGCTCCGTTCGCCCCATCATCAGAAGTGGTGTCGCCTCCATCGCCTGCTGCTCGATGACATCCGAGGGCATCCCTTGAGCCCCTATGCTCGCTTGCCCCACTGAGGGCACGGGCGTCACCATGGGCGGCACCTGATCGGCCGGCGACGCGGTCACACCGGCGCTGCTCCCACCGAAAATGAGCGCGACGCCAACCAATGGCCGCCGCCCCACTTGAAGGGCGATGCTCTTCTTTGGCGCCAGCGCCAAAGGAGTACGCTGCTTCACGACGCTGCGAAGAAAGAAAAGCATAAGTCACGATGAAAACAGAGAAATACAGAGAAAAACAGAGGAACTGATGACTTACATTGGCACTATTGGGCGGCGGATACGTTTGGGGGGTGAACCCCTAGACCCCTGCTCCACCTCATCGGGGCAGGGTCGTTTCGAGCCCGACCCCTGCTCCCGGGCAGAGGGGTTCGCTCCCCTTGCATCTTGGGGCACGACGGCAGAGCCACCCGCCTCCACTAGCACCTCAGGCACGGCGGTAGATCCGCTCACCCCTGTTGGCTCTTGGGGCAGGCCAACGGTCTGGCCCGTCTCTGCCGGTCCCACAGACGCGCCCTCCCCTCCATGGAACGGGAAGGGCCCTGACTTCTGCAAGGACGAGCGGATACCTGTCAGCACATCCTCGCTCTCTAGGTCATCCCACTTGATGTCGTCGACTACCTCATTGTCGTCTTCCTCATCATCATCGTCATCACTGTTGGTGTCCTCCCCTCGCTCCCGCGCCTAGAGCTTTAGCTGCCTCTTCCTCCTCTTGTCCTCCTTCGCCTTCCTAAGCCACTTGCCCTCGGCGCGATTCACCGCCCTCACGGATGAATCCCTTGGCAGCGAAGCCCGGTGATCCATGAGGACGAGGTCCCTCGGCTGGCCCCCCCATCTCAATGTTAGTGTCAAGGGGTCGGGAGATCAATTGAAGAGGAGGCATGAGAAGAGGAAACTTATGAAGATGGTGTAGCCCGGTTTCGGCTACATCGGAGGATGCCCTGGCACTGGGTACACAAAATCTAGAGGGATGCCTGCATTGTCCCATGAAGGCTCCATCACCTCCTTGATGCGCTGCGCGAGTTTGGAGAGGGAGAGCGCTCCCTCGGCTAGCACCGTCCTGACGAATGACGCCTCGGGCGCCCCCCATACAGCAGAAGTGCACGCCTCATCAGCGGTGCCACCCTCCTCACGTATTAGGCCCCGATGATGCCCGACCCTTTTAGCTCCCTCTCCTTTAGGATGCGGATGGCGACGAGGTGGTCCTGGATCTTCTTCTTGTCCTTCTCTAGGACACCCCACTTCCTCCACGAATCCGGGGCCTCTTCAATTAGGCGCTCGGTGAACTCCGGCAGGGGGCGACAGTGTCGTTCTTGAGATAAAACCACTTGGAATGCTACCCCTTGTTGGAGGTCGATAGCCGCATCACCGAGTACTCGCCGTTCTGGAGGTGGATGCCGGCGCATCCCATCGGCATATGCAGCTCCTGCTTGTTGCTCTTCTCCCTCTTCTTCTGTAGGGCAACGGCGAAGAAGTACCGCCATAGATCAAAGTGGGGACCAATCCCTAGGATCCCTCACACAGCGCGATGAACGCCGCCATGTGCTGAATTCCGTTGGGATTGAGGTGCTGCAGCTCAATCTTGTAGTAGTGTAGCAGCCCCCGAAGAAATCTGTGAGCAGGGGTAGCGAACCCATGCTCATGGAAGTGCGTGAACGACACCACGTAGCTGTCGAGCGGTAATGGCATGTCCTCCTCGCCGGGCAGCAGCCACTCCTCGGCCGTGGTCCGCGCGCAGAGAAGACCACGACGGACGAGACCCTCCATGCGCTGGAAGGTGATGTCAGAGCGGCACCATAGATCCATTGGAAGATGAGGGCAGGTGGATGCGAGCTCGATGGCGACTGGGACGTGGATGAAGGAAGCCTAGGCGATTGGCGGTGGAGGTTGCAGATGTGAAGGTAAGAAGGCATAGTATGAAACCCCAGGGGCGAACCCTTTGGTTTTATAGGAGCGACAGATGCGAGGAAACCAACCATCCGCCTAGATCTCCGAGCCTGCCATGATTTGCTATAACGTCACGCCGCGGGATATGCGCACGCAATCTCTATCCTTTCCCTTGGAAGACTCGCCGGATGTTTTGCCTCCCCGGGCGGGCCATGACTCGTTGCGAATGAGAGGAATACGGATAAAAAACACCTCTACGGCCCGTCTGAGCCTAGGGGTTTGACGGTTGGCCCATCAACGGGTTCGACAGCCACTCCAGGCACCCTTATGATAAGGGATGGAAAGGGATGAGCCCCGCAAGTGGCCAGTACCTAGGCACACGAGCGCCACGGGCATCTTAGCCCATGATCGAGTCTCAGCCAGGCTGACCCTAGCCAGATCCCTGTGAAATGGGATGCTAAGACTCCAATCGAACTATCCAGCTAACGAACCACCAAATCTCATGGCCATACCCACGAAGGGTCCGACCTTGGCAAGAAGGAATCACCGTTCCCAGGACATGCCGTGGGCAACAAAAGAAGGCCAGGACCCTCTGAGTCCTCCCTTTCGAAAAAACCTCCGAAGGAGTATTCTACTCCTCCGCAGGCTCGGGGGCTACAACCACCGGGTGCACTCGTGCGCACCCACTGGCAAGTCGAAAAAACCCCAGGTGATTCTACTTGAATCACGCGGGGGCTCAGGGGCTACTGTCAGGGACCAATACTAGGGTACCCGAAGAGAAAGAGCTAATAACCATCAACGTTGATTCATCCGAGCGGTCAAGAGCGCGACTACACCTCTTGTTGGGCTCCACCTTGTATGACCACCGAGGCCATGGGCTCCACCTCATTCGACCCCCGAGGGTTGGGTCCGCCTCGGTGGACACTGAGGCCACGGGCTCCGCCTCGTCCGACCCTCGAGGGTTGGCACCACCTCAGCTAACTTCCAAGGGTTGGCTCTGTCTCGTCCGACCCCCGAGGGTTGGCTCTACCTCGCCCGATGTCTGAGGGCTGGCTCCGCTTCGGCTGACTCCCGAGGGTAGACTCCACCTCGGCTAACTTCTGAGGGTAGACTCTACCTCGACTGACTCCCGAGGGTAGGCTCCACCTCGGTCGACCCCCGAGGGTAGACTCCGCCTCGGCTGACTCCCGAGGGTAGGCTCCGCCTTGATCAACCCCTGAGGGTCGGCTCCGCCTTGGCTGACGTTTGAGGACTGGCTCCGGCTCGCCCGATCCCTCAGACACGGTTCCTAACGGAAACTCACCTCACCGCCAACCAATACGGGCCAGAAAGTACTACTCAAGGTCAAACTTCTGGCATCGTGCAGGGAGCGGTCACATCTCAGCACGACCCGTCCCCGCGACATGTCATTACAGGGAACTCACATCGCCCACAGTGACGAACGTGTGATCACTGTGCTGCCAACTCCTTGCCTGACCACCGTCCAACGTCAGTCAACCGATGTCAGTTGACTAGCACTGTACCGCTAGCCCCCCGCATGGCCCCTGTTAGGGGACTCTTTGACCATTCTGTCCGCTCGGATGGGATGGAAGACAAGAACGACACATGACGCCCGCACGCATGCTGCAGCGCCCAACAGGACCCCAGTACGACGCCGCTGCTACCACGATCTATAGGGTCAGCGGGACCCGCACGAAGAGGAAAACAGCACACCTCTGGGAGCCTGTTTTCTCTTTCTCTCTTTCCTTCGGCTGTAACCCCTGCTTTCTCTTGGGCTATAAAAGGAAAAGCAGGGCGTCCCACTAAGGGACATCGAACAAGTGCATCACGCAGCATCGGTTCACCGCACCTCATCACGAACAACACATCACCAGAGACTTAGGACCAGTCCCTCTCTCGCCCGTTTGTAACCCCTACTATGAACTTTCAGTGCTAAGTAATACAAGCAGCAGTCAAGAACTGGACGTAGGGACATTCTGCCTGAACCAGTATAAACCTTATGTCTTCTTAGCACACCATCAGGGCCAGACGCGCAATAATATAAATTTACTCATTGGTGTTTACTCAAAACACCGACAATTATCTTACATGTTCATGACAAAATTGGCCCAAATTAGGGGGTGTTTGGTTCCACCTCCTAAACTTTAGTCGTTGTCCCATCGAATGTTTTGACATATGCATGGAGTATTAAATATAGACTAATTACGAAACTAATTGCATAGTTTGTGACTAATTTGCGAGACGAATCTTTTAAACCTAATTAGTACATGATTTGACAATGTGGTGCTACAGTAAGCATGTGCTAATGACGGGTTAATTAGGCTTAATAAATTCGTCTCGTGGAGTATTGACGGATTCTATAATTTATTTTTTTATTAGTATCCGAATACCCCATGCAACATCCTCATATGACACATCCTAAATTTTAGTCACTGGATCCCAACACCCCTTAGCAGCACGACAACTCACATATACCAGGACCTGAGAAACATCGTATGGTATGACAGCTGCAGATACAGCAAGCCATAGTCAAAGTTGCAATAATTTGTGCATTGTTCTAGTTCGATTACTCCTTGACCCAGCTCATCAAAACGGCCACCAAGACCTCTTACCCTCAGTTCTATATTTCTTTTACATATTACATTGCAATATAGGTAAAGTGTTTTGTTTACACACAGATGTATCCGATTGGTCCAAGTCAATTGCCCATCATGGTTTTGGAGATACAAAAGCTACGAGGTTTACATTTGGTCAAATAGTAACTCTGGACATTTTTAAATTTATTTTATTTTATTAATGGTGCATGTAAGTCCTATGCACATGCTCCACCAAGCAAAACTAGAATGTTTTGTCCATCTAGTCATAATAAAAGATAAAAAAGATTCAAAAGGACCATGGCTTCGATGGTTAAAAACACAAAATAAAAGCTGCAATACATGGCTCGGCAGTTTACACATGTGTCTGGGATTCACCGAGTGAGAGATAACCCGAATTTGTTGTCTTCAAAAGCTTAAGATACTCGGTATCGAAGGCATATGTTAAGTATGCTTCTGAAAATAAGAATGTATGCTTCTGAAAATAAGAATGTATGCTAAGGAATAAACTACCTCTGAATAAAATAACCCGTTAAAAAATTGGCTGAAACCTTGAAGGTTGCCCTGCAACCTGGTGAGTTTAGCTGCAACTACAATCAGATCTTAAAGCCATATTGTAAATAGTAATAACTTAACTGAACCATTTCAAGTCTTCATATTTACAAATGAACTCCTTAGGGATCTCCAGAGCACCTGCGAACTTCTAACTATCTGGTTGGGGCCGAAAGAGAGCACGATTACTGGTGTGCTGTCTCACCCTGTCACCCACTGTTGTAGCTAAGTAGGGTCAATTTTTAGCATGTGAGACTCAAGGAGGATAAACTATGTATGAATTAATCCCAGGTAATGGACATTACTTTAACCTTCTAACTTCTTGATTACATGGGACTGGCACTATAGATGAGGGTCAAATGCTACTCATTCTTAATTGTTACTTTCTTTTCTTTTGAACTATGCCATCATTGTTATCTCATATTGCAACAGTCTGGTCTTCCTTCCAGTAACTTTTGCCACATGCATAACATCAGCCTTGGCGATTGGTAATGAGCAGTATAGTAGTCAGGGACGCATCCAAATGGACAGAATTTGTCGCTGTGAATGTATTCAACAGGTCTTGTCCTATTGAACTGCTCAACCCACAAACCCAAGCTCACGTCTTCCATTTTGAAGAGCTGCATAGAGAGTAATAGTAAATTAGCTTCTTCATTACTCTGAATTACCATTATGAACTCTATACTTGTAGAAAGATAGTTTATCAGTTTTCAAACAAGAGATTAAATCAAGGCTCATACACAAGTGTTATCTCCAATTAGCCTACTAGTCAGCAAATATTTAAAGAATCAAATAAAGCGTGTAGGAACCAATATAAATAATCCATTGTCTCTCTGTTCCTTATATTGACACATTGGCTAATCTGCTATATATAAAAACTAAAAAGTGGCATTTTGGCAAATTTGTACTCCGTATTCAAAGTGCTATTTTGACAAGTGTCTGACATTCAAATGGCACTTTCGTGAACTGTAAAAAAATAATGCATGGAGGGCCTTTTTGTCTGTAAAAATATAATTCATGGAGGGCCTTTTTGTTGTGATGATTCTACGGAGGATATTTTCTCAAGAGGAAAATATAAGATTGTACCGTCAGCTTTTGCTTCATGAATTCTGACATGATAAATTCAGCAATATCAGATGATATAACATATCCAGGGCCATTCGCATATGACGGATACACCTCTTCTGGCCACTCCTGTGAAGTGATAAACAAGATTAACAATATCCACACTAAATTAAAACTAGTGTCAAAAAGAGCATCAAGTGTAAGCTAAAACATTTAAGCTATATCCAGTCACAACTCACAATATGCTATCAAAACATGTACGAACAAGATACAATAGCCCAGCTTCTGTAAACATATTCCGTAATGCTGACTTGTTAGATGAGGAACTCTACAACATGAGTATGGGTCCGACTGACCATAAAATGCTATCATACTGCCTAGATAGCTAAAGATGTTAACAGCTATACAATAATGCAAAGAATCATATGCCAAGTCTCCAATAATTGACCTTCGAGGGGCCTGTCGTCACATGCAGACATGCAACAAGTGATTTTCCAGTTCAGTTTACAAAGACTGATAACTTATTATATGAACAAATAAAGAGCAATATGGTAATTTCCAAATAAATGTATCGGGAAGGCATCCAACATCCCCATCTTGACAAGGATATACTATGGTTTCAGTGCGCAAATCTCTGAAGATAATGTGACATTGGGTGACAGAAGAGAGAAATAGAATTCCAATTCATTTATTGTGAGACAAATTAGTTGCATTCGAAACAGAATAAATGTTAAAGTAAATAAAACAAAGAAATGCTGCAAACTCTGCACTTCCACAAAAAAAATGCAAACACACAACCCAATGTTAAAAGAATTCAATATCAACTATATCACTATATGAACATAGGTTTAACCAGTCTTATCACAGTTAACACATCAGTCCAGTACAGAACTACAGATGAACATAGCTTTTATGGAATCATGACTGCAAAGAAGTAATTTTGCTTTTGCTCCAAGTTGTATAAGAAATGTTAAGGTGGTGCTTGAAGAATGAAATCTAATAACTGCTACAACAAACATTTCATAAGCTTCACCTCATAAGTCACGGCCCATTTCCCATGGCGTAGCGGCTTGTGCTGTACATTCATACTCCCCATGTAAAGACTTCTCCCACTTGGTACCTTCTTAATTTCAGTGACTACTGAATCAATTCTCACGAAAGTATCATCATCGCACTTCATTACATATTTAGCAGAGACAACATGAACCTGAGCAACCAAGTTCACTACTGTCAGGAAAATGTGAATACAGCAGCTACAGTACTCCAAAGACAATTTAGTTCAAATAGCACGAAATTCTCTGCCATACCCCATACTCGCATATTGCAAGAGTCTTCATAACAACAAGATCATAGTTGTCCAGGTAGGGCACAAAAACAATGTCACCAAAAAATTCAGCTTCCTTCTTCAGCTCCACATTCACTTCCTTTCTGCCATGCTGGAGTTAAGAAACACCTTCAGCACAAGCACACAAAACAAATGAAGTAAGCTAAGCCTTTGGGATTACATCGAAGTGTTTACCAGTGCAACGAAAAAACGAGCCACCCTGTTTGGTGACTTGTGGACAGCAGACATCCATGTCTTCCTCACACCCATACGCTCAGCAAAATGATTGGCTGATGACAGGATGCCAATGAAAATCTCAACTGGCTCATCAGGCAGCGGAGGGGCCTGCCAAACAGTAGAAAACTCCAGATAATTCTGCGGCGCAAAGCTTGGGTGTGTAGTGGGCAAAGACCCTGCAATCACTGAATGCACATCGAGGTCCCCATTCAGTGACAGGCCTGTAGCGTCCTCCAGCACAAACCCCTGCAAGGGCCACAGGAAACATAAATTAACTGGACAAGTAGAGGCCAAGTACTGATAACCTCAACTGCCCCCAACCACTAATTATTTGAACTAACTGCAATAGATAGTGCACGGCAATTAACAAGCATTCCCCAACATTTGAACTGACTGCATGAAGTGGGAAACATATGCACTTACAGTGCGGTAAGGAAACGAAGTGACATGTCGCCCATCAACGCTCACATGGTAACCCTCCAACCCAGCACTGAGAGTAAGAACAAACAGCCGGCCCTCCGCGAAAGGAAATGGCCAACCGAAATTGACCTCCTCCTTCTGCCCGATCAGCCGATTCAGCAACCATGCTGCTGTCTTTGATGTTGTCTTCGATTCCTCCAACCTGTCATCATCATCCCTAATCCACTTCTCGCACTTCACCAACCCATCCACTGCACATCAACAAAGACATTCATTCATTCAGCATGTTCGGAACAACAGAATCCACCTGAGGTCGGTCAAACAATTGAAAACAAATGAACTGACAGGGGTCCCCAACCAGTCTCCTCATCCGGGCGTGACCTCCACCCATCGCAGCGCTGCGCGGCGCCCCAGTTCATTCGGTAGCAGGTGTTCTGCTCGATCACGGGGCGGCCGCTCCAGTCCCCGCGGAGGCGCGGGTTGAAGTGGAGCACGCGGGGCGGGTCCTCGCCGTCGACGGCCCTGAGCCCCTGCAGCTCCACCATGAACTGCGACACCATGGCGGGCCGCTCCCCGTCCCTGAGCACCGCGATCGCGGGGTTCCGCTCCTCGTGCGGCGCCCGGGGCGACGCGGCGACCGTGACGTGGGACCCCAGCGCGAGCCCGCAGGGCAGCTCCACCACGCGGCGGCGCCCCCGCGCGCCGAGCTCCTCCGCGGTGAGCGCGATCGAGTGCGGGCACCTGGTGGCCGTGGCCGCCGCCGCGGCGCCGGAGGAGGGCGCCGCGACGGCGGCGGCGGAGGGGTCGAGGCCCTCGAGGTCGGCGAACGCGCGGGCGCCCGCCGCGACGGCGTCCGCGACGGACCGGCGGAGCGCGCCGGAGCGCGGGGAGTCGAGGAGGCGGACGTTGAGGTCCGTGGCGAAGCGCGAGAGCCGGCGATCCTGTCCGGCGCGCGCCGACGAGCCGCCGGGGACGGAGACGGACGCTCCGCCCGCCACGGGGCGGGGCTCCTTGACGGGGCGCGCGGGCGCCCCGCGCTCGCCCGCGCCGAAGGAGAGGTGGAGCTTCCGTGCGGCACCGGCCCCGGCGCCGCCGCCGGAGAGCGAGGTGGAGACGAACGGCGACTCGAGGGCGAGCACGAGGACCGCGTAGAGGAGCAGCACGGCCGCCAGCCCCTCCATCGCGCGGCGGCGGAAGGAAGCCCCGGCCCCCACCCCCGCCGACGCTGCCTGCTTCCTCATCACTCGACGCAGTAAGAAACCAACCCTAGCCCCACCACTCGACGGCGTCGCGGGCGCGCGCTGCTACGGCCTAGTCGCGGCCGCGCGGCGGGGGCGAGGGCGGGTGCGGGTGCCGGGGCGGAGCATGAGGAGGAACGACGGGGCGGGCGGTTTACTTGTAAATAAAAACAATGGCGAAACGGGCGATTAATGAGCTGCTTCTAAAAGACGGGGTTGCTTTTGAAAGGATTTGATTATTGCTTAGCAGCGATCCTCCCCTTGGAGGCCTCGCTAGATAGCTGATCGTGGCGTGTTTAGGAATGGGATTACTCGATACGCCGTCGCGACGGCGGTGTGGCCGGTGCGGTCCGGTGAGCGGCTGGCGTTCCGCGTTGGGTTGAGCCGGAGGGGTGATGTGGCGCGTGGACTCAGACCGACGACGAGGCAGGGGGGCGCGGCACACGCGACCGAGAGGCGGGGGAACACGTTGTCCAGGCGTATGCCGCTGTTGCCTTGGGGCGACGACGTGGACTGCGTGACGTGGTCAACGTACGTCGTTAAGAGAAATAACGTTAGCGGTTCTACTTTTTTAATTATATATTATATATAATCACAAAATTTGTTATAATAGCTATGGTTTGGTCCAACGCGTCAATTATTTGTAAACCGATGGAGTAAACTTTTTGTACTAAAATAGCTTTACTTTGGTGTACTTGTTGTGTTCATCATTATGCAAGGGGAAATTTACTTACTCCCGTATCAACAGAAACATTTATTTATTTTTTCTTCGTATTAATTGCTACCTCCCCCCACCCCTTTTTCCAAAATTGTAGGTTCTTTAGTTTTATCCAAATCAAACTAGTTTAATTTTGATCAAGTTTATAGAGAATGGATCAACTCTAGTGCATATCAAAGTAGTTTCATTCAAAAAAAAAGAAACTATTATTAGAGGTGGTGTCACTGTCCGTCTCAACCTCTTCGTCTCTATTAATCATCAAGGGATACACTAGTAGGCTCTACAATGCCCACCTTCATTAATAAGGAAACAAAGGAATAGTCCTGTGTGTTGTTGTACGTGGGCGATTCCGATTTCATGGTCCTTCCTCTTGTTTAGATGAACTGCGGTCCATTATTCCTTTGTGTTTCGTATTGGTTTGAGGTAGTCTTGCTAGCTTCTTTTGAGTTGTTGTAATGTCTTAACACGACGGATTAGGGAAACACTATATATCATGTACTTGTTTTTTCTTTTCATCCGGGCAACAAACCAGGACCGTTGGATCTTCATCATGTGGCTACGGAGTTGTCTTCAACAACCTCCAGCAGTTTGGCTTCTTCCAGTGCTCATGGTCGCAACACTGCTTCCGCCCCGCCCCTCCGGCTTGCCTTGCCAATGAATGACGACCTCCCGCCATCGTGTCCAACCCCGCTATCCCCCGCCGTGCTAACTTGGCATTGCTAGGCCATAACTTTGGCTCCCCATTGTTGATGGTCACTAATACATATTTTTACCATCAACATTCCACCCAAAAGCATGATAAAGTGAGGTAAATCATCATCATACATGTTGCATTTTGTTTATAATTCACCTAGTTCCACTTGTGCTTGTAGAATTATTTATGCGAAAAATATAGCAATAATATGCAAAAGGTGACAAATATGGACATATGAACCAAGTGGGCGTGGCGGTGGGGCCAGAGTCCCACATGCCACGCCTGGCTCGCTCACACAAGGGGGCCGTCCAGCAGCCATGTGGCACAGCCACGCCACCGATCCGTGGGAGCCGCTTGAAGCAATGCCAAGCGTTTATCTAAGTCGGGTTTGCACCGATGGACGAGATGGAGTTGACGTAGATCCACCGCCCACCGTCAGACACTTGGGAGGCTCCAACCGATTTACAAACTGCCTTACCTACCGAATTTCGACATGTGCCAATCCTACAACCGCCTTTGGGAGCCAACCAGCACCGGAGGATCAAGAGGCGGTGGATCCAAGGGCCGCCCGGTGGCCCCTAGCCGTCGCCCGGTGCCCTAAGGTGGCCACCGACCTCCTGGCTGCCTACAAGTACCCCCTCACTCTACACTACAAATATGGGGTGTGGAGCTCGGTGGAGAGGTACCCCCATTCATTTCCAAGCTCTCCAAGCTTTCTAGCTTAGCTTAGCTTTAGAGTAGTAGTCTAGTAGTGGAAGCAGAGCAAGAGCGAAGCTTCTCTCGGAGTCCAGAAGAGTATTTTGGGTCTGGTATAGCTCTTTTATAATTCTTTCATTTCGTATTTACTTTATTCAGTACTTTATTTCTAGTACTTTATTCTAGTATTATTGCTTTACTTAGTTCAAGTTCTAGTTCATTATTGTTCATCATTAGTGAGCTTAGGTGCTTGTTACTTGGCATTAGTAGCATAGGTTATCTCATTATTAGTAGTCTTTCGTTAGTACCGGTTCCACTGTCTAGTTATAGTACTTTGATCTCATTTCATTGGAGCTCGGATCGAAGTAGTAAAAGCCTATAGATTAAGCGAGGTGCTTAGGCTATAGATTACCTGTGGATACGGCTAGGCCTCCGGATAGATTGTGGTAGTTGGCAAGTGGTGACAGCCTTGTCCATCCTCTGTATTCCACCACGTTAGGTCTAGTTATTAAATCGTAGGGCTCGTGGCAGACCTTATTTATTTAACTCTCCGAGTTTGTAGGCGGACTGTGCCCCGAAGTACTAGCGTATTTCTCCTAGTCATTTGTTTACCCTAGTTACTGAAAGATAAATCGCTTGCTCTCCTACCTAGCTATCTCTAGTGTAGCTTGTTTAGTAGTTTAGTAGGTAGTTCACACACAAACCACCATTATCGTTCACCTACCTAGGATACACTTAGGCTTCCCTTTAGCAATCCTAACTAAAAATATAAGTTCTAGCCTTCCACCTGAAGGCTCTAGTTTGGTTTTGGTAAATTGATAAAACCTTATGTGCTAACCTTTGCTCTAGTGATCATAAGATAGTGTTTACACCAAAATTTAGAAGAAGAGTCGTAGGGACTCGAAAGCTCCCAAGATCATGTCATCAAGGAATCAATTACATGCAGATCGAAACCAGCTGATTCGAATGCAGCGTTGGAATCGGCTTTCTTCAGGTAGCACCAGTAGATAACGACAAAGGCTACGATCGGCGCCGGGACAAAACATGTTGGACTCTAAAAAAGGGAAAGATTAGAGTCCAAGTTATCTTAAATTAGGAATGTTTTCTCTTAGGGCCAAAGATTATGACGAGTCGTGCTTAGATAGGAGTCATGCGTAGGTCCCGGGTATAAATATCAAACCCTGACTATTGTAAAGGACACACAATCAATCAAATACAAGTTATTTATTTTTTTTGGCACCGGCCACCCCTTAGGAGTAGGAGTAGAGTAGATCTCGGCGAGTTCTTCAGCAAGTATGGCTGCATCGATCCGGTCGACCTCCACTGCTTGTCTGTAAGTACCGTCATGGCTTATATCTCTGTTCGTACGGCTGCATCGATCCGGTCGACCTCCACTGCGACTCTGGTATAAGTTAGTTATCGACTCTTGTCTAGTTCAAGTAAGGCTGCATCGATCCGGTCGACCTCCATTGCTCGAACTAGATTAAGGTTAAGTTATCGGCTCTATCTAACGGTGGCGTTCCTTCGGATAGATTCATTAAGTTACCGATATTGCTTATTGCTTCCATTATTTATTTAATTACAGCAATATCACTTCGCCCGATTGGGATTGATCTAGATCGGCCTTATATCATTTTTAACCCATCGTTTGTTAATCTAGATTTGATCTAATTTGTACTTTAAATGATGAGTTATGTTTTATCGGCTGTTTTATATCAATCTTGATCGTGCATAGCGTGTGGTTAAGGCGTGTCTGATTTTGAGTAGATCTACTGGCTAGCGAAAACCGTTCCATGGCCTGTTATCACGGCCTGTGTGATTCTACCTCACACCCCACTGTTAGCACCATGGAGTGGGGATCGTTATTTGGTAGATCTGTTCCTGAGAGGGCATGACCTTAACTGTGCGTTATACCTGAATCGGCTGTTTTAGCCGATATCGAACGCTTTCATGAACAGTTCACATCACGAGATCGTTGAAGTAGAGATAAGTTGAAAGATGTGTTAGCCCCATGATCTTATTATTGTATTACGGCCTGCATGATTCTGCCTCATGCCCCACTGATATTAGTAATAAGTTAGGATCGTCGAGTCTATTGTTGTTTCTATGGCCTACATGATTCTGTCTCATGCCCCACTGGTCATAGCGATAGATGAGATCTAATATATTCATTAGATTTATCTTTATTAAATGGTTAAATGATGATGAGCTATTTCATTTATACAAAAGGGGTTCGGTTACTTACAGTCATTGGCTTAGCATAAACTAATTATTGTTGACATTTTATTGCTAAGAGCAAAAGAGCCGGTATGGTCGCCTTATGAACTTGTGCATGGCTATGATGCAGTCTTTCCTTGGGAAGTTCAGACTGAGTCGAGGCGTGTTATGTTGCAGAATGATTTGTCAGTCGAAGTCTACAAGAATCTTATGATAGATGACTTAGAATTCTTAAGTTGTCTTTGGTTGCGTGCTCTTGAGAAAAACATTGAAGCCCATAAACTGAGGATTGCAAAATATTACAATTAAAAGGTCAAGATTAAGCAATTTTCTAAGAGGGACTTGGTCCAGAAAGTAAAATTGCCGATCAGATCAAAAGACAGTAAATTCGGCAAATGGTCACCTAACTGGGAAGGACCTTATCGGATCAAGCGTTGTGCGCCTGGTAATACTGATATTTTGGAAACACTGAAAGGATTCGGTAGAGCAATCAAATGGGGAATATTTAAAGGAATATTACCCTAACGTTTGGATTAATACTTGACAACCAATTTGCTCGGTTGTCGGCTCTAATAGCCGATACCAGAAGGGTATCACCTCTAGTGCAAAAATAAACCCGAAGGGGTAAAAGCCGATACAATATGTATCGCCCGCGGGAGCAAAGCAAACACGGATAAAGTGATGCATATAGTATGAAGTACGAAACAAAAGAAAAATCACTCAAGATAGAGAAATTGTTTGCTAATATCACCTATTACAAACTACGGCTGGAAAACACTTTGGCTACTATATCATAGGCCTTAGAGATAAAGGCTACGGAGTTAGCAGCACTGAAGAAATCCTCAATCAGGCATTCATAATCCCCAGGGTGCGCCGTGGTTGGAAAGCCATGGGGAAGGAACCGAAGTTCGTGGCCAGAATGGGCTTGCGTAGAAGCCAACGCCATGGCGGCACCATGGCGAACGCCATGCAAAGCAACCTCCCTGACATAGTTCGGGATGTCATGCAGGCGAACCACCGGGACGGCACCTCTGGCGTTGACGAATCCCGTTGTGTGCTCCACAGCCAATCGGAGGCTCTCCAATTGGGCAGACAAATCTAAAAAGATTCAAAGGGTAAAGGATCAGAATCTTGAGGATGAAATTGAAAGGAAGCAAAGGTTATGACAGATATCTTACCCATGATTCTGGCCTCGGCCTTGGCCAACCTATCCTCCACCGAATGGGCCTTGGGAGGTGATCGACATCGAACCATGGCCAGAGCCGATTCTGCAAGGGAGAGACATTCGGCGAGACCCTGGCCATGCCGATCAATGGAGGCAAGCAGATCGTCATTGTCAATCCACCTCCTTTGATAACAAGGGAGCTGGCGACGAGCTATTAACGAAGGGGACCCTAAAGGCCGAATGGAGTCGGCCCTATCCCTCGAGGCAGTGGGGGCATCACGGGTTGTACCCTCTTGATGATGAAGGCACTGAGGCGATGATGCAGGTCCATTGAGGGCCTCCTCAGCAAACCTCTTGTTGTTCTCCATGATCTCAAACCTACAGAGAAGTAGGGACTAATACTAAGGACGTGGAAGGTTTGAGACGAAGTGAGTTGTTTTTCGATCCCTAGCCATGGCCCGTATATATAGCCTGGAAAAGCGAGGAGATAGATTTCACTGGGGATGTGAAATTGAAATCAGATACGGAAACGGATCGACGCTCCAGAAATTCAGGGGACAGATAACGAGGAGATAACAGATTCAGACTTATTGCTTCCACAAGTCACATAATATCGTGGGATGGATACAAAAGATTTACGTTGATCGGCAATTAGACCACCAAGGTTTCTTTGCATTGAAGGGAGTTCGAGTCCCCGCAGGGCTGAAAGTTATCATAAAACAAGTCACATCAGCCCGTTAATAAAATTATGACGGAGAAGGGGAAAAGTCGCCTACCCAATAGATGCCCAGCTGATTTCTCAGTGACTGGGAAACCGCTGGAAAGAAGCTTGTGGTTTTCCCAATGGGCATTTGATTGAGCAAACAAGGGGAATGTGTCCACACATTTTAGCCCTTGCAAACACTAGAACAGCTCTGCGAGCATGGAGAGAAGACCCAGGCGATATCACAAGATTCTTCTAACCACAGTAGCTGATTCTCTTGCTCGACAAGGTGCTAAGATGAGCGACACAATCACCCTATGCATAAGAATTCTTCTAACCGCTCAAAATCTTCATAGCAAAAAGATAGACCATGGCGGGTGCGGCAGAGTTAGAAGAAGCACTCGAAGAGGCAGATAGAAGAGAAGCATGGCTGAATTATAGAGTTGCTCTCGCCAGGGTCGGATAGACATTTTATAGCCGGCCTGGAAAGATGAATCCAAGTGCCCATAAAGCAATGATGCTCTCATAAAAGTTTTGAAGCATGGCCTCATGAGCTAACACAGGCGGCGATAAACAGTAGACTCTAGATCAAGATTCTCTATCCGAGACTATAGGCCTATCGGGGGTACAGACGTGATAATTTTGGAATAAAATTACTTTTATCCTAAAATTGGGGGGCATGTGTTTACACCAAAATTTGGAAGAAGAGTCGCAGAGACTAGAAAGCTCCTAAGATCATGTCATCAAGGAATCAATTGCATGCAGATTAGAACCAACTGATTCGAATGCAGTACTAGAATCGGCTTTCTTCAGGTAGCGCCAGCAGATAATGACAAAGGCTACGATCGGCGCCTTGACAAAGCATGTTGGACTCTACAAAAAGGGAAAGATTAGAGTCCAAGTTATCTTAAATTAGGAATGTTTTCTCTTAGGGCCAAAGATTGTGATGAGTCATGCTTAGATAGGAGTCATACGTAGGTCCCGGGTATAAATATCAAACCCCGGCTATTGTAAAGGACACACAATCAATCAAATACAAGTTATTTACTTTTTTCGGCTCTGGCCACCCCTTAGGTGTAGGAGTAGAGTAGATCTCGGCGAGTTCTTCAACAAGTACGACTGCATCGATCCGGTCGACCTCCACTGCTTGTCTGTAAGTACCGTCATGGCTTATACCTCTGTTCGTACGGCTGCGTCGATCCGGTCGACCTCCACTGCGACTCTGGTATAAGTTAGTTATCGACTCTTGTCTAGTTCAAGTAAGGCTGCATCGATCCGGTCGACCTCCACTGCTTGAACTAGATTAAGGTCAAGTTATCGGCTCTATCTAAGGGTGACGTTCCTTCGGATAGATTCATTAAGTTACCGATATTGCTTATTGCTTCCATTATTTATTTAATTACAACAATATCACTTCGCCCGATTGGGATTGATCTAGATCGGCCTTATATCCTTTTTAACCCATCGTTTGTTAATCTAAATTTGATCTAATTTGTACTATAAATGATGAGTTATGTTTTATCGGCTATTTTATATCAATCTTGATCGTGCATAGCGTGCGGTTAAGGCATGTCTGATTTTGAGTAGATCTATTGGCTAGCGAAAACCGTTCCATGGCCTGTGTGATTCGGCCTCACACCCCACTATTAGCACCGTGGAGTGGGGATCGTTATTTGGTAGATCTGTTCCTGAGAGGGCATGACCTTAACTGTGCGCTATGCCTGAATCGGCTGTTTTAGCCGATATCGAACGCTTTCACGAACAGTTCACGTCACGAGATCGTTGAAGTAAAGATAAGTTGATGTAACACCTCGGTGTTAAGCAAGCATTAACATTTTGCAAATCATGAGCATGATCATTATTATGCATCCATAAGCATGACATGAAATATAGAATGGAAACATACTAATGAAACATGTGAAACATGACTATGAAACAAATGTAACATTTCAATTGTTTTTCATTATCTCAGTACATACAGTGCTTGATTCTTGGGTGACCAGTGTGTGATGTGGCTAATAATTTTCTTAAACCACTTAGTCACACCTAGAATGTCATTTGGAACAATGTTCATGTTGACCATTTTGCCTAATTACACTTCCAAGTAATAGTTTGACTTGTGTTGACCCCTGACGCTCTTGTGTTTGACTGTTTAGAAAGTGTAGCGTAGAGTGTTTGCATGTCGGAGCAACCTAAAACAAAGTTGTAGAAAATTTTATAAGAAACAAACTTTGTTTAGAAGCCAACTCATGAAAACATGCACAACATGCTCAAAATGGTCCCGCAAGTCAATTTTGGGGGCAATTTGGTGACTTAGAATTTTTCTAAGTTCGAGCACTGATTTTCAAATTCTAGTATCAATGTTTGGAGCCTTGTATCTCCATAACCAAGCCGAACCAGCTCGAGCTCAAATTGTACAAGTTGTAGTTCACATGTAGATGTTCAAATTTGTCAATTATACCTTGTGCTATATCATCACGGATTAGGAGTTAATCACTGTCAAACTTCGCTTGCCAGTCGGTTCATTTGGAAACTGAATCGAGTTTCAGACACGCTACAGTGCTGATCGGGTTCAGAAAGCTACCGCCGCGTGGGGGGACACTCGTCGCCGATCGCCTGACGCGCAGGCCATGCGCCGCGGCCATCCTGGCACTGCTGGCCATGACTTGAACTCGTGCCCGCCTGCCTAACGCGCTCGCCATTTCATTTTTCCCTTTCTCCGCTCGCTCGAAGCTCCGCAGCAATAGCCGCAGCAACTCCAACGAGCTCGTGCTTGCTCACCGCCGCAAAAACGCGAACTACATCTTCACCACAGCTCCGCCATGTTCTCCTCTACCTCCTCCATCTCTTGGCGGAGCCGATTGAGCTTTGGTAAGGGCGCATTGACCATTCCCACCACCGCCGCCATGGGCGTGTCCTCGCCGGAGTTGAGGCCGCCGTGGTCAGGGTAGCTAGGAACTCTTCCGTCCTCTTCTATTTGTTTGGGTAGTATCGTGGTGACCTCCTGAAGCTCATATCGAGCTTAGCCGTGTCTCACAGGGCCGAACCTCGCCGGAGCACCGTCGGACTGCGCCGCCGTCCGCCATGCACGCCGTCGTCCTTGCTAGGGTTCGATAGAGGTTGAAGTGAGGGCATGAATGGGTGCGCATCGTTGTGGGGAGCACGCCGGTGCCGTCGGTTTCACCGGAGGAGCCGTCGTCGGCGAGCTTCGCCATTGCCACGCCGTCGCGTGCGCCTCCCCTGTTTTCGTCTCACTGATAAGCGGGTCCGGCTGACACGCGGGTCCCACGCGTCAGTGACTGTTGTTCATAGGGCTAGTTCAAAATTGCTGATTTGAATGCTGTTTTGTGAATTTTGTAACTCCAAATGTGTAGATCCAAATGGTGTGATTCAAATTTTGTTAGAATCACAGAGAAGTCTAGTATTTAAGAAAAATATGATATGAGCACATGATGTAGGAATTTTGGATGATTTAAATAGGAACTTGAAATGTGTTTTTAAATGCATGCAAACTTGTTTACATTATATCTTGAGTTTCTGTGCTCCAAAAATTATGAATTTTTGTGGGTGAGCTATTCTTGCTTAGTAGAAGCTCTGGTAAAAATTTGAGAGTCATTGCATGTATGGTTTTTGAGTTATAGATTTTCCTTTCATCATTGATTGGTACTTGTGTGAATTTTTGTAAATTATCTAGGAATCCTATGACCATGAAATTTTGTGGGGAGTATATCAGTACCTTAAGGATGATAGGAAAAATATGAAATCTGTTGCTTGGCACTTCTAACTAAGGTTTCCTATTTATGCCTTTTTAAGTATTTATGCCTTGTCATTTTTGTGTAGGCTATTTTACTTATCTAAATGCCATGAAAATTTTATGGTAGTCTACTTAGAGTAGTACTAGACTACTGTAATTTTATTAGATTTTTATGAGCACCAAAAATATATGTTGCTGTGGTAGCCCTAGTTTAAAATGAAATAAACAAATCTTCCTTAATGCATGATTTGTTAATAATGTTTGCCTTTGGTGTATCTTTTTGAAGCATCTTAGATTGCTGTGATGACTTGGCATGTTAGTACAAGTGGTTGTAGTAGTAGTATAGTAATCATGTGTTCTTGGATGATGTTGGCTACTTTGTAGAAGCGCTTTACTTCTACTATGTCCAATAGAGTTAAACATGTTCATCAACATTCCATGCATCATGATCATTACATGTCATCTCTCCGATGCACCTCTGCATTAGCACTTATACATCTGCATCATCACAGGATCACGGGAGGAGTTGTTAGTAGCGATTCAGAAGAGCGGATCGGACGGATCCACAAGAAATCCGAGCACAAGAGGTGCGGAGGAAGACGAGCAAGGAGAAGACTTGCCCGAGTGCGTGGATCATCAACCTAGTTCATTGGAACGAGGCAAGCCCCGGAGCATTCTAAGTCTCCTACTTTATAAAAGCAATTCTTTCTATATATATGAGTTTATATATTATTGCATTAAGTTATAGGAGTTGATTGAAACCGTTGATGTATTTATTACTATCCTTGCCTACGTTATTACCTTTTACCCTGTTAGGTCAGGATCGAATAACTGCTTAGCCTTACTTAGACCGGTAGCGATCGGTGATACCCGGTCACCTACATTATAGGTGGTTACCGGAAGAAATTGGCTATGGAAAGAATGATATCCTGGAATTAACCATAGGTGATGGAAAATTTGAGACCGGACAGAAAAGTTGGAGGCAACCAGACAGTGTTCTGGGGTGCTGTTAGTTTCTGTCTGTGTTGATTAAGGACCGATCGTTGCTCGTCCCTCTTGTCCTGTTGAACGCATGCCTCACATTTAGCTGGCCGAATAAAGTACCTTTCGACCGCGAAGCTAGTGGCACTATTCGGGCCGGGATCTACACGAGTGCGCGTATTGGTGCTGATGGGGGTATGACAGGGGCGCGAATAGTGAGCCCAAGGGCAGGTGCAACCTGATTCCTGGCAGTCGGGCGGTCCTTGGGTACTGTGGCTCTAGATTGTCCCACGGCTACCTGAAAAGTGTCATTGGTGATCTGTAGCTCACTTGATCGGTGAGTGTGGTTTGTGTGAGGAATAAATCACTAACTGGTTAGGAATCGATTCGAATCGCCATCGCTCCTGGATAGTGAGCACTTGACTCGAGCTACGGCATCGTAGTAATTATGATGGAACACTAAAGGTTATCTGGATGATATGAGCTATGCTAAATCTAAGTTGGTAACTGGATGTTATTGATTAATCAAGTGATTGCTATAGTACAGGTGCTTACCTAGATGGATAGGTCATAATAAAGATAATGCAAAGTATTTTAAATGGTTTCTTCATGATAGCTTATGCTTTTCGTAAACAAGTCAGCTAGCCCACTAAAGAAAGCCTTGCATAATCCTTGGTGTCGCTTTATTTTGGTTTAAGATGGGTAAGTCTAGCTGAGTACCTTCTCGTACTCAGGGCGTTGTTCCCATTGTTGTTGCAGATGGTCAAATGTACTACGACTATTGCATTAACTGCCTGTACACAGCGATGGGTGACAACTAGGACCATGGGCAAATGGTCACTCCGTATCTCTCATCTGATGCTTTTGTTGGAAATGACTACCTACTGGCATTGTATCTGAACTAAAAGTGTGTGTGTGGCTTTAAAACTATTTGCTTCCGCTATTTTAGATCGAACTTGGGTTGTAATAACTTTATGTTCTAAACTCTGATGTATCCACTATCATTGTGAACTTTATGTAACATGTGACGGTACTTGCTAAACTTGTACTATCTTGGTTTGTATGTCGATTGGTTTGAAATCCTTCGTGGTTTCATGGACTACCAGGTTATACGGGCTTAAGTTTGCTAAATTATCTGCTTCGGCGGAAGATTTTCTTACTTAATCTCGTATAATTGGTCGGTTCTCATTACAGTGGCATCGAGCAAGGTTTAGCGATTCTTTGTTCATGCGTGTATTTAAAACAAAAGGGTTTTTGTGTTACAAAACTAATTACTTAACTTATAGTATACAGTGTTTCAACCTTTAATTTAAAACTTAATAGTGTGCCGGTGGTCATATTACGTATGTCGATTAAGGACTCTAGGTGGCTTATTTAAAATCTTGACTTGGGGTCTTTGCATCATATTTCTATTTCGTTGCTCATACGGCGTGCTATTGTATGAGTGCCATTCACTTGAGTGGTAATGTATGGTTCCATTGCCTCTACACCTCGGTAAGTGAGAGTTGTGAGAGCATGATCGGATACACTGTGCCGATCTAGGGAAGTGCTTATATGATGCCGGACTATTTACATGCCATACGCGTGTTTGTATGAAGGTATCCAATGTGTGGGGAATTCTCATCCTGTGGTGACGATGCGAATCGATAGGGCGATGGTTCGAGTAGTTGCTACCGTTATGCAGCGTGTCCGGGGATGCGTGTAGAACGAGTAGATTACTTTACTGCTTTCATGCATAATTTTCATAATGTCAGGGTTTGGGCTGAAGTGGATCTTTTGTAGGTACATAATAGCGCTATCGTGTAGTACGTATTAGCTACGTTTATGAGAGACCATTGTATGCCACTGTCTATGCCACTAGCAATTGTTATTTTCCTAAGTTTGTGAGGACGTACGGAACGTGCATGTATCTTGTTGTTACATATAATTCATGGCATTGTTCCTCCCCTTATAAGTTGATTATCTCATTTTGATAAAAATGATAACTTAACCTTGTTCTCACATGAGTAATAAAACAAATTTGCTACAGATGGCATGCACAAAGCAGACCGCTCGCAAGTCCACCGGAGGCAGAGCTCCCCGCCATCCGCTTGCTCCACGTACCCGTCAGCGCCACACGTTTCTTGGAGAGTTTGGGATGCCTACACTCTTGTGGAGAGTGCTCAGCTATGTAGGCTATCCTGATGGAATGGAGCCCCGCTATTTACGGGAAAATGAGCGATTCTTGGGAAGGTCTCTTGGTTCTTGTGGAGGCCATTGTTCGTCCCCGAGGTGACGGTTCTGAGTGGGCTGGTTGGCGTTATGAGTCAACTGGCCGGACCGCTGAAGAAGCAGCTGACAGGGCAGCCTTTGGGATACTGAGGCATATCATGGATCGTTTTCCTTAGGCGTTGGCAGCCGCTTTAGTTGGAGTCTTTCCGAGGGGCAACCCCTCCACTGACCCATGGCAGCAGGCAAGAGGAAGATCTTTGGAGATTGGTGCAGCAGAAGGACAGAACAGTGATAACCCTACCATGAGCGCCATGTTCGCAGTGATGAAGGCTTTCCATGGAGTAGAAGGTAGCCTGAGACGTGTGTCTGGTGCTCTTGGTCAGGACTGCGATGACCGACGTCAGCGTCAGAGGGATCACGACACTGAGATTGAGAGGCTCTATGCAGAGATGGCTCAGTTGACTCATCAGAGGGATCAGGCGACTCAGAGGACTGGAGTCTATGAGGGAGACGTACGTGCACTGAGAGAGTAGGTCGAGCGTCTGACCACCGCCAACAGGAACGCTGAGCGCATGTTGACCCATGTGCTCCACCAGAGGAATGAAGCCTGGTCCGCAGAAGATGTTCTGAGAGCTCGATAGGTTGAGCTGGAGCAGCAGCTGGCCAATGCGGAAGAGTACAACGACAACCTGCATGAGGAGGTTCATCACCGAAATAACCAGCTCCACCCTTACGTTCCTCCTCGGCGGCGAGAGATGGATCTAGATGAAGACGAAGATCCCGAAGAGCTTGAGGCACCAGCTGATGATGACGACGATGATGTGGATAGTGACAATGTCGACATCTCCGACTTAGACAGCGACCACGATGAGTAGGCTAGTCGTTGTTGCGCTAGCTACTAGGGTTTCGTTTGCGATGACCTTTTGCATGGTTGGCATGTCTGGCATGTAATAATGAGTAGAAAGACTAAGACCTTGATGTAATGTTGGAAAACTTGGATGTGTTTATGGCGATATCTGAATGTCAAAAGTCCAGTGTATGTATGCTGGCAATTTGGTTGTATTGGACGCGATGTGTGCACTTAAGTAATCTAATTAGTGATGTTGTGTTAATTGGAATGACTTATTATGCCCCTGTTTTATTGTATGAATCTATTCTCTCCAGTGAATTTAGTACGGTATAATTTTTCATTCACCTGCAATTTCTATAACATCGCCTAATAATTACTGTTGCTGAAATATGCAGATGCCGAACACTCGCCGTACTGTGTATGACGCGACTGAGGCAGGTGGTAGTGCCGCTGGGAATGAGAACCGTGATCCACCACCACCACCTCCTCCTCCACCGTACACCGTGGAACAGTTCTTCACACAGTTCCTTAGAAGTCAACGCAACATGGAGGGCATGTAGCAGAACATGGAAGCTGCATTGCGCCATTCTTGTGACAACACCAGCCGTGGGTTAAACCTAGGTGGACATGAAGCGAATCAAGATAGCAGTTTCAAGGACTTTATGGACACCCAGGACCACCAATTTTCAAAGAAGTCAGAGAGCCATTGGATGCGAGAAGAGTGGATAAACACCATGGAAGATAAGTTTCGTGTTCTAAGGATGACGAAAATATTGAAGATCGAGTATGCAGCTCATCAATTTTGCAAGGCCCTCTGAGAATGTGGTGGAAGCACCACCGCACCACTTTCCCCCCATTGCCCACATTACTTGGAGGGAATTCACTGAGGCTTTTCGTGGAGTTTACATTCCACCTGGTTTGACAGAAATGAAGTTTGGAGAATTTCTAGCACTGAATCAAGGCACCAAGACTGTGACACAGTATCTACATGCATTCAACAATCTAAGTCGCTATGCCTCTGACATGGTGAATACCGATGCCAAAAAGATCACTAGTTTCAAGAGAGGTCTGAATCCCAAGATGATGAAGCACATGGGTACCAACACCAGAACTGGTTTCAATGACTTTGTTAGTGACTGCTTAAAGCAAGAAAAGAACAACAATGTATATGCTACATCCAAGACTCGCAAGAGGGCTTTTGAGTCAGGTCCGTCCTAGTTAAGGGCCCCGATGGCAAATCGATCGGCGTACCGTCCACTTTGCCCCGGTGCAAGGTTCAGGCCACCCCAACGGAGGAATCAGAATGCCCAGCAACCTCAGAGGAATCAGAAGCCATTCAAGATGGCGGTGCCACAAGCCAAGACCGGACAAGGCAGTTCATCTGGAGCTGCTACTCAAGTAAGAGGACCGTGTTACAACTGTAATCAACCTAGGCACTTTGCGAAGTTTTGCCCATATCCCAAGAAGCCGCAGAATCAGTACCAAGCTCGTGTGCACCACACCACCATTGATGACATCCCAGAAGGAGAGCCCGTGATAGCTGGTATGTTTTCTATCAACAATCATCCTGCAGTCGTTTTGTTTGATTCTAGATCATCTCATTCATTCATAAGTCAAGCATTTGTAAGAAAGTATGGGCAATAGATAGTTGAATTGGAATGTGCTTATCGGATCAGTTCAGCGGGGGCTGATCTGTTAACTAATCAGATAATCCGGGGGGTAACCCTGTGTATAGCAAACAGGCAGTATAAGCTTAACTTGATAGTTATGCCAGGGCTAGTTCTGGATGTGATTATGGGAATGAACTGGATGAATAAGATGGGAGTAGTAATTGATGTTGGAGAAAGAAGCATTTCTCTTAAGGAACCTGTTGGAGAAGGTACATTTCAAGTAACCTTACCTCGAAGAATAGATCTGGCCAGTACAACTTGTGCAGTCCAAACTACTCTTCTAGCCAAGATTCCAGTAGTGTGTGAGTTTCCAGACGTGTTTCCAGATGAGTTACCTGGTCTTCCACCGGACAGAGATGTTGAGTTTGTCATTGAGTTAATCCCTGGAACACCACCGATTTCAAGAAGGCCTTATTGGATGCCTCCAAATGAATTAGCCGAGTTGAAGAAACAACTCCAAGATCTGTTGACTAAGGGTTTAATTCAGCCAAGTTCATCAGAATGGGGATGTCCTGCACTGTTCGTGAAGGAAAAGAAGGATAACTCCTTATGAATGTGCGTGGACTACCGGCCATTGAATGCGGTGACAATTAAAAACAAGTATCCTCTACCTCGGATTGATATCTTGTTTGATCAATTGTCAAAAGCCAAGGTGTTCTCCAAGATAGATTTGAGATCCGGGTACCATCAGATCAAGATTAGACCACAAGATATACCCAAAACCACGTTCTTCACCAGATATGGTTTGTACGAGTATCTTGTCATGTCCTTTGGTTTGACAAATGCTCCTGCATACTTTATGTATCTGATGAATTCGGTCTTTATGCCGGAGTTGGATAAGTTCGTGATTGTGTTCATTGATGACATTCTAGTATACTCAGAGAACAAACAGGATCATGAAGAGCACCTAAGAATTGTCTTGACTAGACTCAGAGATCACCAGCTATATGCTAAGTTTAGTAAATGTGAGTTCTGGCTGAAGACAGTTCCTTTTCTCGTCCATGTGTTATCTGAGAATGGAATCTCAGTGGATCCTAGTAAGGTACAAGAGGTTATGGACTGGAAGGCACCAAGTACAGTTCATGAGGTTTGGAGTTTTCGTGGATTGGCCGGTTACTATCATCGTTTTATATCGGACTTCTCAAAGATTGCCAAGCCAATGACAAGTTTGCTACAAAAGGATCATAAGTTCGTTTGGACAGAGGAGTGTGAGGCAGCTTTCTGCACCTTGCGAAATTTGCTAACCACTGCTCCTGTTCTGGCGCAACTGGATATAGAGAAGCCATTTGATGTGTTTTGCGATGCATCAAAGAATGGTTTAGGATGTGTTCTGATACAAGATGGAAGGGTCATTGCTTATGCCTCACGTCAGTTGAGGAAGCATGAGGTTAACTATCCTACGCACGATTTAGAGCTTGCGGCCGTGGTGCATGCTCTAAAGATTTGGAGACACTACTTGCTAGGGAATGTGTGCAATATCTTTACAGATCATAAGAGTCTCAAGTACATATTTACTCGATGCAGAGTTGAATATGCGACAGAGAAGATGGTTAGAGCTGATAAAGGATTATAATCTGAATGTGCACTATCATCCGGGAAAGGCAAATGTAGTAGCAGATGCCTTAAGTAGAAAGTCACATTCTCTCGCTGTACAACCGTTGTTTGAAGATGGGTTCAATTTGTTGCATCCTGCTGTGTTGCATAATATCCAGGTTAGTTGTACCTTGGAGAGCAAGATCATTGAAGGTCAGAAAATAGATAAGGGAATATTCCATATCAAGGAGAAAATGAAGAAAGAACCGACTCAGCACTTTAGAGTGGATGAACAAGGAGTGTTATGGTTTAAGGACCGTCTAGTTGTACCTAAAGATCGAGAGCTCAAGAACAAATTGATGGATGAAGCTCATCACTCTAAGTTGTCTATCCATCCCGAAGTGGCAAAATGTACCAAGAATTGAGACCTCATTATTGGTGGGCGAAGATGAAGAAGGAGATTGCGGCGTATGTTGCTTGATGCGACATGTGTTGTAGAGTGAAGGCTCTTCACATGAGACCTGCGAGAATGTTGCAACCCTTGTCAATACCAGATTGGAAATGGGATGATATAAGTATGGATTTTATCACCGGTTTTTCCACCACACCAAAGGGAAATGATTCGATTTGGGTAATTGTAGATCGCCTTACCAAATCAGCTCACTTTTTACCAGATCAAAACAACATTTTGACCACCTCGATATCTTTGAGAAGTACATTGCGTGAAGATTGTCCGATTACATGGTATACCCAAGACTATAAATTAATCGACCGTGGGTCACAATTTACCGCTCATTTTTGGGAGCATCTTCATAAAGGTTTGGGTACTAGCTTAATTCGGAGTACAGCTTACCACCCACAGATAGATGGGCAGACAGAGCAAGTTAATGCTGTTCTAGAAGATATGCTTAGAGCTTGTGTGTTATCATCTAAGGGTTCATGGGAATCATGGTTACCTTTGGCAGAGTTCGCTTACAAGAATAGCTACCAAGAGAGTATCAAGATGGCTCCATTTGAAGCATTGTATGGCAGAAAATGTAGGACACCATTGAATTGGGTCGAGCCTGGAGAAAGAAGGTTTTATGGAGTCAATTTTGTTGACGAGGCTGAGAAAAAGGTCCATATTATACAACAAAACATGAAAGCGGCACAGTCACGCCAAAAGAGCTATGCCGATAAGAGAAGGAGACCGCTTGAGTTTGAGGTAGGTGACTACGTTTATCTGAAGGTCACTCCAATGAAGAAAGTACAACGGTTTGGAGTAAAGAGAAAACTTGCTCCTAGGTTTGTAGGACCGTATAAGATCATAGAGAAGAAGGGTCCCGTGGCCTATAAGTTACAGTTACCAGAAGCGATGAGTTCGATCTTTCCAGTCTTCCATGTATCACAGTTGAAGAAGTGCTTGCGTATTCCGGAAGAGAGAATAGAACCTCAGAGCATTCAGCTCAAATCAGACTTAGAATACCATGAGCAACCGATTCGAGTTTTGGACACTAAGGACCGAGTCACTCGGAATAAAGTGGTGAGAACCTATAAGATATAGTGGAGTCATCACGATGATGGTGATGCGACGTGGGAAACAGGAGAATATCTGCAAAACGCTTATAAGGATTTTTATAACAAATGGTTCGTAACTCAAAATCTCGAGACGAGATTCTTATAAGGGGGGAGGGCTGTAACACCTCGGTGTTAAGCATGCATTAACATTTTGCAAATCATGAGCATGATCATTATTATGCATCCATAAGCATGACATGAAATATAGAATGGAAACATACTAATGAAACGTGTGAAACATGACTATGAAACAAATGTAACATTTCAATTGTTTTTTATTATCTCAGTACATACAGTGCTTGATTCTTAGGTGACCAGTGTGTGATGTGGCTAATAATTTTCTTAAACCACTTAGTCACACCTAGAATGTCATTTGGAACAATGTTCATGTTGACCATATTGCCTAATTACACTTCCAAGTAATAGTTTAACTTGTGTTGACCCCTGACGCTCTTGTGTTTGACTGTTTAGAAAGTGTAGCGTAGAGTGTTTGCATGTCGGAGCAACCTAAAACAAAGTTGTAGCAAAATTTATAAGAAATAAACTTTGTTTAGAAGCCAAGTCATGAAAACATGCTCAAAATGGCCCCGCAAGTCAGTTTTGGGGGCAATTTGGTGACTTAGAATTTTTCTAAGTCCGAGCACTGATTTTCAAATTCAAGTATCGATGTTTGGAGCCTTGTATCTCCATAACCAGGCCGAACCAGCTCGAGCTCCAATTGTACAAGTTGTAGTTCACATGTAGATGTTCAAATTTGTCAATTATACCTTGTGCTATATCATCACGGATTAGGAGTTAATCACTGTCAAACTTCGCCTGTCAGTCGGTTCATTTGGAAACTGAATCGAGTTTTAGACACGCTACAGTGCCGACCGGGTTCAGAAAGCTACCGCCGCGTGGGGGGACACTCATCGCCGGTCGCTTGACGCGTAGGCCACACGCCACGGCCGTCCTGGCGCTGCTGGCCATGACTTGAACTCGTGCCCGCCTGCCTAACGCGCTCGCCATTTCATTTTCCCTTTCTCTGCTCGCCCGAAGCTCCGCAGCAACTCCGACGAGCTCGTGCTTGCTCGCCGCCGCAAAAACGCGAACTACATCTTCACCACAGCTCCGCCGTGTTCTCCTCTACCTCCTCCATCTCTTGGCTAAGCCAATTGAGCTTTGGTAAGGGCGCATTGACCATTCCCGCCACCGCCGCCATGGGCGTGTCCTCGCTGGAGTTGAGGCCACCGTGGTCGGGGTAGCTAGGAACTCTTCCGTCCTCTTCTATTTGTTTGGGTAGTATCGTGGTGACCTCCTGAAGCTCATATCGAGCTTAGCCATGTCCCACAGGGCCAAACCTCGCCGGAGCACCGTCGGACTGCGCCGCCGTCCGCCATGCACGCCGTCGTCCTTGCTAGGGTTCGGTAGAGGTTGAAGTGAGGGCATGAATGGGTGCGCATCGTTGTGGGGAGCACGCCGGTGCCGTCGGTTTCGTTGAAGGAGCCACCGTCGGCGAGCTTCACTGTTGCCGCGCCGTCGCGTGCGCCTCCCCTGTTTTTGTCTCACTGACAAGCGGGTCCGGCTGACACGCGGGTCCCACGCGTCAGTGACTGTTGTTCATAGGGCTAGTTCGAAATTGCTGATTTGAATGCTGTTTTGTGAATTTTGTAACTCTAAATGTGTACATCCAAATGGTGTGATTCAAATTTTGTTAGAATCACAGAGAAGTCTAGTATTTAAGAAAAATATGATATGAGCACATGATGTAGGAATTTTGGATGATTTAAATAGGAACTTGAAATGTGTTTTTAAATGCATGCAAACTTGTTTACATTATATCTTGAGTTTCTGTGCTCCAAAAATTATGAATTTTTGTGGGTGAGCTATTCTTGCTTAGTAGAAGCTCTGGTAAAAATTTGAGAGTCATTGGATGTATGGTTTTTGAGTTATAGATTTTCCTTTCATCATTGATTGGTACTTGTGTGAATTTTTGTAAATTATCTAGGAATCCTATGACCATGAAATTTTGTGGGGAGTATATTAGTACCTTAAGGATGTTAGGAAAAATATGAAATCTGTTGCTTGGCTCTTCTAACTAAGGTTTCCTATTTATGCCTTTTTAAGCATTTATGCCTTGTCATTTTTGTGTAGGCTATTTTACTTATCTAAATGCCATGAAAATTTTATGGTAGTCTACTAAGAGTAGTACTAGGCTACTGTAATTTTATCAGATTTTTATGAGCACTAGAAATATATGTTACTGTGGTAGCCCTAGTTTAAAATGAAATAAACAAATCTTCCTTAATGCATGATTTGTTAATAATGTTTGCCTTGGTGTATCTTTGAAGCATCTTAGATTGCTGTGATGACTTGGCATGTTAGTACAAGTGGTTGTAGTAGTAGTATAGTAATATACAGGTTCTTGGATGATGTTGGCTACTTTGTAGAAGCGCTTTACTTCTACTATGTCCAATAGAGTTAAACATGTTCATCGACATTCCATGCATCATGATCATTACATGTAATCTCTCCGATGCACCTCTGCATTAGCACTTATACATCTGCATCATACATGATCACAGGAGGAGTTGCTAGTAGCAGTTCAGGAAGAGCAGACCGGGATAGATCCACAAGAAATCCAGGCACAGGAGGTGCCAGAGGAAGACGAGCAAGGAGAAGACTTTCCCGAGTGCGTGGATCATCAACCTAGTTCATTCGAACGAGGCAAGCCCTGGAGCATTCTAAGTCTCCTACTTTATAAAAGCAATTCTTTCTATATATATGAGTTTATATATTGTTGCATTAAGTTATAGGAGTTGATTGAAACCGTTGATGCATTTATTACTATCCTTGCCTACCTTATTACCTTTTACCCTGTTAGGTCAGGATCGAATAACTGCTTAGCCTTGCTTAGACCGGTAGCGATCGATGATACTCGGTCACCTACATTATAGGTGGTTACTGGAAGAAATTGGCTATGGAAAGAATGATATTCTGGAATTAACCATAGGTGATGGAAAATTTGAGACCGGACGGAAAAGTTGGAGGCAACCAGACAGGGTTCTAGGGTGCTGTTAGTTTTCGTCTGTGTCGATTAAGGACCGATCGTTGCTCGTGCCTCTTGTCATGTTGAACGCATGCCTCACATTTAGCTGGCCGAATAAAGTACCTTTCGACCGCGAAGCTAGTGGCACTATTCGGGCCAGATCTACACGAAAAGCTTGATATTGACTTTGATGGGGGTATGATAGATAGGCGCCAAGAGTGAGCCCAAGGGCGGCGCAACTGATTCACAGTAGTCGGGCGGTCCACGGTGCTACTGACTCCGATTGTCCATGCGGCTACCTGAAAAGTGTCATTGGTGATCTGTAGCTCACTTGATCGGTGAGTGTGGTTTGTGTGAGGAATAAATCACCAGCTGGTTAGGAATCGATTCGAATCGCCATCGCTCCTGGATAGTGAGCACTTGACTCGAGCTACGACATCGTAGTAATTATGATGGAACACTAAAGGTTATCTGGATGATATGAGCTATGCTAAATCTAAGTTGGTAACTAGATGTTATTAATTAATCAAGTGATTGCTATAATACAAAAAGCTTACCTAGATGGATAGGTCATAATAAAGATAATGCAAAGTATTTAAAATGGTTTCTTCATGATAGCTTATGCTTTTACATAAACAAGTCAGCTAGCCCACTAAAGAAAGCCTTGCATAATCCTTGGTGTCGCTTTATTTTTTGGTTTAAGACGGGTAAGTCTAGTGAGTACCTTCTCGTACTCGTAGCGTTGTACCCATTATTGTTGCGAGATGGTCAAATATACTATGGTTTATTGCATTAATCGCTTGTGCCGGCGATGGGTGACAACTAGGACCAAGGGCAAATGGTCACTCCATATCTCTCATCTGATGCTTTTGTTGGAAATGACTACCTACTGGCATTGTATCTGAACTAAAAGTGTGTGTGTGGCTTTAAAACTATTTGCTTCCGCTATTTCAGATCGAACTTGGGTTGTAATAACTTTATGTTCTAAACTTTGATGTATCCACTGTCATTGTGAACTTTATGTAACATGTGATGGTACTTGCTAAACTTGTACGATCTTGGTTTGTATGTCGATTGGTTTGAAATCCTTCGTGGTTTCACGGACTACCGGGTTATACGGGCTTAAGTTTGCTAAATTATCTGCTCAGCGGAAGATTTTCTTACTTAATCTCGTATAATTGGTCGGTTCTGTTACAGTTGAAAGATGTGTTAGCCCCATGATCTTATTATTGTATTACGACCTGCATGATTCTGCCTCATGTCCCACTGATATTAGTAATAAGTTAGGGTCATCGAGTCTATTATTGTTTTTATGGCCTGCATGATTCTGCCTCATGCCCCACTGGTCATAGCGATAGATGAGATCTAATATGTTCATTAGATTTATCTTTATTAAATGGTTAAATGATGATGAGCTGTTTCATTTATACAAAAGGGGTTCGGTTACTTGTAGTCATTGGCTTAACATAAACTAATTATTGTTGACATCTTATTGCCATTGACTAATATTTGTCTAAATAATGATATTCATCTTGAATGATAACCGATTCTTCTTACACAACCCCATGAGCTTTAACCGATTTATTCTTATGAATATGCTGGAATCGACTATTTAGTCGATCTTCTTTCATATCGGCTCTCAGGGCTGCACATTCGGGACTATCTGGCAACACCGGCATGTTTCGCCCTAAATTACTAATAAACTTTCTCTTCTTGTCAATTGTAGGGTCAAATTGACTGGCACGTTTCCGAAGGAATGCGCAGGATCGACTATCCCTGCGCTGAAGCTAGGCGGATCTCCAGCTCCATCGAGCGGATCCTTCCGGCTTGGTCATGTGCCCTCGGCACGGGACAAAAATTCCGTGTCGACACACATTTCTGGCACGCCCGGTGGGACCCCACAATCGCCTGATGGCGGCTCGCGACAACAACAACATCCTTGTGGTACATTATGAAGATCTGTCTGATGGAGATAAGGGTGTCATCAGCAAAGCTATAGAAGAATTTCAAAATAAGTGTTTGTTGTCGTACACCAAAACACGTGGCAACACAATTGTTCAGAAATTTTCACTACCAAGAGTTCGTTTCTTTACGGAAGTTGTAGACAAATCTGTTCATGATGTCATATCAAGCCATAATGAAGCCTTCTTGGACACATTCCACAACGCCATGAAAGAAGCGATTAATGGGTTTCCAGTTGGTCAAGGTGGGCCGGCTTATTACAACATTCCAGATCCATTGACCCAAGGGACTAATCAAGTCGGTACCAGCCATCAAGAAACAACACCAGCTAGTGATAATGATGTCTAGGCAGTTCAGGGTTCATTGGAACAAGCTCAAGGAACTACTATGAATCAAATACAGTATAATCCTAGACTACCAGTACAGCATGTGCAACAGCCGGCGGGGCAAGGTCAGAACCAGGTGATCAATTTTGGCACATCAGGCCACATACTGTCGTCGGCTCAAAAAATAGCACCCTCAATTCAAAGGATCCGTAGAGATAAAGATCCTTATGTCTATAATCAGAGACTTTAGGCAGCAAGCCAGCAAAGGACCCAGCAGATAGAGATTCCACAAGGATATCACTATGGAACAGATTATAACACCCTTCACATGATTCCAAATCCAGGGTATCAAGGCACCCGGGATTTTGATTCACAGATGGGTCAGCAGGTGTAGAGAAATCCAAATCCACAAGCTGACGAGTTGTTGCTGAGGGTGACCGAGATGATGAAGAACCAGTTCGGTTTGAAGCCAAAAGGGCTGACCTTCTCGTACAAACGCCCATATCCAAAATGATATGATTTGGTCGCTCTTCCCACAAATAACAGGCTCCTAGAGTTTGCCAAGTTCACTGGCCAAGACAATACAAGCACGATAGAACATATTAGTCGATATCTTACGTAATTGGGCGAGGCATCAGTTGAGGATGCCCATCGAGTTCGTTTTTTCTCCTTGTCCCTGTCAGGGCCAGCCTTCACTTGGTTTTCATCACTACCAGTCAATTCCATTGCCAATTGGGCTAACCTAGAGAAGAAGTTTCATACATATTTTTACACTAGGATTGGAGAAAAGAAGATTACCGATCTGACAACTATAAGGCAGAAGACTAATGAATCGGGCACTGAGTTTCTTCAGAGGTTCCGAGAAACTAGGAACTTGTGCTTCTCCTTAAACTTGGCTGATGATCAACTAGCTGCTTTAGCTGTTCAAGGAATGCTGTCAATGTGGAAAAAAAAACTATTGGGACAAGAATTTGATAACTTGGGACAATTGGCTCAATGGGTGGCTATGCTCAATAGCCAATTCCAGAGCATGTGCAGGGATACTTGATTCCAGAAAAGTACCACAGTGGCCGAAGCTTATGATCCATACTTAGTCGATGACGGCTATGAAGATGAAGAAGAAGAGGTTGCTGCGGCTAAATGGAATTAGGGCAAGGAAACAATAATGGTGCCAAATCCTTGGGGAAGAGGAGTCGAGGAGAGCTATGACTTCGATGTCACCAAATCAGACAAGCTCTTTGATTTCTTGCTTGAGAAGGGGCAGATCAAGTTGCCCGATGGTCATGTTATGTTGCCCCTGATCAGTTGAAGAATAAGAAGTTCTGCAAGTTTCATAACACTACCTCTCATTCCACTAATGAATACGAGAATCTTCCGGCAACATATACAAAGGGCTATTCAAAGAAGGAAGGCTAAAATTTGATCGCCTCGGAAAATAAAAAGTTGATGATAATATTTTCCCAGAGATCAAAACATGGTCAATGCTAGGCTGCTCAAAAGAAAGACTAAGGTCCTAACATCAACCAAATCAAGAGAAGCTAGAACAGTTGATCCCAAGATGCAAATATTGGCTGACGAGTACAGAGAGATTAGAAGACGTTGCGCTAAGCAAAAATGCCGATATGAGCAGGGGGAAACGTCAAAAGATGGGGCGATAAAGCCGTGAGTTACATCTCGGATCCTGTTGAATAAGTGGCAGTGGCGGAAGGAAAAAGAATTATCGGCGTTGGTTAAAGGATCAAGAATACAAGCGTCAAGCTGGAAAAAGAGAGGTATGAGAAGAAACAAGCCGAGTCACATTGGAATTATCCTTTCTTGGACATTGCTTGGAATGAAGGTTTGAAGTTGCTTACCGGACATGACCGTCCATAATCTGACAATCAATATTGGGAGTTTAGGCAATCTCAAACCAACCGCACTTGGTCTATCCATGCTCAAGATGCATATCATCATAATAACATGGATCGGTAGCTTAAAAAATAAAAGCGTTCATGATCGGCTTGGAAAATGAGTTGTTGACCAAGATTGGGCTAATTATGGAGAGGAAGACAGCGAAAGAGAATATGTTTGGCAGGAAGGCCAATGGTGTCTAGGAGGTTTGACAAGAAGCCAAAAGAGAAGGGTGCAACGCCTAAGGAATAAAGAGTTGGAACAGGCTCGGGCATCGGTAATCCTCAAGTATGGCGTACTAAGCAAGCGATAGATAGAAAGCAACCATCGGCTAATATCTAAATGGCTTTTTCATTGCCATCGAATTGAGAGTCAAACAAATCAAGAAGTTTATTCGGATTTTGATGAATCGAGTATGAGGAGATAGTTGCCAAGTTGACGGTTGTACAAGAAGCAATATTTGATAAACTAGTCAAGCATCGACACTTAAAGGCTTTATATATGAAAGGTTTTGTTGATGGGAAGCCGATGAACAAGATGTTAGTGGACGGAGGTGCTTCTGTCAATCTTATGCCTTACACCACTTTTCATAAACTTGGCAAAGGACCAGGAGATCTGATGGAGACTGATATGATGCTTAAGGATTTTGGAGGTAATACATTTAAGACCTAGGGGCAATAAGCGTCGAACCCGACAATCGGGAGTAAGACTCGCTCACCACATTCTTCGTCATCGATGGAAAAGGGTCATACAGTTTACTCCTTGGTCGTGATTGGATTCATGTGAACTGTTGTGTACCATTGACCATGTATCAGTGTTTGATTCAATGGCATGGGGATGATGTCAAACTGGTTCGCGCTGATGAGTCTGTGAGCATTGCAACAGTCGATCCAGTCTTCTGGGAACAAGGAGACTTCGAATGCTTTTCTAGCAAGTTATGGGAAGGAGGCTTCATCAAAATCAGCAATGAAAGCCAACAGCCGATGCAAGCGATCAGCTCACGAGTTTGTTTTAGTGAATAGTCACGCTTCACTTGACCATTGGAATAAAGAAAAATAAGCATTAGTTACGAGTACGGGTTTAGGCCAACGTATGAATGCTAAATGGAATCCTAAGTGCGGATCAGGATTGATGGATTTCTTAAACGAAGTTTTGTTGCACTTAATAAGATGCTTGCTCTGGATCAATCGATCGTTTAACCTTTGGCATGAAAAGTTCTATGGTAAAAAATATTTAAAGGGATGTTATCCTAGCAGTTGAACAACACTTGATAGCCGATTCGTTTAATCATCGGCTCTAATAGCCGGTACCAGAAGGGTATCACATCTAGTTCAAAAAATGAAGAAACTTAAAAGGCATGAAAGCCGATATGATATGTATCGCCTCCAGAGCAAAGAATAAAAACAGTCATATACAAAGGCATTGCACTGAGACACATTCATGAAAGAACATGAGTCTTTGTTCATCGGATTACCCTAAGTACAAACTAATCGAATACCTTGTTCACTACATCCTGAGCGGATGTAATGTCTACAACGGCCTCCACGACGACGATGAATTCTTCGAGCAGGTCCTCATGTCCCTCAGGGCCGTCGCCAATTGGGAAGCCAGCCTCCATGGCAGGGAGGTCATACCCGGTCTGGACTTGTGCCACGGTTAGTGCCACCGATGCACCGTGACAAACGCCGTGGAGGGCGATCTCCTGAGCGTGGCCCAGGATATCTTGGAGGCGAGCATTGATGAGGGAACCCTGGGCGTTGATAGCATCTGCGGCCGCGTTCGCTGACAGTTGGAGGGACTTTGACTGCCCCGTTAGGGCTGGCGATCACAGAATACTATCAAAATAAAGACGGTGGAAATCAGAATAGGAGCATTCATGGAACATGTCTTACCTGCCACCGCGGTGTCAGACTCAGCCAGCCACGCTTGGACGGCACTGGCCTCCTCCTTAGCCACATTAAGGGCCGCTTGGAAGACCCCTAGATGGATCTCAAGCTGGCCGTTTTTCCGAATCGCTTCGGAATAGCGGTCCTCGGCAGCCCTCCATTCTCGGAAGAAGCACCGGGCATCGTCGCCGTTATATGAGTTGGAATTCGACGACGAAGCCGGCGCGGAAGATGCAACGTCAGAAGGATTGCTGGCCCTAGGGAGGGGACGAAAGCTGTCATTTACGACGAACCTATAGGCGAGTCAAGAAAGATCATCATCATGAACAGAGGATGTCAATCTTACCTCATGCGTCGGAGGCGCTGGCTCATCGGCATGTCTTCCTCCGGGACTTCCTCCGCTACGTGTTTGTCGTGGTTCTCCTTACCGGCCATGGAGTTTATCGGGTCTACAGGAAGAGAGAAAACCGCTACAGGGTTTCGGCAGGCGGAGGAGAGCAAAGAAACAGTTGCGAATGAAGATGTGTTCGAGACCGAAGCCCTCGGCTGTTATTTGAAGACGTGAAGTGAATAGGCGGACACCCCGGGATGCGCAAAAGGCAACCGTAGTTAATAGAAGGCAAAGTGCCACTTCACCAATGCCAAGAATACGGCGCTGGGTGATTAAGGGCGGAAGATCGAGGGATTCGCTTAAAGAAGGCCGTGTTTTCAGACTTAGTTGGATTAAGATTGGAAGTCTTGGATCGGCTGTATCAAATCGGTTCTTTAGCCAAAACAAGAAAGTGCAATTAAATAACAGAGAGTATGATCGATTCTACACAGGATGCGCGTTAACATGCATATTTTAAGTCTGGAACATCCTGGATCGCTCTCAACACTTCTAGCTGAGTAGCATCAGCTTCTGCGAATCTGTTATTTGTCTTCTTCGGCTGATACAGGAATGCTCTCGAGGCTGCTTCGGATGGCTCTATCTTCTCTAACTTTAGCCAACGGTCCCCGTTTCTTTTGTTGAATGGTGTTAGGTATTTGAGCCAGGATGGACTTATGACGATCAATGGCAATGAGACTCCAGAGAAGGCTAGGGATGGATTACCCTTGATGGCCAAGAGCAAAAGAGCCGGTATGGTCGCCTTATGAACTTGTGCATGGCTATGATGCAATCTTTCCTTGGGAAGTTCAGACTGGGTCGAGGCGTCTATATTGCAGAATGATTTATCAGTCAAAGTCTACAAGAATCTTATGATAGATGACTTAGAAGACTTGAGTTGCCTTCGGCTGCGTGCTCTTGAGAAAAACATTGAAGCCCATAAACTGAGGATTGCAAAATATTACAATTAAAAGGTTAAGATTAAGTAATTTTCTAAGGGAGACTTGGTCCTGAAAGTGAAATTGCCGATTGGATCAAAAGACAGTAAATTCGGCAAATGGTCACCTAACTGGGAAGGACCTTATCGGATCAAGCGTTGTGCACCTGGTAATACTTATATTTTGGAAACACTGAAAGGATTCGGCAGAGCAATCAAATGGGGAATATTTAAAGGAATATTACCCTAACATTTGGATTAATACTTGACAACCAATTTGCTCGGTTGTCGGCTCTAATAGCCGATACCAGAAGGGTATCACCTCTGGTGCAAAAATAAACCCGAAGGGGTAAAAGCCGATACAATGTGTATCGCCCGCGGGAGCAAAGCAAACACGGATAAAGTGATGCATATAGTATGAAGTACGAAACAAAAGAAAAATCACTCAAGATGGAGAAATTGTTTGCTAATATCACCTATTACAAACTACGGCCGGAAAACACTTTGGCTACTATATCATCGGCCTTAGAGATAAAGGCTACGGAGTTAGCAGCACTGAAGAAATCCTCAATCAGGCATTCATAATCCCTAGGGTGCGCCATGGCTGGAAAGCCATGGGGAAGGAACCGAAGTTCGTGGCCAGAATGGGCTTGCGCAGATGCCAACTCCATGGCGGCACCATGGCAAACGCCATGCAAAGCGACCTCCCTGACAGAGTTCGGGATGTCGTGTAGGCGAACCACCAGGACTTTGCCTCTGGCATTGACGAATCCCGCCGTGTGCTCCGCAGCTAATCGGAGGCTCTCCAGTTGGGCAGACAAATCTAAAAAGATTCAAAGGGTAAAGGATCAGAATCTTGAGGATGAAATTGAAAGGAAGCAAAGGTTATGACAGATATCTTACCCATGATTCTAGCCTCGGCCTTGGCCAACCTATCCTCCACTAAATCGGCCTCAGGAGGAGATCGACATCAAACAATGGCCAGAGCCGATTCTGCAAGGGAGAGACATTCGGCGAGACCCTGGCCATGCCGATCAATGGAGGCAAGCAGATCATCATTGTCAATCCACCTCCTTTGATAACAAGGGAGCTGGCGATGAGCTGTTAACAAAGGGGACCCTAAAGGCCGAACGGAGTCGGCCCTATCCCTTGAGGTAGTGGGGGCATCACGGGTTGTACCCTCCTAACGATGAAGGCACTAAGGCGATGATGTAGGTCCGTTGAGGGCCTCCTCAGCAAACCTCTTGTTGTTCTCCATGATTTCAAACCTACAGAGAAGCAGGGACTAATACTAAGGATGTGGAAGGTTTGAGATGAAGTGAGTTGTTTTTCGATCCCTAGCCATAGCCCGTATATATAGCCCGAGAAAGCGAGGAGATAGATTTCGCCGGGGATGTGAAATTGAAATCAGATACAGAAATGGATCGACGCTCCGGAAATTCAGGGGACAGATAACGAGGAGATAACAGGTTCAGACTTATTGCTTCCACAAGTCACAGAATATCGTGGGATGGATACAAAAGATTTACGTTGATCAGCAATTAGGCCATCAAGGTTTCTTTGGATTGAAGGGAGTTCGAATCCCCACAGGGCCAAAAGTTATCATAAAACGAGTCACATCGGCCCATTAATAAAATTATGACAGAGAAGGGGAAAAGCCGCCTGCCCAATAGATGCCCAGCTGATTTCTCGATGACTGGGAAACCGCTGGAAAGAAGCTTGTGGCTTTCCCAATGGGCATTTGATTGAGCAAACAAGGGGAATGTGTCCTTTATAGTCCACTCCCCGAATATAGGTATACAAGTAGGATCTAGTTACGAAGGAAAATAAGCTCTGTTCTTAATCTTCCATAGTAATATCCCATATGTGTAGATATGAAGTTGATTTTCGCTATGACTACTAGGTGTAATTGCACTAATCAATGTATGCTTTGACTTATAACTAAGAATGACTTAGGAATTATTCCTCTAATATTCTACTTAACCATGCTAATGCCATAGAAAGGAGTACTCTGAGTGATCAGTGATTAGTTATTACTTATCATTCATATACATTTATCTCTTGACCTACCCCTGTTGAGAGTAGAATATTGGTTATGGTTTATTTCTCCATCATGTGTATAAGTTATCAATATATTCCAACTGTCTGTCCTTCCATGTGGTAAAAATATAAATAATGATGCCTAGAATACTCCTGGGTAAAGTGCTACAATGGTATATTATCTTTGCGCTTGCAGATTCTTTTCATTTATATATTCTTCCTAGTCACACGAAATATTAAAGTACTTCTTAGTGTCATTCTAGAAGTGGGACTAGGTAGTACCAACAAGTATTTCTGGCACCATCACTAGGGATGACAACTTAGTTAAAGGTGCTAAGGAATGTCAACAATATAGGGTGACTACTTAAAAATAAGTGACACGTTAATAAATACCAACAGTGGCCATGGTGATCAAGTGCTCGGCTTGGAAAAGAAGAAAGAGAAAAACAAAAATCTCAATGCAAAGGTGAAACTTGATAGGAGCTTTTTGGTTTGGTGATCGAGACACTTAGCGAGTGTGATCATATTTAGGATCGATAGCCGTACTATTAAGAGGGGTGAAACTCATATCGAAATGCAGTTATCAAAGTGCCACTAGATGTTCTAACTCATTGCATATACATTTAGATTCTAGTGAGTGCTAACACCCTTAAAAATATTTGTTAAAATATGCTAACACACGTGCACAAGGTGATACACTTGGTGGTTGGCACATTTGATCAAGGGTGACGAAGTTGGTGAAGTTGGGGAGCTCACAGGAGCTGATCGGATGCTGGACCGGACGCTGGACCTGCGCGTCTGGTCAGTGGTGGCTCAGTAGTGCTGCTCTCGGCCTGTGACCGGACTTAGGCGAGGGCAAGCGATCGGACGCGATGGTGGCGAGTCCGGTCGAAGCTGACGTACGGTGATGTAAGCGCTGAGAAGAGGAAGGATTGAACGGACGCTGGCGTGGGTCCGGTCACGTTGACCGGACGCGTTAGGTCCCGCTCGGGGAGCTTACTGGAAATGACCTGATGCGCGTTGGCGCAGCGTCAGGTGATCCAGCGGCGTGTCCGGTCAGGTGCTCAGGTGCTCGCGTGCGCATGTGACCTGACGCCAGGTTGGTGCGTCCGATCGGAGCATGGAGCGTCCGATCGTGACTTAAGCAGGGGCGTGAGCCAGTTGACCATTGAAGATCTACGACTCACGTTTGAAGGCAGGGCCACGTGGCGCTCATCGGGCGACCGGACGCTAGAGGCGTGCGTCCGGTCACCTCTAACCGGCGTGTCTGGTCGTCCAACGGCTCTATTTCGTGAAGGCTCCTATTTAAGCCACATGGCCGGCTCAAGCTCATTCTCTTGGCTATTTGTATTGACATAGCAACCTTGTGAGCTTAGTCAAAGCCCTCCCACTTATCTCCATTATTGATTCATCATCTTTGTGAGATTGGGAGTGAATCCAAGTGCATTGCTTGAGTGATTGCATCTAGAGGCACTTGGTGATTGTGTTTCGCTACGGGTTTCGCTTGTTACTCTTGGTGGTTGCAGCCACCTAGATGGCTTGGTGCAGCGAGGATCATCGAGCGGAGGAAGGTGCTTGTCTCCGGCTCCGATCGTAGTGATTGTGAGGGGTTCTTGACCTTTCCCCGGTGGAGAGCCAAAAGGTACTCTAGTGGATTGCTCGTGGCTTGTATGATCCTCATCTTATGTTGGTTATGCGGCACCTGATTGCGGGTTAGGCGTGTGACACCTATAAGTGCGTGAAGCTCCGAGTGAGTGAATCTTCACAACGAGGACTAGCTTACCAGCAAGCAAGTGAACCTCGGTAAAAAATCATTGTGTCATCATTATTCCGAGGATTTCTTGATATTCATTGTGATTGATTGATTTCAACTATTGATTGGCTCATTCATCGACACGGCCATATAACTCACTATCCATCTCGTGTTTTACATTCTCAGTGTAGCTAAGTTCTTTAGTGTAATTAGTTTTGAGAGCAAGCTCATGTCAAGTCTAGTGGTTAGTGAGGCTCTTTATTTAGTCTTTGAGAGCTCACTAACATAGTGTAGTGACATAGCTTTTGTGTGCTTAGAGACTATAGAAACTAGAATTGTGGTAGGTGGCTTGCATTTTTAGTAGGCTAGCACAAGAATTGCTTCGCCTCATATTTGTCTAACCACATTGCTTAGTGTTGTTGTAGAAATTTTTATAGGCTATTCACTCCCTCTAGCCATTAGGACCTTTCACCGCCTTCTTGTGGGAAAAATATAAATTTGACACTCGGTACTCACTAGGCGAAGTGCTTCACGATAATTCTGTGCGTTTACGAAATTCTTCGACTAGTCGTTAAAAAGTATCAACACCCACCCCTAGCTAGCTCAATCGCAGTCCTCCACCGCCCCGGTCGGCCTTGCCCTACCATCCTGCGACCGCCGCCTCCGTCTGGCTAGTCTGCCTCCCCGAGCTCTTTTCTAAGGCCGCAGGGTGCAACACCCCCCAACGCCAGTCTCAGTCGCCCGAAGGATGTCCAGTTTTTAGGCAACTGAACTATAGGAGATGTGGGCGGATTAAACAAAACAATGGAGCAAAGTCTATACTATGTTACATTGGTTATCATTCCTCTGTTATTGTAAGCCTGTTTTTGAAAAGTGAGTAGCCAACCGGTATGAAAGTTCTCATAAAAAAAACATTCGAAAGAGACAAAACAGATTCTCCATTTCCTTGGGAAATCTTAAGACGACATCCCTTGTTCTTGGTTTAGTCGGGTATGTCGATCATATAACGTATTATATTCGAGGCTCATACTCATGGATAGTATTATTTAATTATATTATACTTTATTATACATATGACGACTTAGGAATTTTGGTGTCAACAGACTGCAATGAAATGTTTTTCAGTTATATAGCATAAAAAATATATTAGAAATGTTTTAAAAGAATACCAATCACTCACATAAGACAGATACTATGTCAAAACATCTATTGTACAACATTCCAAAGGTATAAATAGTCATTATTATCGTCAAAACCTTCAATTTCTGGAGTTAAAGCTGAGCTCCAAGCCAAACAAAGTGCACTTGCTCCATAAGGGAAGGCTAACTGCACAATGAAGCTGTTCTATGGAGTTAGTAGAGTGCAGCTATTTTTTTAATAGAGCACAGTAGTTTCAAACAGGCCTTAGTAATAGATGAGCCTACAATACATGTATATATATATATATATATAAAAAAATCCAGCGATGGCTCTCCTATATGTGACAATCAACATTAACAATCACATCAATCAGGGAATCAGCAGTAAGGCACAGTCATTAGAGCTGATGGAAGAAAAACTGAAGCAATCAAGCAGTAAGACACAGTCATTAGAGCTGATGGAAAAAGAACTGAAACAATCAAGCAGTAAGACAGTCACTAGAGCTGATGGAAGAAGAACTGAAACATCTAGTAAGCACAAGTGGTGTTTACCAATCATTAATCCTTCTTGCAATCCACAGCTTGAGCATTGAGGTTGCCGCGGAGCAGGATATAGCTATTCTAGCGACAACATATAGCTATGTGTACCGACAAGGACAAGCTAAGGAACACACTTATCCAAGACCAACAGGAATCAAATCCCGCGTAATGCTTGTAAAAGTTTATAGGGCCAAACCAAGTGCTAAGTACCATGTCTACACAGGCCATGTTTGCTTCTCTTATAATACGTCTTTTTTTTTAAGCTAGAATGGTGTTTTTCTCTCATAACAAATCAGCTGGAACAACATTTCGACTTGTTTTTTCAGCGAAATGAACAAGACAAAAAAAATAAAAAAACTCCAAATGACCAAATCCAATAAAAAAAAGACCACCCAAGTATATGAGTATGCTAAGTATAGTATTAATCAAAATCAGTATTCTGACAGCATGCCGCCTGTATAAGCACCGACGTGGAGGCAGTTGGACATCTTCAGCACATCCACGCACGTGTTGTCCGCCGGATCGTACATCCGCAGCAGTCCCTGCCGGCCTTCCTCCGTCGACGAGTATGATTCCCACACCCACACGGTCACCCTCCCGTCAGCCATCTCCCACAGCGGCTCTGCATCCCGGTGGCTGTCGTTTGGCATGATCGCGTCGTACGGTATCGCGTACCTCCGGCTCCAGGACGCCTCGCCGGCGGAGCTCTCCGTCCGGAACCACAGGTCGAGGGTTTTGCCGTCGTCGTTGCGGTGGACCACGACGAGGTGGCCGTTGAGCGCGGCCAAGCTGACGTGGCTCTTCCGGCAGCAGGAGATGGCATGCTCCTCCGTGCCGGTGCTCGGCGGCCCGCCGAGGAGCCGCGGCGACCACTGCTCCACGGCGAGGTCGTGGAAGGTGTACCCGTACGGGGCGCCACGGCGGCCGCCGCGGCCGCGTGGATCCACCAGGAAGTAGGCCGTCCCGTCGACGACGGCCGCGTCGGGGAAGCCTGCTGGCGTCCAGAACAAGAGTTCGGCCGGGGGCGCCTGCCGTTCCCGCCAGCGCGCGCGTCCGCCGCCGCCGCCGCCGTCTCGGCAGATGGTGACGACCTCGCAGGTCTGGCTGGCGAGGTCGCCACGGATGCGAACCGCCTTGTGCTCCCCCGAGGCGGCGCGGCCAAGGACAAGCCCCGTGAACCGGTGCGGGGGCTTGCGGCGGCGGCGGCGGCGCGCGTCGTCGTCCGTGGGCGCGCCCGCGCTCGCGCTCAGGTGTGGGTCCCTGTCCTGGAGGCGGCTCGGAACGAAGGACACGACCCCGGAGGCCAGGTTGACCACGCGGAGGCGGAGGCACCGGTCCTCCACGGCGACGGCCGCGAGGTGGTGGTCCGTGCGCACCATGACCTTGGGCTTGCTGCGCCACCACCCCGCGGGCACCTGGTTGAGCAGCGCGCCAGACGCGTCCACCATGTCGACGCACATCGTCTTGCCCCACGCGGTGGCCACGACGACGCCCACGGCGAAGAGCGGCGCCGGGTGGCGGGACGCGTGCGCGGCGGCGAAGGCCGGGTCGGACGAGAGGAGGGACCGCCACGACCGGCACACGGCGCGGAGTCGGCAGAGCGGCTTGCCCGGGAGACGCACGAGGATCTCGCCCACTAGCCGCAGGGGGAGGACACGGCCATCCTCGTCGTCGGAGGTCGCGCGGCGGCTGGCGTGTGGTCGTCCGGCGCCGCGGAGATCGAGGATCGCGACGTCGTCATTGCCTAGCCAGCGCTGAACGATCTGGGCACGACTGCTCTGCTCTCCAAGAGATGCCGAGTTCGAGACCAATTTACGGGGATTTAACTTTTTACCATTATAGCATCTCCTCATATAGCATCTCAACGGTTGCCACTACGTTTTTACCAGCAAAGACGGAAAACAGATACAAAAATGCCACTTTTGCTCACGTGGCACGCCAGCCCTCGCGCCAGCAGGGATCCAAGTCAGCGTACGGGCATCAAATGCCTCTCCTGCCCCTGCTCTCTCCTTCTCATCGCACGGCGTGGCTCCCTCTCTCCCTCGTTGCATAGCGCGCCTCTCTCCCTCCATTCTCCCTCTCTCGCAGCTCGACAGTGCTTCCTACTCTCCTCCTCGCTCTCCGCATACGCTCCCTCTCCCGCCCCGCCCATCCATCGCAGGGGCCAACCTCTCTCTACCCCTCCGCCCGACTGAGACCATGTACAACCGCCCCATTTGAAGCCCCGCCTCGGCGAAGGGATGTCATCGTCGTCACCTTCCCTTCGCACTTCGCCTTCCTCGACTTCATCCTCACTGGGTGCGCCACCTCACCGACCTCGGCGTCGACAACCTCCTCGTCGGCGCCATGGACACCAAGCTGCTCCGGGAGCTCTACTTCCAAGGCGTGCGTGCTGTCTTCGACATGGGCAACAGGATGGCCACCGAGGACGCCGGGTGGGGCTCCCCCACCTTCCACAGGATGGGCAGGGAGAAGGTCCTCCGTCGTCGCCCTTCTTCGCTGGGGACCCGCTCCTCGACGAGCTCCAGCTGCAGGAGCAGCTCGCGTTCCTCGTTGACACCGGTCTCTAGCTGCCCCTGCTCAACGTCAGCTTGAGGAGATGATGCTGCGTGTCGTCATTGGCGAGGAAAAGCACGGCGCGCGGCGACGCCGTCCGCTTCAGCGCGCCCACGCCTTGAGGTTGGCGATGGCCTCCATTGCTCGCTCAAACGCCTCCCACCGAGGCCCATGTACCTCATGGTCGGCGGCGTGGTGACCCCGCTGGGAGACACGATTAGACGCGGATGCCGCGTCTTGGCCGAGCTCCATCGCCGCGTTCTCCGTCAGCGCCATGGCGCGTGCGCCAGCGCATGCGCATACATCGCATAAGACACGCCGGTCACCGCCGCCGCCGCCGCCCGACGCGGCGTGCCTATGATGCGCCGCGCCGTGGCACGCGGGCACCATCACCCGCGTGCGCGTGCTTGGTGCCGAGGAACGGGCCCACCAGGTTCACGGCTAGCACGCGCTCGAAGTCAGCCTTGCCGCTGTCCCGGACGCTGTAGCACGCCGGCCCGCTGACTTCCGCATTGTTGAACATGATGTCCAGCGCACCGAACGTCGCCACGGCGTTGTCCACCGCGGCCGCGACGTCGTCCTCGCTGGTCACGTCGCAGTGGACGTAGCTGGCGGCTCCCGCGCCAAGATCGGTGCAGACGCACGCGCCGGCCTCGTCCTAGATGCGTGGGCAGAGAGGAAGAGGTGGAGAAGGAGAGAGCAGGGGCATGAGAGACATTTCACGTCCATATGTTGACTTGATTCCTGCTGGCGCGAGGGGCTGACGTGCCACGTAAGCAAAAGTGGCATTTTTGTATCTGTTTTTCGTCTTTGCTGGTAAAAATGTAGCGGCAACCGTTGATGTGCTATCTAAGGAGGTGCCAATTGTTATAATGGTAAAAAGTTAAATCTCCCCAATTTATCCGCCGTAATCGTCGTTAGTGCAGTTGGCGAAAATTATCCGCCAGGGTAAAAAAGTTTCTATACAAATGCTGGGAGGCGGACCCACCTCGACATCAAAACCAATAAATAAATATATGATTTCTTTCTAAAAAAACCAAAAAATGTGTTTATATATCTTATGTAGTATCGCTTAATTCTAATCCTAGATTATAAAACATTTTGACTTTATAGATGTATGTATTACTTTTACTGTATGTGTAGATAGATATAGTATAAGTGTACAGAAAGTCTATGTATCTACTACTTTTACTGTATGTGTAGATAGATATAGTATAAGTGTACAGAAAGTCTATGTGTCTACTAGGACAATTGGAGTCAAATTAGATGGACTCGGAGCATCTTTAAGAGCTTTTTTAAATCTCACTTTTTAAATTATCATTTAGAGAGTCATTTGCATAAAAAATATTTTTATATATTTTCACCTTTCAACAGTTTTTTTATATCTCATGGGCACTCTAGGGAGCCATTCTCGTTTTCTATTTTTTGCTAATGAAAAATTTGGAATAAAAGATTTTGGATTACCATTTAGAGAAAAGCTGTTGGACGGTGGTTTTTCATCGAAATCTTTTATTTGATACGGAGAGTGCCTTCGAGATCCTCTTTCCGTTCGCTCATTGGCCGGATAATGGGCCTATCCTAGCGCTTGTTTAGTTCCCAAATTCTGGACCCCCAAAGTTTGCAGTTAGTGTTTACCCAGATTCTGCATACCGTGATATACAGATTTTGCACCCCCAAACAGCCTGTACCCAGATTTGTAGTTACTGTACCCAAATCTGGGTACATCTGCATACCCAGATTTTGCATGCACAATCACATGAACTATAACTCTACACACTTTATTGCATATTCAAAAACTCAAGTAAAATGTAGTCAAATCCGTCGAAAATTGTTACAGACATTCCGATTGTACATAAGAAATTACATCTCAATCTCAGATTATTCACGACCTATTAAACAAATGATGAGCCAGCCTGTCTCGGAATGCATTCATGCTTTCCATATCCGCACTGTCTGGAGCAGGCTCTGTCTCAGGCTGATCCACAGATGCTTCAACAGGCGCATAGTTGACATTGCTGTCTACCATAGCAAAGTGACCGTCAAAGTCACCATTCATCCTGATGAAGTTGTGCAACGCCATGCATGCAACTATTATATGTGTCTGTGTCTCAGATGGATACGACGGAATGTTAAACAATATGCGCCACCTCATCTTTAACACTCCAAACGCCCTTTCGATGACATTTCTAAGAGATGAATGCGCATAATTGAATGTCTCTTTAATACCTTGTGGTTCGGGGGCGTTTTGAAAGTCTTGGATGTGATACTTGGTCTGCCGGTAAGGAGACAGAAACCCGGGGCGGTTTGCATACCCCGAGTCCACCAGGTAGTACTTCTCTGCAGCAGTAAGTACCTGTAAGTTTAACAAGCTTCAATTAGACAACAGTATTGAACTAGCAGCAACGTGTGTACCTCTAGGCGCCTTAGGGAAGAAATCTCTGTACTTTGTGAGTGCATCATCTAACACTCTCATGTCATGCACCGATCCAGGCCAGCCAGCAAGGACAAAAGTAAAGACCATGTCGAAGTCACAAACGGCCATGACATTCTGGGTTGTCTTGCCCTTCCGACACATGTGCTGCATAAATTTATCACTTGGCACGACCACAGGAATGTGAGTGCCATCTATTGCCCCTATGCAACCCTTGAATTCAGGATAGAACCTAGCATTCTGGACCCTAGGATGCATTGTTGTAAAATCTGGGTCCCTAGGTTTAATGATGTCGGCAGATAGGTCTAACACACTGCTCAGGACTTTGTAAAAAAGGTTGTGCACAGTGCCCAGTGATCTCTCAAATCTGTCCTCTGCTTGCCTAACTGATTGTGGAGCCCCAAGTATCCAAAGGAACATTGCTAGAGCCTCAATAGAGGTAGACTTGGTTGAGGATGTGAGGCCATAGTTTGTACTCAACAAACTATGAAGGCTATAAAACATTTGGGGAGTCATTCTAAACATGTTGTAGCAGGCAGTTTGATTAGCAAGCTTGTTTTGTACCCATTCCTCACCTGTATATTGTGGCTGCCTATACTCAGCTCTATTGCAATACTTGTCCAGATGTATAGCGTAGTCATACGTACCATAGATAAATGCTGCTTCATCATCATCTTCTAGCAGCATATTCCAAAACTCCTCCCACCAGTCATCGTCATCATCCACTTGAGCATTAACTTGATGAACAACTTCCTGGCAATTGCAATAGAACACACAGACAGTCAGTACAAAAACTGTTGGTACCCACTATACTCATGCAAGGCTACCTGAATTCAAACATACCATGACCTCACACAGGCAATCAATATAAAAAAAATTAGCTTCAGAACTTAGTTTAACAACCATGCTGCAAATTAAGGGCTTAATGACATTGTTCCTCATCACAACCTCGCACATAAAAGACATAGTTCATATAGGACTAATGATCTGCACACACAAAAGACATAGTTCATCATGCCAACTACAGTCACTTTTAGGTGAAATGCATGGATAGATGGTTCTAGTTTCCGACCCCAGCATAGTGCTTAATGACTTCAAGCCTTGCTTCCACAGGTGTCTCGAGGAAGACAGTCCTGGCATCGTCATCTTTGCAGATATTGATGACACCAACCCACAGCCCTTGAATCTTGTGCGCCCAACCTCTCTTGCTGCAGCCGCAACCAATTTTTGTTCTTCTTTCTTGATGTTCTTCTCCTCATCAAGAGCCGCAACCTGTTGCTGCCTCTCCTTCCAGCAGTTTTGCATCATTGCGGTCCTGTTCTCATAACTAAAGTTGAACCTGCTCATGTTGGCATCCATGGACTGAACAGCTGCACTCTTGGACTTCTTGCTGGGAGATGATGCATCGCTGCGAGTGCTGCTGCTCCTCTTGCTTCCAGAGCTGACTGGGGTCGCATAGCTCAGAGGGGTGACCTGGTCATGATCTGCTTCTTTGTCGCCGCTGCTAACGTAGTGAAGGCGGCGGCTCACCCCAGGAACAAATGAGGTCTCTCCGTTCACGGCAACTCCAGCGAACATGCGGTCCAGTTCATCAATGTATTCTGGCCATCCATCTTTGAGTTCCATCCAGTCTTGCTTCCCCTGCATTGCAAACAACAAACCACATACTGTCAGAATCAACAATAGATGCGAAGCACAGAGGAACAATAGATGAGTACAGAGCTCATGAACCTTGCAATGGTCTTCCCACCACTTGTCAGAAGCAACCACAGAGCCATCTTCTCTTCTTCCCAAGCCTGTGGCCTTGTGCCGAAGGTCCTCAATGAAAAGCCAAAGCTGTTTCAGCTGTCTGTACTTATGCCCGAACTGCTCACTGTCATGAAGCTTACCAGTCGCAGCTCGAAACCTATCCTGCACATATTTCCACCCCCATTTCGTCATGTTGCCATTCTTGCAGTTACCCAAATCAATTTGGGTGCAGTAAATCTCACAAAACTTCTTAGTATCATCTTTGTTCCACTTTGCTCTGGTTATCTCATTCTGTGGACATTGTAATGGACAAGCAATGCATGAACAATACCTCGTATGAAAGTAAGCATTACAAATGGAGGCATGGAACACGACAGGGAAAATGTAAACACAAAGGTAGAACGTCGATTCGAAACGCGGAAATGGGAAGCGAGATGTACCGAGACGGGAGGGTTGTTGTCGCCGGCCACTACTTGACCCGCGCCGCGACGACGGGCACCGCGCGACCTGGATGCAGCTCGGCGCTGACGATGCACGGGAGCTGTGTTCACCCCACCGTTGCAGGGAGGCACGCGGACGGGAGGGGGGCCCCGGCTGCTGCCGATTCCGCCCGCTTGGTCGCCGGAGCGAAGGATGCCTTCGTAGGCGTCGATGTTTGGCCAACCTTCACTTGCGTTGACGTTGAGCCCAGACATACGTAGGTCACCTGGGGACGGGATGGTCGACGACGAGAGCGGAGGCGGCACGGAGGTGTATGAGTTGTAGTCACCGGATCCGGAGCCCGGCGGCGCCAGGGAGAAGAGGTTCCTTGTGCGGCGGCCGTCGTAGTAGTCGGAGACGTTGTCGTATCCGGCGAGGTCGAACTCGGAGCCGTTGCCGGATGCGCCGACGTTGAACTCCGAGCCGTTCCCTTCGCCATTGAAGTCGTCCATCGCCGACGACGGGGTCAACCACGGTCGATCCGGTAGCGGACGCGATGGATCCGACCGACAATGGGGTGGATCTGGCGGTGGAACGGTGGATTGGAGCGCAGGCGGCGAGAGGAGCGGCAGGGGAGAGGGAGAGCGGCGCTGCGGGAGAGGGAGCCGGCGCTAGGGTTTGGGAGTGTGGCTGAGGAGTGCGAATGAGTGAGAGAGGATGGGGGCGGTCGTCGGCGGGGGTATTACGTCCACGGCCGAATTTGGGCGCTCCAAAGTTGGTAGGCCTGTTTAGTTAAGAAGGGCCGAAACACTGTGCAATTCTAGACTCCTCGCCCGAATTCGGGCGAACTAAACGGGCCTCTAATGAGGCAGTGCAGCCCAGTACTAGGAAGCAGTACAGCCCAGTGTTCACTTTGTCTACTTTGTCTATCACTGTCAGGCAAGGAAGGGTGAGCTGTACGACGGCTTCATGGGCCTCGCTCCACTTGCAAGTTGCAACCAGCGGAGCTTGAGCAAAATTCTAAGGAGGCCATGGATGAATTGGAGGCCACTATGAGCCACTATGATGCATGGACCAAACTAGCTGTGGATTCCTATTTTAGTCATTAGAAAGTGAGCTTAGCAACGTAGGGAAGCCATGGGCCCAATTAGTCTTACCTATCCTCCCTCGGGTCAACGACCCAGTGGGTCGACCCGGCCCATTCCCATCCTGAATCCTCCGCTTCTGCTTGCAAGCAACGTACCTCATCTATGGATAATGGCAAAAATCCTGTGCTTACCAGCCAATTTGTTGTGACACCTCCACATTGGATATTGCTGGGAGAGCCTCAATCTCACCTTCGAGCAACTATTCGTCGTATGGTGTCGTTCCACTGTGTGCGACATGCTCATCAACAACGTCAGGACCAGGAAACGATCATATACACTTGAAGCGCACACATGATTTTTTTTTTGATAAAAAAGCGCACACAAGTTGGCCCAAACGTCGCTGGAAGGAACTGTACTTTTGAACAATTTTATCGGGCTCAACATTAATTTTCATAAGAGTGAGCATTTCTGTTACGGAGTCATAATATATTGAATTTAAGTCATAATTCTAGATTTGGATATCCAGTTGACGAAAATTCAAACGTCAAAAAGACACCGTCACAAATTCATTATGTGATGTCTGTATATTTATTGTCACAAGCATATGACATTGATTTTAATGTCATATAAACATTGGTTTGTTGTCACAAAATGAATTTTGGCATGCTAAAGCCCACGTAACAGGCAGCCTCTTCATGGGCCACAAGCTTTTTTGGGGCTGTTGCAATTTTTTGGCCCATATTTGTTTTTTATTGCAGCCCATATTTGTTTTTGGCCCATATATAATAAGTAAGAATTAATGATATAAAGTAGTAATGAAATAAATTAATTTATTTCACATCATTGTGAAAAATGAAGTGAAAATAACACAAGGTTTAGGGCTGATTAATTTATTTCACATCATTGTGGCAAAATGAGAGATGTAGCACAAGTCACATGCATATACTTTCTCTTAAACTCTGGATTTTCAATACTTCGGTAAATTTTGTAAGTCAGACAGAGCTGAACCTACATCTTTACCGTACATTTTTATTTTACTTCCATCCATATACAAATTCTCCAATGTTTCAAACTAAAAAATCGTAGTGGATACTTTGGTATTGATTATGTGGTTAAATTTCGTTGAGCGTTCATTCAATACTTTAATGCAGATTTTAAGGGTTAACTGCAGTTGGAAGTTGGAACCAGGGGAGCACCCAAGTATAGAAAAGTTATATAGAAGTTTTTGAACCAAACAACAGTGTCATCTATGGTGTTTAACATGGTGCAGACCAAGTTGAGTTAAACTTAAGTGTGAACCGCGTTCTACCTAGTTAAACTTAGCAAGGATCTATAAATCTATAAAGTTTAGTCCAGAACCTATGCTTGTATAACAGTAATAAGTAGCAGTATTCATAGAAAAGTTTAGAAAGATTTTGTACAAGAGTTTGACAAAAGGCTAACACAAAAGTTGAAGTCTAATCTATGATCTTTCTTTTCATTTGAGCTAGGCATTGGTCTGCATTTATCTAGTGTTGGTACTTTTCTACTTAACTAAAGCAGACAAAAAACATGCCTGTTAGCTTCTGAACTTTAAACTTGAATTGTGCCGTTCACCAATATCCAGTGACTCGAAGCTCACTAACCAGTGGTTAATCGACCTAAGAATCTATCAAAAAAATTGTAGGTCTATATACTATATAAAAAATTTTAGTTTAGTTATTCAGGGAGTTTGCACACAAAAATCACGCAGAGATCTATGCCTAAGTCGTCGGTTCAGTCAAGCTTGTAGTTCTGAATCTGAACTCTGAAAAACAGTGAGTCGTGTCAAAGTTCAGGAGCTTGAGTCTTCCAATCCAAATGGATGGTCATTTGATCTTGGCACTTAAATAATAATTACATAGCTATACATATCATCATCTACAATTATATTGATATATATTTCAGCAAGTTAGTAACTGAATTGGAGAGATAATCATTAACAACAGCTCGGAATCAGCACCTGAGCTTCAACTCTGAATCGCAGAGTCTGAAACCGCGCGCTGAATCAACCGAACTTCAACGTGCTCCATCTCTCAATCCTTTGATCCTTCGACCTTAGTGTTTTTTTTTACATAAAGTTTGGTGAATTAGTAACCTAATAAATCGTGAGTAGAGCGAGGTTGAAGTCGCCGGTTCCTTTGAGCTCACGACTCTGAATCGAGCTCTGGCTCTGCAGGCCCTGTTCTCCGTCAGCTGCTCTGCTTTGCCACTCAGGCTCAGCGCCGCGTCCAATGTCTCCTTGCCACGCTCCCGTGCACGTAGTAACAGCTCAAGCAGCTGCTGGCCACGCAGCAGATAAGCAGAATCGCCCTATTAAAACAAGCCACACGCCGGCAAGATTGTTCCTCTGCTCTTCACCTCAGTCCAATTAAAACCATCTACGACTGGAGCTTCCCGGAAGGAAATTGGCGGGTTCCATCTTCGACGAAACCAGCACTATGCTCTGCCGCTACCACCGCGAGACCATCTCCGTAGCTCGAGTAGAGACCAACAGGATCCCAGTGGAGGCCAAATGCCTAATCACGGGACGGGAAGTGCGGCCTGTGGGGCTGTGGATTGCAAACGTGTCCGTATGCCACAAGGCAGCCAGGGACGGGGTGGAGAGCCGCGGGTCATGGAGGATGCCGTAGGAGTTAACTCTTGTCACTGGCAAGCTCGCCATCGGCGAGTTAGCTGGGTTATACACCGGCATACCCACACTTGGCATGGTCAACCATTGTGGTCATTGGTCGATGGGCCCCAAAAGTATGTGAGGGTGGGTAGGAGAGGGTGCGTAAGAAACGTTTTCTGCTCTGAAAAATCGAGTTAGGTATTTTCGAAATTGATTTAATCGTTTGAGAACTTTGACATTGCAAAAATCCTAAAATTGTATCCAGTTTTGGCAGCTTTGTTGTGACGTGCTCTATTACATACTCCGTACATCTCAAATTATAAGTTATTCCAATTTTCTTGCAGAGTCAAAGTATCTTAAATTTGACTAAATTTATATAATAAAATAATAACATTTATAATATCAGATAAGTCTCATTAGATTTTTCATTAATTATATTTTTATAGTGTGCCTATTTGATGTCATAAATCTTTGCAATTCTGTCTATAATTTTGGTCAAACTTGAGATGTTTTGACTCTCCAAAAAAGTTAGAATGACTTATAATTTGAAATGAATTACAAATCATAAAATCATTTTTTTCGCTATAAAATTAAATAGAGTTAAATACATCAGAGGTCCGTTAACTTATGTGTGTGTGTGGGGGTGGGGTGAGGGGTTCAGTTCAAAACATCAACTATAAAAGTACATTTCTAGGTCCACAAATTTTTTAAGTTGTGCTACTTTGGAGTTTGGTCCATACCCCACCACGTGTGCTTCTCATACTGATGTGGTGTGGTGACTTGGCTCTTTAAAGCAAGTTCTGACTATTGTATTTTGTCAAACAACAGGTTATGGGCGACACGAGCTCCACCATCGACAATGTCCCCGATGCGCTCTCCCATGAAGAACACCACAACAAGCTTTAATAACCATCAATGGTGGAGGACAGATAAAAACCAAGGTATGGCCTTAGTGTTGACAAAGCTTGATTAATGACACAAACATTATGAAAAACACATGATGCAGTCAGGATAAAGAAAAGCAAAACAAATTTGAGGTAGGGCAGCTGCCACACCTAGCCCTACCGAGTGCTCCGCCACTGATCACCATGCCCATTGTTGTGAGCTCAGAGGTGTGGATTAGCTGTGGTGACCACTGGTAGAGAACCGAGCTTTACTCCCGGTGGGAAACCCCCTCTAGTCCCGGTTTCCCACCCGGGAGCAAGCATCCGGGACTAAAGGGGGGGGTCCTTTAGTCCCGGGTCAGGAACCGGGAATAAAGGAGGACCTTTAGTCCCGGTGGGTAACACCAACCGGGACTAAAGGTGCCTCCTGACATGCCACGATGGCCGGCACCTTTAGTCCCGGTTGGTAATACGAACCGGGACTAAAGGTTTTTTTTTCTTTTTTCTTTTCTTTTCATTTTTTTTGTTTTCTTTTCAAAATAGGTTTTCGAAGTCGTATTGTACGCTGCTAATTATACATTTATACGCGCATATAGTATGTTTCGGTTCAAGCACAATGAACGTATTAAATCACACAATTCAAGCATAGAAATATATATATATATATATATATATATATATATATATATATATGAATGCATGCATCATATATATATTTACATGCATGCATGCATATGTGTATTTTACATTATATTATTTCATGTGCATATATTACAAAAGATTGTATTACAGTTGTTGTGACATAACAAGTTTCCTCTCATCCTCTAGCTTGGCTTCAATGGCAGTGTTGGGTCGAAGTAGAACTCGCCCTTGGAATCGATGACCTGCTCATTAAAAAATCCGGCTATAGACTCTTGAATTGCTTTGATTTGGTCTTGCCGTATGACCTTTTCCTCCAACCATCGAGTCTACAGGTTTGAATTAAAGGAAAATAAATTAATATATGTACATATATATATATATAAAGACATAGTAACACAATCAATAATAATAATTAAATGAATATATAGTGTATTTTTAACGTATTTTGAGTCTCTCTGTAGGAGTTCTTTGGGAGAGCACCTTGATAAACTTGCAAACATAGTAACCACAGTAGTTGTTCCCCTGTTCTTGCCTTAGACACCACTTTACGAGAAAAAGATTTGTCATCCAATCTGGTGATCCGGTGAAAGCTATATGTTTAATTAATAAAGATGATGCGATTCGGGACTTACTTTCAAAGGGATTACATTCAATGGCGCTTTGCATTTTCCATGTGTTGCTTCTCAATAAAGGTTTTCCAAACACATCAAATAAAAAATTTGCCACGTCATCGATATAGTTAATCATCATGTTTGTGTGTATATATAGTTGCTAGAGATCCCGAAATTACCTCGGATAATATCTATCATATCTTGGTAGTCTTGTTGTGGTTTTCTCATCAAGTCATAGATTATCAAGTGACTTTTCACCGATCGATGTCCATCAATATCCAATGATTGCTTTGCATGTGTTTATAGGATATAACGCATAACACTCATTAATTAACTAGAATCAACATATGAGCCATTAAGGATATGATCGACATGATTAACACTCACTTGAAGTTATAGGGAAAGAGTATATCCTTCTTGTGGCGTTGGTTCACTAAGAAGTTCATGAGGTTACTCTCGACTCGAGACTTCCAATTAGTCTTTAGAGTAATTGGATCTTCTAATACTATATGGGGATCAACAAAACCAATTTCATTGCAAATTTCCTTTAAAGCTCTGTCATTGTAAATCGCATATATATAGTACTTGTTAGGATAATTTATATGCATATACACACATATGATGAGTTTAATAATAGATCGAAAGAATTATTACTTACAGGCAATAGCGACTAATGATAACTTTGTCCGGAGAGGTCGGTGGCATAGTTGATAAAATTCTCGCAAAGTCAACATACATAACATCATCGCCACGGAACCAATGTTCGCCTCTAATTACGACACCAACGCAGAAGTCTCCATCGGTAGACGCTTTGCATGTACCACTTGTTTAGCGGTACATTTGCGTCCCCGGATCGAGATAAGGCTTGAGGGTTGTATAGACTCGGCCTAGTACAAATTTTTTCTTCCAAATATCAACCTCCTTGCACTCTCAATGTTTCCATCACCAAACATCTCGGTAAAGGTCGAGACCAGTCTCATCAAGAAATTCACCAAGGTGATCCAAATTGACATCCGGAGGTATGTTTGCTGATGCATTAATCCTAAATTCGAACCATATTCATTACCAACAACTAGCGGGGGATTGATTGCGCGCTTGTTGTCCGAGTTGGGCAATGCCTTTCCTCGCCTGCTTCTTTTTCTGTGCCGCCTCAATTGACTTGGTGAGAGTGCGGTCATAGTCTCGATAACGTTGATTTGGACGACTTACGAGATTCCGTTGTTATTGCTTTGGTAAGAAGTCACCTTTTTCTTAGAATATCTGGAGCTACGAAGAAGTACGGTTTCTCGGGTTTCTCCTTGCTTCTTGATTCATTTTAAGTTTGTCATAGAATCTAGACATGTCTTTTTATATGCATCAGTTCCTTCTTCCTTCTCTTGGATATTATTTTGGGAATAGCCCTTGGTTTCACGGTGGCTTTCTTTGCAAAAGGGACCGGTTCTTCATTTGAGGGGTTGGCCTCTTGCTAGGCTTCTTGGTAGGCGGGGCGGGGGGGCGTTGGAGACCTCCTTGGAGGTGTTAGCGGCAGGCGTTGGAGACCTCCTTGGAGGTGGCGGCTGCGGGCGTTGGAGACCTCCTTGGAGATGGTGTAGATGCAGCCTCGTCTTCCAACATAATGTCATCGTCTGAGAGCACTATGATGATCTGCTGATTGAACAATTGGATTTAGGTTGGGGAGGATCTGCTACAAAAAAGGAATGACATATTATTATGAGCAGATTGTTAATTATTTAAGCCAATACAAATTAATGATGTAGTGTTTTCATCCGCACGTACCTATGGTGAGGTAGTTCAGGAGGAGGTGGAGCCGACATCCCTATAATGATGATGTAGCACTTGCGCCATAGAATGAATGTCTTCTCCGCTTCTCCTAGAGTCTTCTCGCCATCACCTCCAGGAATGTCAAGAGGCAAATCACTAAAACCTTTTTCAGCTTTATCTACCGAGATGGTAGCATATCCTTCTTGGATTATATTCCATGAATCCTTGGTGTCTTGGTTCGGTCGATAGGATTAACAAGACCGATAGCCACCTTGATTGTAGAATTCTCCTTCGGAATGTGTAGCTCACACGTTGTACAAGGTTCAGTGACGTCATCCACAGGGAAGCGCAGTCCTGTGTCCCCTTGATTTGGTATCTCCGTGGAAGCGCAGCTGCTTTTCAACTGAACAGATTGGCTAATGTTGATTTAAAGCTCGATGCCTCGCTTACTTGCACTCACCGCTATTTGCACTTGCCTTCCGATTTCCTCCTGCATTCTCGCTTCAAGGTTTTTTTTTTCCTCCTCGTGCTTCACGCACCGCTTCCTCCAATCTCTGGAGCCGCTCTGCCTCTTCTTCCTTCTTTCTCTGGCGACTTCAGAAGAAGGTCATCTGAGGGAATCCATGCTCCACGAGACACTTCCTTTGCCTCTAGTTCGCCACCATGTTCCAACAGTCCCGATGGCGTATGTCACTCATCCTTCTCTCTGTTGGGCCCTGACGCACCACCACTAGCATAGAGTCTCTCTGAGCATAAAACAATCTTCTGCTTCTTCTTGCGCCTTGCGCCATAAACGCACTTCCTCATCTCCCCGGTCTAGTGTTCCCCATGACCGAAAAACCAATTCTTTGCACGTTCTCCTCACTCGAGTGATTCTCAGTCCGATACCCTTGGCAAGAAGGTCTGCTTCCATTTTGTTCCACTTCTTAATGGCGGTTGGGTAGCCACCGATCCCAAGGTATGGTGGTATGTCTTCATTGGGCATTACGTTGGTTCTTTATCACCCGACTCACACCCTCTTCCGAAGTCTTGTACTTTGTACAAACTCATCCCAATAGGGCCTCTGCTTTGAGATCGGGCCCGGGACAAGAAAATCTGGTGCCATGTTCTTCTTGACATACGTCGTATAGGTGTTTCTTCCAAGTCTGAAACTGGGTGGCCATCTTCTTCATTGCCCAATCCCTAACTCGCTCCTTCAATTCATCACCATCTATTATATCATCATAACCATCTGTTTGGAGCGTGAAATATACCAAGACATCATTCCAAATTAACGCCTTGTCACGATCGGAGACAAAACTGATATGAGGAGCATTGGTCTTCTTCTTCCATTCACGGGTACTAATCGGGAGCCGGTCCCGTACAAAAGTAACCACACAATGGTGCACAAATTTCATTTTATTCGCCCCCTGTTCTCCTGTATCCACATTGAACTCCGAGATGATGAAGCGGCCCTCCAATGGCTTTTTGGGACCTCGAACATTTTTACTCTTCGTTGTAGTTGTTGATGTCGATCCGAGAGGGCTACAAAACATAAACATTATTTTTAATGTCATGAGCACACATAAAGACATATGATAATATATATAGCTAATAATAAAAATATATACTTGGCCAATCTGTTGTTGCTCATTTTGTTCAAGAGCTAATCATCGACTCCGTCATCTGCATCCTCTTGCACGTTATTTTTAGCACCATCATTGCCGGCAACTTGAGTGCCAGTGTTGATCAAATTCATCATCAACTCCTCCTCATCCATGTTTCTCGGTCGGCCATCTAGCTTCAAAAACAAAACCAATATATAGTACATCAACAACAGCGGTTCGCCTACGGTGTGATTGTTTAGCATTAACGATAACGATAATACGAATGTTGATCAACTAGGCCACGAGAAAGGGCGGTGTGACAAGAGTGGTGGTGCTCCACTCCGCCAGTATATATGTCTCATACACATGGGTGAACGAGGCGGCGGTGCTCCGCCGTATACATAGAAACGCATGGATTTAACGAGGGCGGCGGTGCTCGCGGCGATATATACATGCATATGAATACAAATGACGTATATATATTAATGGTATGATGGCCGTGTGTCTTGATTGACGACGACGGCGTGAGGCGGGCGGCGTCTTGTGATGGATGACGACGACGTGAGGCGGGCAGTCTGCGGTGTCGGTGCGTGATGTTGTGATCCTATGTACCACATGTGAACCATGTAGTCATTCATCATATGAGAAACGTATAAGTCATTATGAAATGTAAGTATATGTGTCATTCATCATATTACTTTAGCAACATTAATATATTATATCTCAGATATTCAAAGTTCACAAATGAAGAAACGTTGAAGTTTTCCTTCATTTGTCTGTAGAGCTATGCATGCAAGTCCAACCAAAACTGCTTACATCATCACATGTGATATTTTTATAAACTAAAAACACTTAGTTTACAAACCGGGTATCAAAATTGAGTTCCTATTTGACCATTATATATCCTACAACAAATCCTTCAAAAAAAAGACCCTACATGAATATATTTAGATAAAATTTCGTTAACAAACATTGATCTATGAAGATAGAAAAATTCTTCTATTGAAACTGCATCTTGGAATAATGGCATATCATATAGTGATGAATATATGGCGGTTGATTGGTGGATCATTTTCAGCTTTAGTGACAACGACAATGGTTTCCAAATAATATATAGCGTGTTTATTATACAAGCCATGGATTTACATCGATCTAATTAATTTCTAAAGTAATTTCATTGGTGGTCCTTAATTAAACTTGTCATGATTTTGTGATTCAAATATTCATTTTCGCCTTCCTCGCTTTCGCTGCATATATAGAGTTCCAAATATATAGAGTTCCTCGCTCACGCATATATAGAGTTCCAAATATTCATTTTCAGTTCCTAGATTTTGTGATTCAAAATTTGGAATTTTCAATCGACCTCGGCGTTGACATGGCTTCCACCAAAGTTTTACGTAGTTTTCGGCGTGATCTATAATTCGGCGGTGGAGGGCTCGGGCGAATGTACAAAGACATCGATGAACATATCACCTCGAGCTCGGCAAAGGAGGGCCTCGGGCGTGGAGGGGGCCTCGGCGCGGGAGGAGGGCGCGGTGGAGGCCACGGTGGCGCGGAGGAGGGGCACGCAGCGCCTGCAGGGAGGCCGCCTGAGGAAGAAGAGGAAGCGGCGCCGGTGTCACGGAAGGCGCGGTGGGGCCACGGCGCGTGGAGGGGCCTCGGGCGCGGAGGAGGCGCGGTGGAGGCCACGGGTCGCGTGGAGGAGGAGGGGCACAAAGCGTGCGATGGAGAGCCCGCACGAGGAAGAAGAGGGCGGCGCCGGTGTCACGGAAGGCGAACGGACGCGGTGGAGGCGGGCGCGAGGAAGAAGAAGGCGGCGGTGTTCGACGAGGAAGAAGACGAAGCGGATCGATCTGCGCCCAGTATTTGGAGGTTATATATCGAGAGAATTACTCCGGTGCGACCACCAACCGAGTAAAACCCTTTACTCCGGTGCGTGTTACCAACCGGGAGTAAAGAGATCTTTACTCCGGTTGGTAACACGCACCGGAGTAAAGAGAAGTTGGCGAACCATGGCTATGACCACCTTTACTCCCGGGTGGGATTCCCACCCGGGAGTAAAGGTGGGGCTGCAGCTTCATTCCACTGTTTTAACAATAGTCTTGTTAAATACAATAGAAATGCAATAGTTTTTGTTAAATACATAGTAAATTAAATAAAAGGCATAAAATTATTTTGTTAAAAATATGAATTTTCTTTTGTTTATTGCACATAGGAAAAATCTATAACCTAACTTTTTTATTTTTTGTTAGAATTATAAAACATAATGTAACTAATATTTATTATGTCGTTAATGCAAAAATGTAGTGTTTAATTAAAATTATTAAAACTATTGGTTTTGGACAGAAATTTGTTTTCACGTCATTTTAACGTTAATATTTTAATTTTTCATCACTCGGTATCCTAATTTACCTTTTTGAGAGAAAATCCCACCAAATCAAACATTGATTTAATTTGAAACATGACATAATAAACATCTGAATTCACAATTATTACATAATATCTCAAACACACACTATATTAAATCACTATATCATCAAGTGGGCACAGAAGGAACTTCTTCTTTACGTATGTCCCTTGGTTATGATCGCTTTGTAACCATGGAGTGTCCTCATTATTTACCAAGATGCTAGGGTATTTGTTCACTTTGAAGGGCGGAATTCGGTCATCCTTTTCATATTCTTCCGACATGTCCGACTTGTCCTCAATTCCCACGATGACTCTTTTCCCCGAAAGAACTATGTGGCGCTTTGGCTCTTTGGTTGAGTCATTATCGTTTTTCCCTCTTTTTGGTTTGGTAGACATATCATTGACATAGAACACCGATTCACATCCTTGGCAAGGACGAATGGTTCGTCTTTGTACCCAATATTACTAAGGTCTCTTGTTGTCATTCCATACTCGTTGTCTCATCATTACCCGCCTCCGGTCACCTTGACCCATTGGCACTTGAACAATGGGATCTTCAAAGTAGGTGCATATTCTAGTTCCCATATTTCATCTATCGTCCATAATATGTCCCTTATTCCTATTCGGTTCATGGCATCTATCGACACCACCTTTATTTTGGTTGGTACTCCTTTTATCTTGGGCTCTTTGTGTAGAATATGTTCCCATTTATCTCGTACCCTTTGTATGTGACAATATGCCATGATGGTTGCATAGCCAATAAATACAGTTGCTCATGGATGCTCTCATCACCTTGACATTTTTTTCGCAACCAACCGCCGAAAGTTTCCATGTGCTTATGCGTAATCCAAGCTTTAGTCTTCCCTAGAAACTTCGGATCGTAAGAGATCCTTGTGTGTCTCAATATACGGATCTACCAAAGAGGAGTTCTGTAGAACTGTGTAGTGCGCTTTATTGAAATAATCATCATCCGTACCAATATATGTTTTCCTCCCTAGTGTCCCCTTTCCGCTTAGTCTCCCCTCATGTCTCGATTCAGGAACACCAATCGAGTCAAGGTCGGGAATAAAGTCAACACAGAACTCAATGACCTCTTATGTTCCATAGCCCTTGGCGATGCTTCCTTCAGGCGAAACACGGTTGTGAACATATTTCTTCAGACTCCCATGAATCTCTCTAAAGGGAACATGTTGTGTAGGAACACAGGACCGAGAGTGAAAATCTCCTTGACTAGGTGAACTAGGAGGTGTGTCATAATATCAAAGAAGGAAGGAGGGAACACCAACTCAAAGCTGACGAGACATTGAACCACATCATTACGTAGTTTAGCTAGATCAGTTGGATCAATTGCCTTCGAGAAATTGCATTGAGGAATGCACATAGCTTCACGGTGGCTAGACGTATATTTGGAGGTAGAATTCCTCTTAATGCAAGCTGGAAGTAATTATGTCATGAGAACGTGATGATCATGGGACTTTAAGTTACGAAATTTCTTCTCGGCACATTTATAATACCCTTTATATTCGAGGAGAATCCAGATGGTACCTTGATGTTGTTTAAGCATTCAAACATGATTTCCTTCTCCTCTTTGCTTAGAGTGTAGCTAGCGGGGCGTAAGTAATGGCGTCCATCATCTGTCTTCTCTGGATGCAAAGGTCTCTTTCTCTCAAACAACGCGCAGGTCCTATCGTGCTTCAAATGTGTCCTTAGGCTTTCCATACACACCCATAAAGCCTAGCAGTTCACACAAAGATTCTTCGTCGGTGCATCACGTCGATCGAGCTACGGACCTCCGGACTTGCCAATAGGGTAGGTCCTAAAATATGGACTTTCTTCTTCCACATGGGTGCGTGACCGTTAGCGTCTTTTGGAATAGGTTGGCTTCCATGTCCTTTTCCAAAGACGACTTTCACATCATTGACCATATCGAGTACATCCTCACCGGTTCGGTTATGAGGCTTGGTCGGTGGTCCGCCTTCCCTTTAAAATGCTTGCCTTTCTTTCTTACGGGTGATTTGCGGGAAGAAATCGACGATGGCCAAGGTACCACGACCTTTCGACATTTTTTAAGAATACACCTCTAATATCACCGAAGCAAGTGTGTGCATGCATTATATCCCTTGTTTGACTGTCTGAAAGATTACTTAGAGCGGGCCAATCATTGATTATTCACGAACAACAATGCTCACAGATCAAAGTGTTCTGTTTGTACTCATCCCACACACGTACACCTTCTTTATTCCACAAAATGAGAAGTTCGTCAATAAGTGGTCTCGGTACACATCGATGTCATTGCCAGTTGCTTCGGGCCTTGGATGAGCACGAGCATCATAATGAACTTCCGCTTCATGCATAACCAAGGAGGAATGTTGTAGATACTTAGAGTAACAGAGCCAAGTGCTATGACTCTTGCTACGCTCTCCAAAAGGATTGATACCATCTGTACTTAAAGCAAACCTTAAGTTTCTTGCGTCATTTGCAAACTCCGGGAATTCTCTCGTCGATTGCTCTCCACTAGGACCCATCAATGAGGTGTCTCAACATATTGTCTACCTTACGGTCTTCTTTGTGCCATCGCAACAATTTTGCATGTTCTTTGTTTCTACGAACAGACGTTTCAAGCGTGGTATTATAGGAGCATACCACATAACCTTGGCGGGATTTTCTTCATGGACGTTACGCCCTCAACATCACCAGGTCATCTCGCTTTGATCTTATACCGCATGACGCATGGCATATACCGGGCATGCATCCAATTTCTCGTACTCTTTGCCACGGTACAGGATGCAGTCATTAGGACATGCATGTATCTTCTCTATTTCTAGCCCCATAGGACAGACAACTTGTTTTGCTTCGTAGGTAGTGGCGGGCAATTCATTGTCCTTCGGAAGCATCTTCTTTTGAATTTTTAGTAACTCTCCAAATCCCTTGTCAGATACACCATTCTTTGCCTTCCATTGCAGCAATTCTAGTGTGGTTCCCAACTTTTTCTGCCCTGCATCACAAGTTGGGTACAACAATTTCTTGTGATCTTCTAGCATCCGCTCGAACTTGATCTTCTCCTTTTCACTTTCACATTCTCTTTGTGCGTCATGAATGACCTGAGAAAGATCATCAGCCGGCTCATCTTCTGCGGCTACCTCTTCTTCAGCTTCTCCCATTGCAGTATCATTGAAGCACGCACCATCGGGAATAATATCATTGTCGTCCCATTGTTCTTCTTCACCTTCTTCCATTACAACACCGGTTTCTCCGTGCTTTGTCCAACAAATATAGTTTGGCATGAAACCCGACTTGAACAAGTGTGAATGAAGAGTCCTTGAGCAAGGATATTCCACCGTATTCTTACATATGGCACATGGGCAGCACATGAAACCATCGCGTTTGTTTGCCTCGGCCGCACGTAACAAAGAATGCACGCCGTCAATGAACTCTTGGGAGCGGCGATCAGCATTATACATCCAATGACGGCTCATCTGCATTACATGACATAAATACCATATTAAAACCTAGATCATAATTAATTATTTATACAACATGCGTGCCACCACAAAAGATACAAATTTATGAAAGCATCGCTACAATGTAGACAATCCCAACTACCACTAAAAGAACTAAAGCTAAAATACATTTCAGTAGTAGTAGGATTTCACGACCAATCTCAACTAAAACAGACAGATCCCCCGATTGTGCAACATCTTTGGGCTTCTTCGGCTGGATCACTGCCTCATTAGCCGTCATATCTGCCTGTTGTGCAAGATATTTTTGCACGAGTTCAACATACTCTTCCTCCCAAAGAGAAGCTTTGAACATCGTCCACTTTGCCACCCAACTGAAATTAAAACAAAAAATTAGAACTTTAATCACAACCATCATGAAAATAGGTATAAACTAACCATAATCATTAAATACGATAAAATAACTCACATTGCGATCCGGACACTTGTAGAAGATACGATCCTTGTTGGGACCCTCCTTCTTCACTCGGTACTCCATCACAATATTCGTCTCATCACGACACTTGCCGCATGGAATGAGAGGAGGCCCGCCCTAAGTCGCTTTGGAAACCCATGAGAGGCCGAGGACACAGAAGCAGCCACCATCTACTCTCTATACTCATTTTTAATTCACTATAAATTCCTCCTTTTATAAACAAATAAAATTAAGAAACTATAAAATTATCTAGATCTCTAAACAATGATATTTTTAATGGTCATTGTGTTCTCGCTCTTTTCTCACGGCGGTAAGTAATTCACATGATATTTCTGCAAATTAACAGAAGAATGGGAGTGTACACACATAACAGACTACTGCGACGATATCGGGACGTGTGAATAAATAACCATCCATACTAGTTGACCTTGCTTATGTGATCATCTCGTGAGCATTTCTCCACCGGACGGCACCGTGCCAGCCACGGAAAGAGCTCCAATTCTACGAGGAAGGGAACACGGTCTTCCACGACCGTTGCCGCTCTCCTCGTAGAATCAAAGCTCCTCCTTGACGTCCTTTACCGCTTCGGCGGAGAAACGTGCTTTCGCCGAGATGAACATGGTCTGCAAGTTCAACTAGTATGGATTTTCTATAATTTTCTAACTATTTTCTAAGTTTATATTTATATATATACTACGTTTGGATACGGTGATTGATGAGACTCTGCGGCGACGATATCGGGACATGTGAATAAATAACCATCCGTACTAGTTGACCTTGCTTACGTGATCATCTCGGCGAGCATTTCTCCACAGGACGGCACCGTACTTGACCATGGAAGAGCTCCAATTCTACGAGGAAGGGAACACGGTCTTCCACGACCGTTGCCGCTCTCCCTCGTAGAATCAAAGCTTCTCCTTGACGTCCGTTACCGCTCGGCAGAGAACGTGCTCGCCGAGATGAACACGGTCCGCAAGTTCAACTAGCTACTTTAACCTTATTTCATGTAAATATGCAAGCTTGAAGTGATTTTGAGCTCAAATTGCTTACAAATGAAAAAAACCAAAATAAAGAACCATATATATATATATAGTGAACAAAATGAGATAAGACAATGGTGAAAAATGAGAGTATGAGATTGGTAACCTTTACAACTAAAGAATCGACGGAGGAATCGAAGAAATTGATGGAGGAATCGAATAATGGATGGAGGAACAATGGAGGGAGGGAGGAAGCAAGAACACTAGTGCAATGAGCTTTAAAATATGCCGAGCTCGGGCTCGGGGAGGAAGAAGGAGGCGGTAGGGATATAAAGGGGACCTTTAGTCCCATTGGTGGCTCAACCGGGACTAAAAGTAACTTTCCAACCCCCCAAGCGCAGCCACGGCCCGAGAGTAGACCTTTACTCCCTTGGAGCCCCAACCGGGAGTAAAAGTATACTGCTAGTCCCGGTTGGTGGCTCCAACCGGGACTAAAGGTCCCTGCCATCTCTGTCTGGCGCAGTAGCCGTTGGGGCAGGGACCTTTAGTCCCGGTTGGAGACACCAACCGGGACTAAAGGTATTTCTAATCCCGGGCGCAAAAAATTCCGGGACTAGAGCCCATTTTGGCCGAGGATCAAAGGCCTGTTCTCTACTAGTGGACCCCATCCCACCCGCTCAGAAGCAATGTTCCTCCTCGTCGAAGGATAGGTAACAGATGCCAAGGTAACTCTTGTTTGGGATACCGTTGATGATCTAGGACCGGTGTAGCCCCAGGTAATGGTTGTTTACCACTCTAGCATCAATGCAGGAGCAAATTGGTGGAGAGGTCATAGGAGCAAGCTCGTGTTCAAGTTCAAATACTGGTGACGCCACCCCCATATGAGCATTGGAGATCAGAAGCAGAGGCACTCCATGACGCACCACCACGGTCCCTCGTTTTTCGTTCTATGGCAATGTGAGGAGGGATAGCATGATCATCAACCGCCAGCGATGGAAATGACTTTCCCTCATCCGTAGTGCTAATGAACATCTTCAATCCATGCTTTAGAGTTCAAACAGAAGCCAGGGCAAGCAACAAGGTCGGTGACGTCATGCGGTACCCTGGCAGCGACGTTAGTGGTGATGTGGCATGGAGCCCTGCCTCTAGGTCCCATCATGAGGAATCACTAAGGAGGAGCCCTCTCGTGGATCTCATAGAGGCCTCGGCGAATGGCGCTCTAGAGCATGTGGTGGCACACCGACGCAGTTGGTGTGAACTAGGGTGATATTCACGGCGTCAACTAGTGTCTCCACTATAAGGAGTTCATGTAAGGTAAGGGCATCATCATTCTGTACTACGATGGAGGCCGATGCCTCCTCCCTTCCTTCACATCAAGTTCTCCAGTGAAGTCCTTCGGCGAACCGCTAGAATGTGCCTGATAACGTTTGAGAAACATAGCACCAGCGATCTAGTGAATAATTGTGAAAAATAAAAACTCTTGTATTGCTGTGAATAGTATTGTACTTGTGCACAGGGCCAAAAAAACGGCCGTTTGCTTGTTAGTATGGATGAAAACGGTACGGATATTTATTCGACCGTCCGTTCGACCGAACAAATATGAACACTTATCTGGATAGTTACTCGGATATCCGGTTTTTTTTTCGGATACGGATACTAAAACGGATATCTTAGGCGGATATCAAATACGGATGTAATATCATCGATATCCGGCAGATATCGGATAATCCGGATAAGTATCGGATATATCCGGATATTTAAAAACGGATATTATCCGGATATTTATTCAAAATTTAAAAATCACAAATTTGAACCATCCAAACTATCTCAAATGGAAAGTTGACCTAAACAACAATTGTAGATCTTGATGAGTTGAACAAACTTGGTATTCAAAACTTTTCAATTTAAAGTCATTTAGAGTTCATAATACTAGAGTCAAAGTGTTGTTTTTTCATTTGACCAAATTTGACTTGGTCAAACTTGCTCAAATGAGACACTAAATGACCTCAGATGAAAAAACTCTGAATACCAAGTTTGATCATCTCAGCAAGATCTACAATTGTTACATATCTCATTTTCTCATTTGAGAAAGTTTTATCAAACACTAGTCATAAATTCTTGAATCTCATATAGACTTTCTGAAACTATGTCACACACTTGTGAAATTTGAACTATATTTTGTTCAAACTTTTTCAAATGAAAAAATGGCCTACATAAGGATTGTATATCTTGATGAGATGAACAAATTTGGTATTCAAAACTTTTCAATTTGAGACAATCTAGGGTTCCGAAAACTAGTTTGTAAACGTTGAAATTTAAAAATCACAAATTTGAACCGTCCAAACTATCTCAAATGGAAAGTTGACCAAAACAAAAATTGTAGATCTTGATGAGTTGAACAAACTTGGTATTCAAAACTTTTCAATTTGAAGTCATTTAGAGTTCATAATACTAGAGTCAAAGTGTTGTTTTTTCATTTGACCAAATTTGACTTGGTCAAACTTGCTCAAATGAGACACTAAATGACCTCAGATGAAAAAACTCTGAATACCAAGTTTGATCATCTTAGCAAGATATACAATTGTTACATAGCTCATTTTCCCATTTGAGAAAGTTTTATCAAACACTAGTCACAAATTCTTGAATCTCATATAGACTTTCTGAAACTATGTCACACACTTGTGAAATTTGAACTACATTTTGTTCAAACTTTCTCAAATGAAAAAATAGCCTATATAAGGATTGTAGATCTTGATGAGCTGAACAAACTTGGTATTCAAAACTTTTCAATTTGAGACAATCTAGGGTTTCGAAAACTAGTTTGTAAGCATCGAAATTTAAAAATCACAAATTTGAACCGTCCAAACTATCTTAAATGGAAAGTTGACCAAAACAAGAATTGTAGATCTTGATGAGTTGAACAAACTTGGTATTCAAAACTTTTTAATTTGAAGTCATTTAGAGTTCATAATACTAGAGTCAAAGTGTTGTTTTTTCATTTGACCAAATTTGACTTGGTCAAACTTGCTCAAATGAGACACTAAATGACCTCAGATGAAAAAACTCTGAATACCAAGTTTGATCATCTCAGCAAGATATACAATTGTTACATAGCTCATTTTCCCATTTGAGAAAGTTTTATCAAACACTAGTCACAAATTCTTAAATCTCATACAGACTTTCTAAAACTATGTCACACACTTGTGAAATTTGAACTACATTTTATTCAAACTTTCTCAAAATGAAAAAAATGGCCTATATAAGGATTGTAGATCTTGAATCCATGACCATGACTCCATGAGACCCATGAAGCAATGTGCTTGGCTATTTCTACTCATGCCGCGAAGATTGGTGCTTATATGATGTTTGATGTATCTGTATCTTTATCTTATTTGTTGCTTTACTCTTTAGTCTTTCGGCTTAATCTAGATGGATTATGGACTCATAGAGTGGTGTAATGGTTTGCGCACGTATGATATATATATATATATATGCTGCTTTTACTCAATATCCGAATAGATATTTGTATCCGACCTTCTCCGAATCCGATTCATACCGTATTCGATACTCATTATTCGTATCCGTAACCGAGTCAATCCGTATTTGTATATGTATCCGAACGCTATCCGTGTCCGAATCCGAATCCGAACAGAAATATGAAAACAAATATAATATGAGTGATATCCGTTCGTATCCAATCCGTTTTCATCCCTACTTGTTAGAGAGCGTAGATCCATAGAGAAGACAATATAAAATTTATTACAAGTACAGCAGGACTGGTACTAAAAGAATAGGAAAAAGGAACAGATTATATTAGAGTTTACTTTACTAAGTAAGTACTAAATTACGAGCGTACTAGTAGTAATCTTTTACAAGCTACTTCCACTAGTAGGTAGTAGCAGTACGATAAAAATGGTCATAGACCTCTCAGGTCTGCACATGCACCTGACTGACGTAGGGCGGCTGGATAGGACAAACTAGGTGGACGTCATGACCGTCTCATGTGTCCATCTGTACACAGTCGTTACTTATCAGCTAAACTTTGTTAGCCTTCTGTGTTATAGAGATATATATCTACAAATCATGACTATTCAAATACAGAACACCAATAATTTGTGCTTTGATGTCATAACGACAATATTGAAAACTACAAGAAAGACAGTTTGTCTGGTCTAATTGTTTCATCACTATATTTACTATAATACAATATTGGATCAATCATCACATCCTAGTCAACTTAATTTCTGCAATAGAGTTTTACAAAAAAATATGTAAGAAGGAAAGAAGCTAAGTGACCAAAATTATGGCAAATAAAGGAATGGAGTGTATATAATATTAGACATTGGACTAGAACTAGATAATTGTTTCCCATGTTATCACTTCTAGCACCTAAATGTATATACTTTCTAATAAGATGGTTGTTTGCCAGTTGTGTACACATATCTGGATCAGGGAAGAACAACAAAAGACATCATATTTTCTGTGGTCAAAACTAGCTTATTTTTCTAATAAGTTGGTAAAGTAGCGCTAGATTCGCGGAAAGAGTTCCTTGCTTCCAGAGATGCATAGTAATGTGAGCATGCATGATACTAATGGAGTATATACATTGAACCTGCCGGCACCATAATATATACATACCCTTTTTTATGACAACATATTAGTATTGTAAATTATCTGTTCGGTGCTCAATCAGGTGTGTAGTTGCTAGGTAGCTGCAAACACTGCTAGTTGGGTTTCTTAGGTCAGTGCAAATCTATAGCTAGCTAGGTTTTCGTAACTTGACATTTTTTTCTTAACATGAGAATACCTATAACTAGGTACTATTCTTGGAAGTATATTGAATCACTCTTTATTTGAAAATTTTCTGATATGGTATATTCAAAATGAGCTCATAGAAAGAAAGAGAAATAGACCATGAATGATTACTTTTGACTTTTTTCTTATCAAATTTATGGAATGTGTAGTTTTTCTATTCTCTTTTGTATATGGTGACAAAATTAAATCTGATGCTGTAATTTTATATATGCATGAGGAGAGGGAGCTCATGCAGACCCAATTGTTTACCTCACTTGGATTGGATTTCACCTCTGCCTGTGCGTGAGATCCATTACCACTGCCTCCTTGGCTTGCTCGCGAGAGCCGCTCTTGCATCCTACTTGACGCATGCATGAGTTCCAACACCTCCTCCTCACGAGATCCACCACCGCCACCTCCTCATGAGATCTGACACTTTGGCCTTCTCACGAGATTTGTCACCACCTTGTCCTTGGCTCATACGCGAGTTTCACCGCCGACACCTCCTTAGCGCGTGCTGCTGTGGAGTTGGGAGTCTGTCCGACAGGGATTCGTCGCTAGCTCCTTATAGGAGTAATTGGGAGAGGTGGTGCCAACCGTTGAGCTAGGGGGATAGGCACTGGCTTTGGAACTAGGGAGAGGGAGCGCCAGTTAACAAGCCAGAGGACGGGGCTTGGTGATATGGAGTGTAGCAAGGAAGGGAGTGCGGTTGCTTGAGAGAGAGAGAGAGAGATCTAGAGATCTAGAGAGAGAGAGAGAGAGAGAGAGAGAGAGAGTTGTGTGGTAGGGAGGGGAGTGTGCGAGACTCGTGGTAGGTGCTAGAGTTAGTGTTACATATGGGTCGGGCTAGATTTTCACATATAGGGGTTAGATATGGACCGCCTTTGTAAATGAAATGTCATTCTCCAAAAAGGATCTGCATTTTCAGCGATGACCATACAAATGTGCCACCTCTGTTAATGAAAGTAGGAGTCTCCAAAAGTCGATTTTGTAGTATTATTATTAATTAAAGCTTAAGAAGAGACCGGCAATAACATCGATGTGTCCTATTGGTCAGGTTTCTAGGAAGAACAAGGTGACCGATCCATGACTAGAACAAGCAAAATTAGGATGGTTAAGACGATTACAAAACAATAGAACTTTATAACAATTTCTAACGGATGTACAAAATATATTAATAGTAGTACTAATTTTTCTCTCACTCCCTGCCTCACCCATATGTAGTTCAAAATAACATTAGATTCAAGTAGAACTCCACATTTGTATTGCCTATTGTGATTTTATACTAAACACATAACATTATTAGGTGATAGAGAGGTAAGAATTGATTTGTCATAGATTATTGAAGGGGTACTGCATCCCTAAACATGCACACTTGAAAATAATTAGTAGTCATGCGCAATTCTCTAACAGTTTACAACCTTTCGATGTATATCAAACGCAGCAGAGAAAAACGAAAAATGTATCCGTTATGGCAACCATAGTTGAAACAGCAACACTAATGAAAACATCTAAGCCAAATTGCATAAATTGCAGGAATGACCTTAAACATGGCAATGCATAGGTGGTAAATCTGAACCAACTGATAAATTGCAACCAAAGGTGATGCTTCATTTCGATTGATCGGTTCATCGTCATGGAATCTAGCAAAAATCACCTACAAGATTATTACCACTTCTCAATTTGCTGCTAGCTAGCTAGGCATGTGCGCTACAAGATTATCTAAGCCTAGCTTGGAAGTCTTTATTTTGGCCCAAGTTAGAGAATGAAACAGAACAAATCAATTTATTAGCACGATAGGGTTGAATTGAACCTAGCAACAAAATTCTAGCAAAGGGCATGCTCATGAGTAGTGATAAATGTGTATACCACTATACAAAGCATGAGTGCATGACACGTGCGCGCGCGCGCGTGTGTTTGTCCTTGTAATCGCGCACAACCGCAGAACAGAACATCTACTTGAGCACACGATAATTCATGCATGTGTCAATGATGGATGACACAGATGATTTGCTCGGTGAATTTTCCTCATTGATCTGACAGGGCGAGCAGCTGCTCCAAGTAATCCGCCCCAAGGTCCTCCAGCTCCATCACGCAAGAATCTGCCTGCTTTTGCATGACATGCCCATGTCCATGGCAGCTCGTCACCACCTTCGTCTGTTCCTTGCCAGCCGCCTTCTTGTTCTTGGGCAAGCGCTTACGGATGCAGTGGCGCCGCTTCAGCGCCAGCACTGGGGAGTCCCCCGCGGCGCCGCTGAGCCCCAGCGCTTGCAGCGATTCCTGCACGTGCTCGACGGGGAAGTTGAGCACCGCGGCGGGGCCGCGCATGGAGTAGGCCGCCTGGTCGTAGGCGAGTGCGGCGGCCTCGGGGGTGTCGAAGGTGCCGATCCACACGCGCTTGCCATTGCGCGTGGAGTCCCTGATCTCGGCCGCGAACTTGCCCCACGGCCGCTTCCGTACCCCGATCAGCGGCGCTCCAGCCGCCTCCTCCTGCAGGTAGCCGCCGCAGCTGGGGCTCGACTCCTGGACGACGGAGACGGCGGCCGGTTGCACCGTTGCTGCCGGCAGGGAATATGCCGCTGGCGTGCTCGTCGTCGAAGCACTGCTGGAGATGCCGAAGGCCGCCCCCATGGGAGCGCTGAACTGATCCATGTCCACCTGCTGGCCCGTGCCATCCTCCTGGTAGCTGTAGTATTCATATTCATCAACGCCGCCGCTGCCGCCAAAATGCAGCTGCTGCGGCTGTTGTTGGTGGTGGTGGGAGGTTGTGGTACCCGACGACGATGACGACGCCCACGTCGTCGACGATGAACAAGGGTAGTGGTCACCACTGTAAGCGATAGCAGCATCGTCGTAGTACGCGGCCGAGGAGGGCTGGAAGAAGCCGGAAGAGGCCATAGTGCTGGTAGAGTAGTAGGGGCTGTCGTCGTAGCCTTGCAGGGCGCCGTAGTGGTGGCTATCACAATGCACGTAGGCGGCGGAGACGGCGCCGGCATCATGGCTGTAGTAGTAGCTGCTGCTGAATTGGGGTTCCATGGATGGATGCACTTGATCACTCCACAATTTGTTCGAATTTGTGGCCAATCGATGCGTAGAGCTAGCTAGCTAGCTGGCTAGAGTAGTATGGTATGGTCCAAGTTAACGAACGAGCTAAAAGTAGCTAGCTAGGCTTGTGTTTACAATTAAGCTCGCGGTCTAGGTGCTTATATATACAGTTCTCGTACTAATGACATGCTTTAAAAAGTAGCTAGCTCGATAGGACAAGTAACTAATGACAGCCCTAATTTGATGGAAGACTTTGTTCGATAGTCGAGTCCATCGAATAAGATGCTACCTTGGCAGGGGGACAACCGCAGCTATACTACTCTCCACTTGCATTGGTCTAATATTTCTTTCTAGTGCAGTACATGAGATATTTTCAGAAGAGGATTATTGCTCGTTACTAGCTAATTAACAAATGTGTGGAGCGAGATATTGGACGATGGCTGCGTACGGAGCGAGGGAAGAAGCACCGCAGAATTGTCATGGATGCTTCCATTGCATGGCTACTGTTCATAGGAAGGAACAAGGGCCCCTGCAGGCATGTAGCTAGGGTACGGTAGGCTGCATCCTGCATATGGCAACAGATGCAGCTTATGGTATCAGATTCATCTCATCAACACATCATGCGGAATAGTAGTCAATGTTCTACTGCTACCTTGTGTGAACACGCAGCAAGGGAAGGCGGTGTCGAAAAGCCCCCCTGTTGTGATACTGTAGCCGCTGCAGGTGCAGGCGCCGCACAACTCACCTGCAGCACTATAGCCACATGCAGAGGCCGGCGCCAGAATCAGCCCTATTGTGTTATCTAGTTCCTGTAGCAGCATGATAGCTGCTCTAGACTAGATGGATAGAGTTGTATATATAGTTTGCCACTGCAACTCAACAAAGAGAGTTCAGTTTTGCCATCTCATATACAGGGCTCCAGCCAACGCTGGTGTCTCAATCGTGTGTGTATACTCTGTTCTCCCTTCTTCCTCTACCTCTAGCCACAGTGTGTGTGGACACACAACGCTTCTTCGTGGTCGGCACAGCTAGTGGGTGCTCGGCAACACTAGCGGGTGCTCGGCAAGACCGGTGAGTGGTCGACTCACCTAAGCCGGTGATCCTGTGTGGTGCGACACCACACCGCGCCGTACTCGCCACAACAGAATGGCGTGGTGGAGCGACGGAACCAGACGGTGATCGGCATGGCTCTATCCATGATGAAGGCCAAGGTAATGCCGGCAAGATTCTGGGGAGAGGCGGTGACCACTGCGGTGTTCATCCTCAACCGCGCTCCCACCAAGACCCTGATGGGCAAGATGCTGTTCGAGGCTTGGTATGGGCGGAAGCCGAGCGTGTCCTTCCTTCGGACATTCGGCTGCATCGGCCATGTCAGGAAGACGAAGCCGAACCTCACCAAGCTGGAGGACAGGAGCATACAGATGGTGTTCCCACTAGTAGAAAACAGACCTTTCATCCGAGGCTAAAATGGGCTTTAGTCCCGGTATTTTTTGCGCCCGGGACTAGAGACCTTTAGTCCCGGTTGGTGTCTCCAACCGGGACTAAAGGTCCATGCCCAACTCTTATCACTCGGCCGCACGATGGCGGGGGACCTTTAGTCTCGGTTGGAGACACCAACCGGGACTAAAGGTGGACCTTTACTCCCGGTTGGAGCCACCAACCGGGACTAAAAGTCCTCAACCTTTAGTCCCGGTTGGTGTTACCAACCGGGACTAAAGATAGACCCTTTAGTCCCGGTTGGTAACACCAACCCGGACTAAAGGACCCTTTAGTCCCGGTTGGTGCCACCAACCGGGACTAAAGGTCCCCCGATGGGTTAGTTCAAAAGGGAAGCATCCCATCTATTGTCAGATGTGTTGTGTAGGTGGGGTGGTAAGCTACGCGCGAGGCAATGCATGAGGTCTTGGGTTCGAATCTCACGAGACGCAGCGGTGGGAGATATTATTTTTTTTTAAAGCTGGGAGGACCTTTAGTCCCGGTTGGTGTTACTCACCGGGACTAAAGGACCCCTAGTCCCGTTCTGACCGGGACTAAAGGACCCCCTTTAGTCCCGGATGCTTACTCCCGGGTGGGGAACCGGGACTAGAGGTGGTTCCCCACCGGGAGTAAAGCCCGTCTCTGTATTAGTGTCCTGGGCTACGCGGAGGGTACCAAGGCGTACCGGCTCTACGATCCACGCGGAGACAAGGTGCTTGTCTCGCGCGACGTCGTGTTCGACGAGAAGGCGACTTAGAACTGGAGCAATCCGAGCCTTTGGGGAAGCCGGCGGCTTCACCAGCACTTTCGTCGTCGAGCACTTGGTCATCCACGGTGGTGGAGACGCTGGGGAAGAGGTGCTGAGCACTCCAGAAGGAGTGCCGAGCACTCTAGCGATAGAGCCAAGCACTCTTGGGGCAGTGCCGAGCACTTTGGGAGGGATGCCGAGCACTCCGGGAGGAGTGCCGAGCACTCCTGGAGGGACGCCGAGCATGCTAGGAGTGGTGCCAGGAGGTTTTGCAGTGTCGGCGACCACTCTAGGGCCGGGTGCCGAGCACTCCCGCAGAGCCAAGAGGTCTTGCAATGGTGCCGACCACTCCAAGATCGAGGTGGAAACTCCTGATCGTCGTGCCGAGCAACCGCAGAGTTGAGACAAGCTGTCCGGGGAGTAGTGCCGAGCACTACATCCGGGGTGCCGAGCTCTCTAGATGCTATGCCGAGCACTCCGACGGAACAGGGAACTCCATCGGCGCCGATCGAGTTCTTCTCGCCTCAAGTGACATCACCGAGTTTCGTGGATGCCTACCACGAAGGTGAGGAGGTGCGATTTAAATGAGGCTAGACGACATCGCCGACGACCACGTGTCCCTCGGTCTAGCGGGTAGGTCGCTCAATGACGCAGCTGCTACTACTCGTTAGTGTAGAGGAACCACCCATGTTCGCGCTAGCCAAGCGTGATGAAATCGGCGACGAAGCGTCTTTGGAGGAGATGAAGGCGATCGAGGAAAACAAGACTTGGTAGCTCATCGATCCACCTCCGTGGATGCCGTCCGATCGACCTGAAGTGGGTGTACAAAGTCAAGCGGGACGAGCAAGGCACCATTGTCAAGCACAAAGCGCGCCTCGTGGCCCGAGGCTTTGTATGCGGTATGCGAGGGCATCGACTTCGAGGAAGTCTTTGCGCCGATAGCGCGCGCATGGAGTCTATCCGTTTGCTACTAGCTTTGGCGTTAGTAAAGGACCGCACGCCCATCACTTGGGCGTTAAATTGGCCTTCCTCAACGGCGAGCTGGCGAAAACGGTCTTCATTAGGAAACCTCCAGGTTTTGCCGTCAAGGGATAGGAGCACAGTGTGCTCCGACTGCGCAAGACGCTCTACGGGCTACGATAGGCTCCGCGAGCGCGGAACGCCAAGCTTGATGCCACGCTGGGCGAGCTTGGGTTCAAGAGGTGCGCAACCGAGCACGCGCTCTACACGCGGCGATGGGGGAAGGAAGAGCTCATCGTCGGCGTGTATGTGGACGATTTGATCGTCACCGGTGCACGTGCGGAGGAAATCAATAGCTTCAAGCGCGAGATGGCGGCTCATTTTCGAATGAGCGATCTCGGGGCGCTCACCTACTACCTCGGCATCGAGGTGAGACAGGGGAGGGAGGCACTCACGCTCGGTCGGAGCGCGTACACCTCGAAGCTGTTGGAGCGGAGCGGCATGGCTAAGTGCAAGCCATGCGTGACTCTAATGGAGGAGCGGCTGAAGCTGTCAAAGGCCAGCACCGCGACGAAGGTGGATGCAACACTCTACCAGAGTATCGTTGGCGGTCTGCGCTACCTAGTCCACACGAGGCCGGACATTGCGTTCGCCATGGGCTACGTCAGTCGCTTCATGGAGGATCCCAGAGAGAATCACTGGGCTACAGTGAAGCGGCTACTACGCTACATCAAGGGGATGGTGGATCATGGGATCGCCTTCCCCAAGACCGGCGGAAGTAGGCTACAACTCACTGTCTTCAGCGATGCAGACATGGAGGGGGACATCGACGGATGGTGGAGCACCTCTGGCATGCTCGTCTTCCTCGGGTCGGCCCCAATTTCATGGCTATCGCTGAAACAGAAGGTGGTGGCGCTATCTACGTGCGAGGCAGAGTACGTAGCGGCGGCCATAGAGGCGTGCCAAGTTGTGTGGCTGCGCCGGCTACTGGGTGAGCTGACCGGCGTGGAAGCTCACCCACCAGCACTGATGGTGGACAACCAGCCCACCATCGCCCTAGCGAAGAATCTAGTTCCGCACGACCGGCGCAAGCACATCGACGTGAAGTTCCACTTCCTCAGGGACTGTGTCGATGGAGGGCAGATCGTCATCGAGTTTGTCTAAACTGGTTGGCAACTCGCGGACGTCCTCACCAAGCCACTCGGATGTCTTTGACTCACGGAACTAAAGGAGATGATCGGCATGGAGTTGGTACAAGGGTTAGCAGTAGGATTAGGGGAAGATTGTTAGATAATCTACTGCTACATTGTGTGAACACGTAGCAAGGGAAGGCAACGCCGAAAAGGCCCCCTGCTGTGATACTGTAGCCGCTGCAGGTGCAGGCGCCGCACGGCTCACCTACAACACTATAGCCACATGCAGAGGCCGGTGCCAGAGTCAGCCCTGCTGTGTTATCTAGTTCCTATAGCAGCATGGCAGCTGTACTAGGACTAGATGGATAGAGTTGTATATATAGTTTGCCACTGCAACTCAACAAAGAGAGTTCAGTTTTGCCATCTCATATACAGGGCTCCAGCCAACGCTGGTGTCTCAACTGTGTGTGTATACTCTGTTCTCCCTTCTTCCTCTACCTCTAGCCATAGTGTGTGTGGACGCACAACGCTTCTTCATGGTCGGCACAGCTAGTGTGTGCTCGGCAACACTAGCGGGTGCTCGGCAAGACCGGTGAGTGGTCGACTCACCTGAGCCGGTGATCATAAGTGGTGCGACACCACACCGCGCCGTACTCGCCACAACAGAATGGCGTGGTGGAGCGACGGAACCAGACGGTGATCGGCATGGCTCTATCCATGATGAAGGCCAAGGTAATGCCGGCAAGATTCTGGGGAGAGGCGGTGACCACTGCGGTGTTCATCCTCAACCGCGCTCCCACCAAGACCCTGATGGGCAAGATGCTGTTCGAGGCTTGGTATGGGCGGAAGCCGAGCGTGTCCTTCCTTCGGACATTCGGCTGCATCGGCCATGTCAGGAAGACGAAGCCGAACCTCACCAAGCTGGAGGACAGGAGCATACAGATGGTGTTCCTGGGCTACGCGGAGGGTACCAAGGCGTACCGGCTCTACGATCCACGCGGAGACAAGGTGCTTGTCTCGCGCGACGTCGTGTTCGACGAGAAGGCGACTTAGAACTGGAGCAATCCGAGCACTGGGGAAGCTGGCGGCTTCACCAGCACTTTCGTCGTCGAGCACTTGGTCATCCACGGTGGTGGAGACGCTGGGGAAGAGGTGCTGAGCACTCCAGAAGGAGTGCCGAGCACTCTAGCGATAGAGCCAAGCACTCTTGGGGCAGTGCCGAGCACTTTGGGAGGGATGCCGAGCACTCCGGGAGGAGTGCCGAGCACTCCTGGAGGGACGCCGAGCATGCTAGGAGTGGTGCCAGGAGGTTTTGCAGTGTCGGCGACCACTCTAGGACGGGTGCCGAGCACTCCCGTGGCAGAGCCAAGAGGTCTTGCAGTGGTGCCGACCACTCCAAGACTGAGGCTGAGCACTCCTACAGTCGTGCCGAGCACTGCAGGAGTTGAGACGAGCTGTCCAGGAGTAGTGCCGAGCACTACATCTGGGGTGCCGAGCTCTCTAGATGCTATGCCGAGCACTCCGACGGAACAGGGAACTCCATCGACGCCGATCGAGTTCTTCTCGCCTCCAAGTGACATCACTGAGTTCGTGGATGCCTACCACGAAGGTGAGGAGGTGCAGTTTCGTAGGCTAGACGACATCGCCGACGACACAGGTCCCTCAGGTCTAGCGGGTAGGCTGCTCAATGACGCAGAGCTGCTACTCGTTAGTGTAGAGGAACCACCCATGTTCGCGCTAGCCAAGCGTGATGGAAACTGGCGACGGGCGATGCTGGAGGAGATGAAGGCGATCGAGGAAAACAAGACTTGGTAGCTCATCGATCCACCTCCAGGATGCCGTCCGATCAGCCTGAAGTGGGTGTACAAAGTCAAGCAGGACGAGCAAGGCACCATTGTCAAGCACAAGGCGCGCCTCGTGGCCCGAGGCTTTGTACAGCGCGAGGGCATCGACTTCGAGGAAGTCTTTGCGCCGGTAGCGCGCATGGAGTCTATCCGTTTGCTACTAGCTTTGGCAGTAGTAAAGGACTGGCACGTCCATCACTTGGACGTTAAATTGGCCTTCCTCAACGGCGAGCTGGCGAAAACGGTCTTCATTAGGAAACCTCCAGGTTTTGCCGTCAAGGGATAGGAGCACAGTGTGCTCCGACTGCGCAAGACGCTCTACGGGCTACGATAGGCTCCGCGAGCGCGGAACGCCAAGCTTGATGCCACGCTGGGCGAGCTTGGGTTCAAGAGGTGCGCAACCGAGCACGCGCTCTACACGCGGCGATGGGGGAAGGAAGAGCTCATCGTCGGCGTGTATGTGGACGATTTGATCGTCACCGGTGCACGTGCGGAGGAAATCAATAGCTTCAAGCGCGAGATGGCGGCTCATTTTCGAATGAGCGATCTCGGGGCGCTCACCTACTACCTCGGCATCGAGGTGAGACAGGGGAGGGAGGCACTCACGCTCGGTCGGAGCGCGTACACCTCGAAGCTGTTGGAGCGGAGCGGCATGGCTAAGTGCAAGCCATGCGTGACTCTAATGGAGGAGCGGCTGAAGCTGACAAAGGCCAGCACCGCGACGAAGGTGGATGCAACACTCTACCAGAGTATCGTTGGCGGTCTGCGCTACCTAGTCCACACGAGGCCGGACATTGCGTTCGCCATGGGCTACGTCAGTCGCTTCATGGAGGATCCCAGAGAGAATCACTGGGCTACAGTGAAGCGGCTACTACGCTACATCAAGGGGATGGTGGATCATGGGATCGCCTTCCCCAAGACCGGCGGAAGTAGGCTACAACTCACTGTCTTCAGCGATGCAGACATGGAGGGGGACATCGACGGATGGTGGAGCACCTCTGGCATGCTCGTCTTCCTCGGGTCGGCCCCAATTTCATGGCTATCGCTGAAACAGAAGGTGGTGGCGCTATCTACGTGCGAGGCAGAGTACGTAGCGGCGGCCATAGAGGCGTGCCAAGTTGTGTGGCTGCGCCGGCTACTGGGTGAGCTGACCGGCGTGGAAGCTCACCCACCAGCACTGATGGTGGACAACCAGCCCACCATCGCCCTAGCGAAGAATCTAGTTCCGCACGACCGGCGCAAGCACATCGACGTGAAGTTCCACTTCCTCAGGGACTGTGTCGATGGAGGGCAGATCGTCATCGAGTTTGTCTAAACTGGTTGGCAACTCGCGGACGTCCTCACCAAGCCACTCGGATGTCTTTGACTCACGGAACTAAAGGAGATGATCGGCATGGAGTTGGTACAAGGGTTAGCAGTAGGATTAGGGGAAGATTGTTAGATAATCTACTGCTACATTGTGTGAACACGTAGCAAGGGAAGGCAACGCCGAAAAGGCCCCCTGCTGTGATACTGTAGCCGCTGCAGGTGCAGGCGCCGCACGGCTCACCTACAACACTATAGCCACATGCAGAGGCCGGTGCCAGAGTCAGCCCTGCTGTGTTATCTAGTTCCTATAGCAGCATGGCAGCTGTACTAGGACTAGATGGATAGAGTTGTATATATAGTTTGCCACTGCAACTCAACAAAGAGAGTTCAGTTTTGCCATCTCATATACAGGGCTCCAGCCAACGCTGGTGTCTCAACTGTGTGTGTATACTCTGTTCTCCCTTCTTCCTCTACCTCTAGCCATAGTGTGTGTGGACGCACAACGCTTCTTCATGGTCGGCACAGCTAGTGTGTGCTCGGCAACACTAGCGGGTGCTCGGCAAGACCGGTGAGTGGTCGACTCACCTGAGCCGGTGATCATAAGTGGTGCGACACCACACCGCGCCGTACTCGCCACAACAGAATGGCGTGGTGGAGCGACGGAACCAGACGGTGATCGGCATGGCTCTATCCATGATGAAGGCCAAGGTAATGCCGGCAAGATTCTGGGGAGAGGCGGTGACCACTGCAGTGTTCATCCTCAACCGCGCTCCCACCAAGGCCCTGAAGGGCAGGATGCCATTCGAGGCTTGGTATGGGCGCAAGCCGAGCGTGTCCTTCCTCCAGACATTCGGCTGCATTGGCCATGTTAGGAAGACGAAGCCGATCCTCAGCAAGCTGGAGGATAGGAGCACACCAATGGTGTTCCTAGGCTATGTGGAGGGTACCAAGGCGTACCGGCTCTACGATCCACGCGGAGACAAGGTGCTTGTCTCGCGCGACGTCGTGTTCGACGAGAAGGCGACTTAGAACTGGAGCAATCCGAGCACTGGGGAAGCTGGCGGCTTCACCAGCACTTTCGTCGTCGAGCACTTGGTCATCCACGGTGGTGGAGACGCTGGGGAAGAGGTGCTGAGCACTCCAGAAGGAGTGCCGAGCACTCTAGCGATAGAGCCAAGCACTCTTGGGGCAGTGCCGAGCACTTTGGGAGGGATGCCGAGCACTCCGGGAGGAGTGCCGAGCACTCCTGGAGGGACGCTGAGCATGCTAGGAGTGGTGCCAGGAGGTTTTGCAGTGTCGGCGACCACTCTAGGACGGGTGCCGAGCACTCCCGTGGCAGAGCCAAGAGGTCTTGCAGTGGTGCCGACCACTCCAAGACTGAGGCTGAGCACTCCTACAGTCGTGCCGAGCACTGCAGGAGTTGAGACGAGCTGTCCAGGAGTAGTGCCGAGCACTACATCTGGGGTGCCGAGCTCTCTAGATGCTATGCCGAGCACTCCGACGGAACAGGGAACTCCATCGACGCCGATCGAGTTCTTCTCGCCTCCAAGTGACATCACTGAGTTCGTGGATGCCTACCACGAAGGTGAGGAGGTGCAGTTTCGTAGGCTAGACGACATCGCCGACGACACAGGTCCCTCAGGTCTAGCGGGTAGGCTGCTCAATGACGCAGAGCTGCTACTCGTTAGTGTAGAGGAACCACCCATGTTCGCGCTAGCCAAGCGTGATGGAAACTGGCGACGGGCGATGCTGGAGGAGATGAAGGCGATCGAGGAAAACAAGACTTGGTAGCTCATCGATCCACCTCCAGGATGCCGTCCGATCAGCCTAAAGTGGGTGTACAAAGTCAAGCAGGACGAGCAAGGCACCATTGTCAAGCACAAGGCGCGCCTCGTGGCCCGAGGCTTTGTACAGCGCGAGGGCATCGACTTCGAGGAAGTCTTTGCGCCGGTAGCGCGCATGGAGTCTATCCGTTTGCTACTAGCTTTGGCAGTAGTAAAGGACTGGCACGTCCATCACTTGGACGTTAAATTGGCCTTCCTCAATGGCGAGCTGGCGAAAACGGTCTTCATTAGGAAACCTCCAGGTTTTGCCGTCAAGGGATAGGAGCACAGTGTGCTCCGACTGCGCAAGACGCTCTACGGGCTACGATAGGCTCCGCGAGCGCGGAACGCCAAGCTTGATGCCACGCTGGGCGAGCTTGGGTTCAAGAGGTGCGCAACCGAGCACGCGCTCTACACGCGGCGATGGGGGAAGGAAGAGCTCATCGTCGGCGTGTATGTGGACGATTTGATCGTCACCGGTGCACGTGCGGAGGAAATCAATAGCTTCAAGCGCGAGATGGCGGCTCATTTTCGAATGAGCGATCTCGGGGCGCTCACCTACTACCTCGGCATCGAGGTGAGACAGGGGAGGGAGGCACTCACGCTCGGTCGGAGCGCGTACACCTCGAAGCTGTTGGAGCGGAGCGGCATGGCTAAGTGCAAGCCATGCGTGACTCTAATGGAGGAGCGGCTGAAGCTGACAAAGGCCAGCACCGCGACGAAGGTGGATGCAACACTCTACCAGAGTATCGTTGGCGGTCTGCGCTACCTAGTCCACACGAGGCCGGACATTGCGTTCGCCATGGGCTACGTCAGTCGCTTCATGGAGGATCCCAGAGAGAATCACTGGGCTACAGTGAAGCGGCTACTACGCTACATCAAGGGGATGGTGGATCATGGGATCGCCTTCCCCAAGACCGGCGGAAGTAGGCTACAACTCACTGTCTTCAGCGATGCAGACATGGAGGGGGACATCGACGGATGGTGGAGCACCTCTGGCATGCTCGTCTTCCTCGGGTCGGCCCCAATTTCATGGCTATCGCTGAAACAGAAGGTGGTGGCGCTATCTACGTGCGAGGCAGAGTACGTAGCGGCGGCCATAGAGGCGTGCCAAGTTGTGTGGCTGCGCCGGCTACTGGGTGAGCTGACCGGCGTGGAAGCTCACCCACCAGCACTGATGGTGGACAACCAGCCCACCATCGCCCTAGCGAAGAATCTAGTTCCGCACGACCGGCGCAAGCACATCGACGTGAAGTTCCACTTCCTCAGGGACTGTGTCGATGGAGGGCAGATCGTCATCGAGTTTGTCTAAACTGGTTGGCAACTCGCGGACGTCCTCACCAAGCCACTCGGATGTCTTTGACTCACGGAACTAAAGGAGATGATCGGCATGGAGTTGGTACAAGGGTTAGCAGTAGGATTAGGGGAAGATTGTTAGATAATCTACTGCTACATTGTGTGAACACGTAGCAAGGGAAGGCAACGCCGAAAAGGCCCCCTGCTGTGATACTGTAGCCGCTGCAGGTGCAGGCGCCGCACGGCTCACCTACAACACTATAGCCACATGCAGAGGCCGGTGCCAGAGTCAGCCCTGCTGTGTTATCTAGTTCCTATAGCAGCATGGCAGCTGTACTAGGACTAGATGGATAGAGTTGTATATATAGTTTGCCACTGCAACTCAACAAAGAGAGTTCAGTTTTGCCATCTCATATACAGGGCTCCAGCCAACGCTGGTGTCTCAACTGTGTGTGTATACTCTGTTCTCCCTTCTTCCTCTACCTCTAGCCATAGTGTGTGTGGACGCACAACGCTTCTTCATGGTCGGCACAGCTAGTGTGTGCTCGGCAACACTAGCGGGTGCTCGGCAAGACCGGTGAGTGGTCGACTCACCTGAGCCGGTGATCATAAGTGGTGCGACACCACACCGCGCCGTACTCACCACAACAGAATGGCGTGGTGAAGCGACGGAACCAGACGGTGATCGGCATGGCTCGATCCATGATGAAGGCCAAGGTAATGCCGGCAAGGTTCTGGGGAGAGGCGGTGACCACTGCGGTGTTCATCCTCAACCGCGCTCCCACCAAGGCCCTGATGGGCAAGACGCCATTCGAGGCTTGGTATGGGCGGAAGCCAAGCGTGTCCTTCCTCCGGACATTCGGCTGCATTGGCCATGTTAGGAAGACGAAGCCGAACCTCACCAAGCTGGAGGACAGGAGTACACCGATGGTGTTCCTGGGCTACGCGGAGGGTACCAAGGTGTACCGGCTCTACGACCCAAGCGGAGACAAGGTGCTCGTCTCGCACGATATCATGTTCGACGAGAAGGTGGCTTGGGACTGGAGCAGTCCGAGCACTGGGGAAGCTGGCTGCTTCACCAGCACTTTTGCCGTCGAGCACTTGGTCATCCACGGTGGTGGAGATGCTGGGAAAGAGGTGCCGAGCACTCTGGAAGGAGTGCCGAGCACTCTAGCGATAGAGCCGAGCACTCCGGGAGGAGTGCCGAGCACTCCTGGAGGGATGCTGAGCATGCTAAGAGTGGTGCCGGGAGGTTCTGCAGTGGCGGCGACCACTCCAGAACGGGTGCCGAGCACTCCCATGACGGAGCCAAGAGGTCTTGTAGTGGTGCCGACCACTCCAAGACACTGAGGCTGAGCACTCCTGTAGTCGTGCCGAGCACTGCAGGAGTTGAGACGAGCTGTCCAACAGTCAACACTTTCGTTCTCCTCAGTTCGTAACAAGCGGGAGTAACATTTGATAAGACTTAATGAATCCGTCTATCACTTAATCACAGTATATTGTTTGAACATTTTCTAATTTTACCAGTCTAAATTTATAGTCTTCGATCATCCATGACAAGATTTAGTTTACAGTCCAACCATCCATTACACTCATCATCGTCTTGCCACGCCACGCCTTCTATGAAACTCACATAGCTGTACCAAGCTTAATATGTTTGTATCATATAGTAGCTAGGCCTAACTGCAATAAACTTGTGTCGTCCCAGGAGGGCCGGTGAGTAAATTCAATCAAAAGATTTGCTGGTTCCAGATGATTAAATATAGCTAGTACAATCAAATTTGTGCTGTATTTATTAAATAGCTAGTATACTCAAGTCACGTAGAGAAATTAAGATTGTGCATCACTAATAATGCATGTCCTCTCTAGCTAAGAATATTATTACTCATGCATCTATTGCTCCATGGTGCATCTCCAAACAAGTGACCTGCTTTATGTACTCAACAAACCCCCAACTCCTCCCGCAACGTCGTGCATGCATGCGAAAGAATTTTTAATAGGCAAAGACTTCAATTCCGTTGGCTCAAAGCAAAAGAATTGGCAACCCCACGGCTCCCCACAACACAACTAGGGTGGTGAACTTTGAACTCATATATATAATTGAGCAAGGGATAATCTCCAATCCAAATTAAACATTTTTATTTTTTTCCACTACAATCATACAACTTAAACTCTACTGCATACTTATGTTTGGTATACAATCTATATCTTGCATGTCATGCATAAAAAATTGCTTTTAGATGATGATGGGGTGCCGAAAATAAGGGTCAAATAAAGCTGAAACAAACATGGTCCATCTAGATTCCAGGTGTGTTTATGTTATAGCTTACATTGGATTGCTGTTTGTGGGCTTCCTTTAAGGCAACCTGGATAAAAAAAAACTAGTATGAGTTTTGGATTGTTGGACTGTGGAATCAAGGGGAGCGGTGGTGGATTTGTTATTGGCATTCCCTAAAAAAAAGATATTTCAGCCTGGGTAATCCACTATATATCTCCATCTGAAACAAACAGGGACTAACAATAAAAAAACGTATCACCTCGGTATATATATGACCCACGCTTTGAACTCAAACCTTTAAACTCTGCACGCAGCAGCCGACATCATCTGATATTCTGAAACTTTTCTCAGATATATACAGTTGCCTCAGCAGAGAGGAGAACCGGCCTTTTAGAAGTTTGATGGAAATGTAGCTAGATAGTACGTAATAGTGTAGGCTGCTGCTCCCGCAGTCCAGCTCGCATATCTCTGTATGTACTTACAGATAAGTAGATTTTGCATAGCATATCACAAGTAGAGAAACGACCTTTGATCTAGCTTAAAATTTGGCTTTAGTCCTGGTATTTTTCACGCCCAGGACTAGAGAGACCTTTAGTCCCGGTTTGTAGCTCCAACCAGGACTAAAGATTCCTGCCCAACGGCTACTGCGGCAGGCTTTTGCTGTAGGGGACCTTTAGTCTCAGTTGGAGCTACCAACCGGGACTAAAGGTTAACTTTTACTCCCGGTTGGTCCCTCCAACCGGAAGTAAAAGTTTACTCCCGGCTGGAGGCTCCGTCCGGGACTAGAAAGGGATCTTTAGTCCCGGTTTCTGTCTCCAACCGGGACTAAAGGTCCCCTCCTATATAGCCCTTCTTCCTCCCCGAGCCCGAGCCACTTCGAGCTCAGTATTCTTGCTTTATCGCCGGCCTCTCTTCTTCGTCATCGCCGGTAATCATAAGATTTCTTCGATTCCTCCATCGATTCTTCGGTTCTAAAGGTTACCAACTTTATACCCTCATGTTTCATCAGTAGCATATCTTATTTTGTGGACTAGATATATGTGATTTTTTATGGTGGATTTTTTTTATTTGTAAGCCATTTAAGCTCAAAATCACTTTAAAGTTTGCATATTTGGATGAAGGAAGGTTAAAGTAGTTATTTAAAACTAGTATTCAGCTTTCATTTCTAGCATGCATAGCACATTTCATGGTTTAGAGATATAGAGAATTTTAGAGTTTTTTTTAATTTTATTTGTTTATAAAATGAGAAATTTATATTATATTAAAAATGAGTATAGAGAGTAGATGTCAACTGCTTCGGGTCCTCGGCCTCTCATCGGGTTCCAAAGCGACTGAGGCCGGACCTCCCTCTCATTGCATGCGGCAAGTGTGAGGAGAAGATTGTGATGGAGTACCGGGTGAGGAAGGAGTGTCCCAACAAGGGCCGTATCTTCTATAAGTGTTCGAATCGCAATGTGAGTTATTTTGTCGCATTTGATGATTATGGTTAATTTATACTTATTTTCATGATGATTGTGATTAAAGTTCTAATTTTTTGTTTTAATTTCAGTGGGATGGCACTGGATGTTCAGGCTGGTACTGGGAGGAAGAGTATGTTGAACACGTGCAAAACTCTCTTGCACAGGCGGCTACGGCGGCTGATGAGGCAGTGATCATGCGAAAGAAGCCCATAGATGTTGAACGAATGCATGATCTGTCTGTTTTAGTTGGGATTGGTCGCGAAATCCTTATGCTGCTGAAGTGCATTTTAGCTTTAGTTTTTTAGTGGTAGTTGGAGTTGTTTACATTGTAGCGAGACTTTCATAAATTAATACCTTGTGTGGTGGCATGCATGTCGTATAATTAACTAATTATGTTCTAGGTTTTAATATGGTATGTATGTCATGTAATGCAGATGAGCCGGCATTGGATGTACAATGCTGATCGCCGCTCCTAAGAGTTCATTGAGGGCGTGCATTCTTTCTTACGTGTGGCCGAGGCAAACAAACGTGATGGTTTCATGTGCTGGCCATGTGCCATATGTAAGAATTTGAAGGAATATGCTAGCTCAAGGAGTCTTCATTCACACTTGTTGAAGTCGAGTTTCATGCCAAACTATATTTGTTGGACGAAGCACGGAGAAATCAGGGTTGTAATGGAAGAAGGTGAAGAAGAACAATGGGACGATGATGACATTATTGCTGAATATGGTGCCTTCAATGATACTGCAATGGGGGAAGCTGAAGAAGATGTAGTGGCAGAAGATGAGCCCGCTGATGATCTTGGTCAGGCCATTCGTGACGCACAAAGAGAATGCGAAAGTGAAAAGGAGAAGATCAAGTTCGAGCGCATGCTAGATGATCATTTGCTATACCCAACTTGTGACGCGGGACATAAAAAGTTGGGTACCACACTGGAATTGCTGCAATGGAAGGCAAAGAATGGTGTATCTAACAAGGGATTTGGGGAGTTACTGAAAATCCAAAAGAAGATGCTTCTGAAGGATAACGAATTGCCCGTTACTACGTACGAAGCAAAACAGGTAGTCTACCCTTTGGGATTAGAAATCTAGAAGATACATGCATGTCCTAATGACTGCATCCTCTACCATGTCGAGGAGTATGAGAAGTTAGATGCATGCCCGGTATGTCATGCATCGCAGTATAAGATCAGGTGAGATGACCCTGGTGATGTTGAGGGCGAACATCCCACGAAGAAAATCCCTACCAAGTTTATGTGGTATGCTCCTATAATACCACGCTTGAAACGTCTGTTCAGAAACAAAGACCATGCAAAGTTATTACGATGGCACAAAGAAGACCGTAAGGTAGACAATATATTGAGACACCCTGCTAATGGGTCCCAGTGGAGAGCAATCAATAGAGAATTCCCAGAGTTTGCAAATGATGTAAGAAACTTAAGGTTTGCTTTAAGTACGGATGGTATGAATCCTTTCGGGGAGCAGAGCGGTAGTCATAGCACTTGGCCTGTTACTCTATGTATCTACAACCTACCTCCCTGGTTATGCATGAAGCGTAAGTTTATTATGATGCCAGTGCTCATCCAAGGCCCAAGGCAACCTGGCAACGACATCGTTGTATACCTGAGGCCACTAGTTGAAGAACTTCTACTTTTGTGGAACATACCAAGTGTACGTGTGTGGGATGAGCACAAACAGGAGCACTTTGACCTGCGAGCATTGTTGTTCGTAACAATCAATGATTGGCCTGCTCTGAGTAATCTTTTAGGACAATCAAACACGGGATATAATGCATGCACGCACTGTTTCGATGACATTAAAGGTATATTCTTGAAAAAATGTCGAAAGGTCGTGTACCTTGGCCATCGTCGATTTCTTCCTATGAATCACCCCCTAAGAAAGAAAGGCAAGCATTTTAAAGGTAAGGTAGACCACCAGACCAAGCCAGGCAACCGAACTGGTGAGGATGTACTCAATATGGTCAAGGATGTGAAAGTAGTATTTGGAAAGGCACATGGCAGCGAACCTGTTCCGAATGACGCCGACGGTCACGCACCCATGTGGAAGAAGAAGTCCATATTTTGGGAACTACCCTATTGGCAAGTCCTAGAGGTCCGTAGCATGATTGACATGATGCACCTAACGAAGAATCTTTGTGTGAACCTACTAGGCTTCATGGGTGTGTATGGGAAGCCTAAGGACACACTTGAAGCACGATAGGACCTGCGATGTTTGAAAGAACGAGACAACCTACATCCAGAGAAAACAGATGATGGACGCCATTACTTAAGTCCTGCCAGCTACACTCTTAGCAAAGAAGAGAAGGAAAGCATGTTTGAATGCCTAGCAAGCATCAAGGTACCATCTGGATTCTCCTCGAATATAAAGGGTATAATAAATGTGCCAGAGAAGAAATTCCTAAACTTAAAGTCCCATGACTGCCACGTGCTCATGACGCAATTGCTTCCAGTTGCATTAAGAGGAATTCTACCTCTAAATGTACGTCTAGCCACCGTGAAGCTATGTGCATTCCTCAATGCAATTTCTCAGAAGGCAATCGATCCAATGGATCTAGCTAAACTACATAATGATGTGATTCAATGTCTTGTCAGCTTTGAGTTGGTGTTCCCTCCTTCCTTCTTTAATATCATGACACACCTCCTAGTTCACCTGGTCAAGGAGATTAGCATTCTAGGTCCTATGTTCCTGCACAACATGTTCCCCTTTGAGAGGTTCATGGGAGTCCTAAAGAAAAATGTTCACAACCATGCTCGGCCAGAAGGAAGCATCGCCAAGGGCTATGGAACAGAGGAGGTCATTGAGTTTTGTGTTGACTTTATTTCCGACCTTGACCCGATTGGTGTTCCTGAATCGCGACACGAGGGGAGACTAAGTGGAAAGGGGACACTAGGGAAGAAAACATATATTGGTACGTAGGACAATTATTTTAATAAAGCACACTACACAGTTTTGCAAAACTCCTCCTTGGTGGATCCGTATATCAAGACACATAAAGAGTTGCTCCGATCCGAGTTTCCAGGGAAGTCTAAAGCTTGGATTACGCGTCAGCACATGGAAACTTTCAGCGAATGGTTGCGAAAAGAATGTCAGGGTGATGAGAGTATTGATGAGCAACTGTATTTGTTGGCTAGGCAGCCATCGTGGCATATCCTCACATACAAAGGGTACGAGATAAATGGGAATACATTTTACACAGTAGCCCAAGATAAAAGGAGCACCAACCAAAACAGTGGTGTCCGCATAGATGCCACCAACCCTAATAAAAATAAGCAAACATATTATGGCCGCATAGAGGAGATATGGGAACTAAACTATGCACCTACTTTTAAGGTACCTTTGTTCAAGTGCCAATGGGTAAAGGCGACTAGAGGCGGGGTAGCAGTCGACAACCAGTATGGAATGACAACCGTGGACCTCAACAATATTAGGTACAAAGACGAACCGTTCGTCCTTGCCAAGGATGTGAATCAAGTGTTCTATGTCAAGGACATGTCTACAAAACCGAAGAGATGGAAAAACAACAACGACCCAATCAATGAGCCAAAGCGCCACATAGTTCTTTCAGGGAAAAGAAACATCATCGGAATTGAAGACAAGTCAGACATATCAGAAGATTATGAAAAGGATGACCGAATTCCACCCTTCACAGTGAACAAAGACCCAAGCATCCAGCTAAATGATGATGACACTCCATGGTTACGGCGCGATCATAACCAAGGGATATACGTTAAGAAGAAGTTCACTACTGTGCCCGCTTGATATATATAGTGATGTTTAATAGTGTGTATTAGAGGTATTATGTAATAATTGTGAATTCAGAGATGTTTATTAGGTGTTTGCTTGTTAAACTCACCATCCAGGACAACAATCTTAACTTGAATGGAGGATAAGGGTCCATTTGTGATGACCCTATTTACTTAGTTTGACCCAGAATCCCTAGTATATGTTTGTGAAACTGCTTTCATTGCTGGCGTCGCTTCTTTGGCATTCCATTGTCGCCTTTGGCAAAATGTGAATTTGACGCCATTGTGTTTGCTGAGCTTGATCCAAATTACTCTTTGTCAAAATCTCATGGTGTGCCGCTGCAGTCTGATTATTACTGTTTTTTAGTAAAGTCTAAGTCTCTAACATGTTTTTTGGTTGTAGGAGCTGGACCTCGCGTTTGACACCTTGGATGTGAGCCACCGCCGCCACCATATATAATCCGTTTATGATGGATTAATTGCTCCAACCTTTTGTAATCGGATGGATGCGTGTGCTGAGCCCTCGTGCCGGCAATCTTGTAATGCGATTTTGCGCTGAGCCATCAAGCTCAGTGGAGCACGGGCGCGGCCCGGTGTCTCGTCGTTTCCTCCTTTTTGTGCGGTAGCTTATGACGACTAGTTAGAAAATTGTAGAAAATCCATACTAGTTGAACTTGCGGACCATGTTCATCTTGGCTAGCATGTTCTCTGCCGAGCGGTAATGGACGTCAAGGAGGAGCTTTGATTCTACGAGGGAGAGCGGCAACGGTCGTGGAAGACCGTGTTCCCTTCCTTGTAGAATTGGAGCTCTTCCATGGCCAAGTACGGTGCCGTCCGGTGGAGAAATGCTCGTCGAGATGATCACGTAAGCAAGGTCAACTAGTACGGATAGTTATTTATTCACACGTCCCGATATCGTCGCAGTAGTCTGTCAATTACCGTACCCAAACGTAGTATATATATAAATATAAACGATAAATGATTATTATGTGTGTACACTCCCATTCTTCTGTTAACCTACGGAAATATCATGTGAATTACTTACCTGCCACAATGACCATGGCCACGGCCATGAAAAATGCCAACGACACAACACTAGCAACCTTGTCGGCAAGCACCATTGTGTTGTTGGGGACGAATTACTATATGGAGAGAAGCACTTGTTCCTCTCTGTCTAGATGGGTTCTTGTTCATTCATTGCTCTCCTCTTCCCCGCCGGGTTATATATACCTAGAGTGCTGTTATTACATTTGTTGCATCAATATCTTACTTTTACCAAAGTCTCCTTTGACGAACTTTCCGGAAACCGTAGAGTAATCAATAGAGTCTACTGGAGTTACATATTTATGCCACCACGATGTACATTTACAACAGGTTTCCTTGTCCATTCTAAACCGCAGAGTAGTATTAAATGCTCTGGAAACCTTTAAACTTTGTCAGTTAAGATTTCCCCTTCAAACAAGCTAGGCACTTAAATAAGGCTTATGCTAGATTCTATCACTAGTACAGATACAGAAATGATTTTTACAAATGTTACTATCCTTGAGGTGACATGTCCTGCAGGAGTTCATTTTATAGATATAGTTTTTATTTTTTATAGATATATCTGGTGGTGTAAAAGCTAGATGGCTGCCCCGAGAGACAACATGGATGAAGAAATGATGAATATTATCAACACCGGCACTCAATTTGCCGATGGTGACCAGTAGGATGTAGATGACGGGAGTCAATACCTGGCTCTTGAAGATAACCAAGAAAATATTGTGCAAGAAAATACTGGCGAGCTATATATATTTATATATATATTTGAATATTATATATAAATATTTGAATATCTATCATCTATTATGTGTACACATGATATTGATTTATTCTTTTTTATACGTAGCCCTCTAGATCGACGACCACAATGACGAAAAGAAAAAAAAATCGAGGCCCGAAAAAGCCATTGGAGGGGCGCTACATAATATCGGAATTCAATATCGAGACAGATAAACCACTTGGTCCACATGCAAAGAAATTCATGCAACACTGTGGGTGCCTTGTAAGGGACAGACTTCCGATCAGTGCTTGTGAATGGAAGCAAAAGATCAACGAGCCTCATGTTAGTTTTGTCTCTGATCTTGATAAGAATTTAATTTGGGATGATATCCTTCAACATTTCACGTTGCAAGCGGATGATTATGATGCTATCAACGATGATGAATTGAAGGAACTAGTTCAAAAGTGGGCTATGAAGAAGATGGCCACACAATTCCAGACTTGGAAGAAATCCCTATACACGAAATATGTCAAAAAGAACCTAACGCCCAATTTCAATACTAGCGGCCCGCTCGCGAAGTTAAGGCCCTACTAGAATGATTTTGTACAGTACAAGACATCGGAAGAGGGTGAGGAACAGGTGAGAAGGAACCAAGAGAATGCCCGACAGAAGGTATACCACCATGGCATGGGATCAGGTGGCTACGCGACTGCCATTCCCAAGTGGGAGAAAATGGAAGCGGACATTCTTGCCAAGGGTATCACACCAGAATCACTCAATTGGCCCAAACGCGTGAAGAATTGGTTTTTCGCTCATGGGGAAGACTGGACCTAAAGACCGGGAAGCTGGTTCATGGCCCAAAACTCGAAAGAGCAACACAAAGATTGTCTTATGCTCTACAAGCTAAAGCTATTGGTGCATTCAGGCCCAATAGAGAGAAGGATGAACTGACGTATGCTATCGGGACCGCTGAACACAGTGGCCGAACGAGAGGTTTAGGATGAAACATTTCTTGGTAGCATGGTTTCCCTAACGACAGAGATACCTACAGAAGCTGGCAGAGAAGGAAGGATGAGGATGCAGCACGGATCAGCAGGTTGGAGGAATTGGTTCGTGAGTCACGGGAGGCGTTGCTTCAAGCACATGAGCGCTAAAAAGACATGCAAGCTAGAATGCAGGACGAAATCATAAAGCAAGTGCAAATAGCAATGAGTGCCCAAAGGCAGGCATCAGATCTAGGAATCAACATTAATATTAGCCCCCTTATCAGTTGAAAAGTAGCTACGTTTCCACGGAGTTACCAAATCAAGATGACGCAATGCTACGTTTCCCCGTGGATGACATCACTGCACCATTTACATCATGTGAGCTACATATTCCAAAATAGAATGCCACAATCATGGTGGCTCTCGGTGTTTTTTCTCCTCCAGATCCTACCAAGATACCAAGAATCCATGGGGCAATAATACCACCTGGATATGTTAGCGTCTCAGTGGATAGAGTTAACAAAGGTTTTAGTGATCTGCCTCTTAACATTCCAGGAGGTGGTGGGGAGAAGACTCTAGGAGAAGCAGAGAAGATATTCATACTATAGCGCAAGCGCTACATCATTATTCCCGGAGTCTCTAGTCCACCGCCGCCTCCTCAACTGTCAGACAATAGGTGCGGACAAAAGTGAACGAAACAATTTTTTTCACAAATTTTCTATTGACATGCATGATTAATAATAACAATTTCCTATACCTAATTATTCTTTTTTGTAATCACACAGCAGGGCCTCCGCCAACCTAAGTTCAATTATTCAATCTCCAGATCATCATAGTGCTCTGGGCAATGATTATGCAACGCCGCCACCACCACCACCTCCAAGGAGGTCTCCAACGCCTCCAAGGAGGTCTCCAGCTCCTAAGAGGTCCGCCCCGCAAACAAAGCCGTTAGCCCACCAGCCGGCAAAGAAGAAAGCCTCTTCTAATCCAGTTATTCCCCGAAAATTGTTTTACAAGAAAAGTGAAAAGGAATTAAAGGCTGAAGTACAAAAAGATGTAAAAAGTTTCTTCGAAAATATAAGAAAGCAACGACAAGCGAGGGAGAACCCGGAGAAACCGTACTTCTACCTACCTCCAGATCTTCAAGAAAGAAGGTGAACCAGAAAAAACAGGAATCTCAAAAGACCCAGCCAAAATCGGACTACGAAAGATCTCTCACCAAGTTATTTGAGGCGGTGCAGAAAAAGACTAGAGCAGGGAAAGGTGTTGCACAACTCGGACAACAATCGCAACAATCAGTCCCCCCTCTTGTCATTCGTAATGAATATGGTTCAAACTTAGACTTACTGGACATCGATTATGAGGAACTGGTTCGATTTTACGAGGAAACTGGTTTGGACCTTGCCTAAGTGCTCGCTGAAGGACCATCTGCTCCGAAAGTGGATCCTTGGAAGAAATTTGAATATGAAAAGAGTCTATACAACCCTGAGGCCTTAGATGAACTGGGTAAGCAAATGTACCTGCTAAACAAGTGGTACATGGCGGTGTGTGAATGGGGAGAGACCTTTGTTTCTGTCAGAGTTAGAAACCAACATTACTTCCGTGGCGATGACATTATATATGCCGAGTTTTTAGAATTACACCAACTATGCCACCTGGACTCTCTCGACAAAAGTCTCATTAGCTGCTATTGTCTGTAAGTGTGATTATTTTCTACTATTAAAGTGTATATATATAAAGCTACATGTATATATATATATAAATTATATATCCTCACACTATATTTTTATACATGCAGATATGAGATGACAGAACTCAAAAAGAGAAAGGATAATGATGTTGGTTGCATTGATCCAAATGTCGTATTCAAACACCCTGATCCCCCGCCTCAATGGAAAGCTGAACTCGAGAAAAATCTCATGAGGTTCTTAGTGAACCAACAAAACAAGGACATACTCTTCCCCTACAAGTTCAAGTGAGTGTTAAATAATTAATGTCAATCATATGGTCATTTGTTCAATTATTTGCTTACTAGCTAAGCTATCTCCCATTTATATATATGTTGACTCTAGTTAATATCGATCATATTTGTGTATAAAAATATATGTAGCAATCACTGGATATTGATGGTCATCAATATGGCCAATAGTCGGTTGAGCATCTTAGACTCGTTAAGAAAAGAGCAAACAGAGTACCAAGACATGATATATATTATCCAAGGGTAATTTGGTCTCTCTAGCAACTATATATACCCCAATCTCTTAACTGCAACAATTATTAAAGGCCAAATTAATTTTTTTATTTTATTGGGCGCAGTGTTTGGAAAAATTTCATTGAGGAACACCACATGAATCATTGCCAAGCGCCACTGGATGTAATCGCACACAAAGTAAGTACTATATATATATATATATATATATATAAAATTCAATTAACATCATGCATGCTTTCAATTCACCAGATCTTTTTTCTCGTAAAAGTGGGTTCTGAGGCAAGAACAGAGGAACAACTACTGCGGATACTATGTTTGCGAGTTCATCATGGCGTACTCAAAAAGAATTCCTGAAGAGAACCTCAAAGTACGTTATATAAATATATTCATATATTCACAATTTCTTTTATTGCTCATATATATAACGTGACCAACACACACACACATATATATATATTAATACTTTTCCTTTAACTTTTATTGAAGACTCTATGGTTGAAGGAAAAAGTCATACGACGTGACCAACTGGAAGCAATTCAAGAGACCATAGCAGGATTTCTTAATGACGAAGTCCTAAACCCCGCCGGCGAGTTCTACAATGACGTGAACGAAACATGAAAGCCAAACCAGATAGATTAAATTTGTTATCCCAAGGATATGATAGAATATACAATACAAGCTTTATTTATAATATATATATATACATATTATATGTACATAAAATAACATACAATATATGTATATGCATGTAATATATACGTTAGTTTCATACTTTAGTTTGTACAAAATGTTCGAACATTATAAACGTGTAGAATACATACTTTAGTTTCTACAAAATGTTTCCTAGCACACACATTTAGTTGCCATATACATGTATGGTTCTGGGAAGCAACCGGTAGCTAGCACGTGAAGGATCTCGTATATACGAAGCTGCGGACGGCTGCTACACAAAGCTATTAATAAATATACGTAACTCGATATATATACATATACTATTGTTGCTACGTTTATAGTAGTAGTAGTAGTAGTAGTAGTATGTGTACAAATCGAGATGATGCTTAAATTAAAGTACATGGTACGTAGTACCTGTAGGTGATACTAAAAATGTTTCAGATTATGTATATCGTTTGACATATATAGATGTCTCTTCTCTTAGCAAGTTATGCATATGTCGAATAGGCAGAGTACTACCTTCCTTAGACAAATGTTTTCATCAGACACAAAAACATGCATCTACAGTACTAGAAAACATCATATATTATATGCATATGAATATAACCATGCAATGATGAATGTAGTCATACCGAAGTAATAAGGGGGAAGTTACTTGATGCAACACTATGAAGATGGAATGTCCATGCTTAAGGCCACATGCCCACATGCCATATCCTCATCATGGATATAGGTTTTTTAGCACCATAGTTTGCTAGTACACAGTGTTTAGGACAAATTATGCATATATGATCCTCTCTTAATCGTGTGAAAATAATGTGATTGGTGCAAACTGAGCATACATAGCTTAGCCGGTTGGTTTTCAAGTCCTCGACAGGTTCAAGTGCTCAACTTGACGTAGGTGCTCGTATTTTCCTGGATTTATTCCAGGATTTAACGACATTGTTCTTGTAATTGTAGGTGATGGGCATGTATGAGCTAGTGTCTATGTCTTTACTGTGATTTGAAAAAAAAAATAAGTTGGGGGTTACACCTAGAATATCTTGAAATTTAGGACAAGTTTTGAATTTATGATAGAGAGTACTCACCAACTTTTCCCTCGAGGATTAATTTATACTAACAATAACACAAACAATATATTTATATCTGTGTGCCAAATTAGAGGAGATTCCACATCAGGGTTTCCTCCTTAAAATAACAACAAAAATCCTACTGCCAGCTTATCATATACATATAGCTTATTCGCTTGTTCATTGAACTGATGAACCACGCAGGCGGCACGAACATAATGAACTAGTACCGTGTATCTGCTGTTATTATGGCCCCGTTTGGCAGGGCTTCTCCACCGATTTCAGGAGCCGTTTGGAGCTGTTTTCTACCAAACGGGGTAAAGTAAAATAGCTTCACTTGTGAAGCCCCTAAAAACATGCTCTCACAGTGGTTTGGGGTGGGATGGAGCCAAAAAAAAGTGGCTTCTCCCGGCTCCTCCTCCAGGCCCTAAAACATGCTCTCATAGGGAAGCCATTTTGCCAAACGGTTTAACAAAACCGCTTCAGCTCCACCGGTGGAACTGTTCGTGGAGCTGAAGCAAAAAAAAAAAAATGACTTCACTAATGAAGTGAAGCCCTGCCAAACGGGGCCTAAATATTCATTTGTGGTGTCTTCATATATAGAACCTATATAAACCTTTCTGGTGTCTTTGCACTTACTACATTGTACTTAATTATATAGGAGTATACTATCTGTGCCCAAGGACGAGTGCATTGTATCTGCCCATCTGTTGTGCTAGCTAGGCAGTTGTTACGCATGCAGCTCCATCCATCTATTGGCGGCATGCATGCATTTCTTCTTCTTCAAACTCACTCAAATCTCAGCTCCTTGGACTGGTAGTGCATGTGCATATATCGATATGATTCTCTCCAGATGATCGATCGCCACCGAAGCGGTTAGATTAGATATATATGTATATGCCTAGATTGCAGTGCTGCTGGCTTCCTATTTGGTTCCAAGAATACACATATGAAGCTGCTTTCAACGGCCTCTAGCTATATTTCAACTGTACGTAATCTGCCGTAAATTCAATTTTAATCTGCATCTCGCGTGTGCTTGCATGTGAACAACCTAGCTTGCCAAAGAAAGATTCCCCCAGGAGATCATGCCGACTGCTTGTATTATATTCCATTAGTAAATTCATCGAGCTTGTTTCTTTATATTAGTTAGGTGATGACTGATGACCTTTTGGATCTGGATCGGTTAATAACTGTTTTATTTCAACAGCTGACAACTATGCTGGACCATTGAGATGATGCTCATCACATCAATGATTCTCAAATAACTGAGGTTTTGGATTACGGGACAATATCTCTGGCATGCGACTTCCCAATCACTATCTTTCACATTTCAATGTGTGGTACTAGTATTTTCCCAAAAAATGTGAAAAATATATAGTAAAAGTATTTCTCACAACAACATTGATTATATTTACATATGTCCTTGTGACTAATAGTGCAAACTGTTTTATCAAGCCAATGGGTATATACAGAGGTTTGATTATTCCACGTTCTTTGAGATATCATATATTTGCTTACAGATGTATTATGTATTTCACCCTTGATCTAGGGCCAGAAAACCTCTCCTAGCTAGTAAGTTATATTGAGGAAGTGTTTGATATAGGCAACTAATTTTTAGTTGTTAGTTGGGAAAACCTGGCTAATTAATAGCTATTACCTGGGCTAATTAGTTTGGCTTTGTTTGGGGCCTGCAGCTAATAGTTAGCTATATTTAGTTAGGGGAGCCACCCAATTAATTTTTACTCCTTCGTCTCCAAATAATGTAATTCTAGGCCTAAGACTAATCAATCTTTCTTAAGTTTGACATATTTTATAGAAAAAAATATCTATAAATAGATTTACTATGATTTTTTTCATAATGAATCTAATGATCCTTTATTTGATATAAAAATGTTAGTATTTATTCATACAGAGGTGGTCGAAGACTCAAAGTTGAAACTGGATGACTCCTAAGAAAGCAAAAATTAAATTCTTCTTGGGACGGATGGAGTATTAGCTTAGTAGATCAGTTTAAGCTATTATTATTAGTTGGGCGAACTGGGGTTTGCTCAGTTGATTCGATTTGTTGCGGTCGAATCTTCTCATTTGGCTTCGAGTCCTCAGCTTGGCATGGGTGATTGTATTTTTCTAGTTTCATTCCTTGATTTAATGACATTATTATTTTCGTGATAGATGATTTGTCTGTCGATAGCGAGGCGTCAACTCTGACTTTGACCACCAGAGATAGAGAGAGCCTTACTGACTTGTTTTTAACCATCAGTACAAATATTTTCTGTACTAGTGGTAATGAGTGTTGTTAAGTTATATATATGTGTGATATGTAACAATCTATAATAATGCAAAGAGTCATTTGAATCTGGCGTTGGTCAAGTCGGCGTATAGATATTGATGTTTCTCTAAACCTGTCGACTGTCGTGGTGGCTGCAGGCTAGCTAGCTTCGTTCTATCTTCTTGGTTGGTGGCTGTAGGCTACTTCATTCGATCTTCTTAGTACTTTCGATCGGTTTTCGGTTCAACTGCTACCAGTCTATGCTGCTGTTCAACTGCTACCAGTCTACTGCTGCTGCGTGCTGCACAACAACTATTGATTAAGGCAGGATGATATGATCCATGCATGTTGTATGGCAATTTATTTAACTATTTCCGGCCTATTTTTGGCGCGCGTATGGTACCCGCAAACTCCAACCGTCTCAAAACGTTAAAACAAAGCAACGCGCGCTTCCTGCCGTCTTTGGCACAGCTAATCTTGTCTGTACTTAAAATTGTTGGACAAACGCACAGAGATGGCAGGCTCATTGTTGGAGTGTTGCCGTGTTGGGGTTTCGGCTGCTGATGTTGGGTTTGGACGACTGCGGCTGCGGTTACTCTCTCCCTCTCCTGGAGACGACACGTACGATTATGCTCACCGGAGGAACTGAGGAAGTACCTGTTCTTTTTTTTCAAAGTTGTTCCAACACAAAATGTAATATATAGTACCTCTGTACAAACACTCCATTAATTCCCTTCTGTACGCAGAGGAAGCTACCTAGCAAGTAGCAACTGGCAAGAAGCTAGCATTTTTTTTTCTTCGCAAAAGAATAAAAAGAACGGCAAGCCAAGTGCCTGTACGTCCGGACACGGCTCCCGTTTGACGCACCCGTCGCGCCGCCTCACGCAACAGGAGAGCGCCCGCCTTCCGTGCCCACGTCACCACGCGCCTGCGCCCCTGCTCCCAAACCGTGACGTATGCAGCCCACTCTGCCCAGCGCCTATCTCGCTCCGGAGGCAGCGTCCGTCCGTCCGGAGCTCCCTCGCTTGTGCCCGACTCACGTAGCTCCCTCGTCCCACGCCCATCACCCATCCCTCGTTTGTTTGGATGCCGTGCCGGCTCCGGGAGAGACGATGCAGAAGAAGGTGGGAGGAGGAGAGATGCAACACCCAATCTACTTTTAAAACATCCAAATACAACGGTCGCAACATACGTCTCAAGGCAGTTAAAACACTTAAAACATACTTATGAAACACTTGAAAACACACCTGAAACACACTTGAAAACTATTGCAACAATACACAACATCCGAATAAAACACATGCAAAATATGTGTGGAACATATACAACATCTAGATAAACACATTTGCAACAAGCGTCCGAAAAACACAGATGAAACATACCGCTGAAACATCTGAAACACTTAAAACATACTCTTGCAACATGCCTATGAAATAATTGCAACATAAGCAACATCTCCGGATCTACTTTTGCAACATCCATATAAAACAAATGCAACATACCTCTGATACGTCTGAAACAATTGAAACATACAATTGCAACATATGGGGGAGAGAGAGCATGGCGCGGGGGGTGCCATGGCCGCCGGATCTGCGGGCATTGGGGGCTCCCGGTGGGGGAGGATGCCGGTGTGGGGGGAGGGGCACCGTCGGGGTGGGGGAAGGAGCCGCCAGGGGTCAAGGAACATAGGGGAGGGGGAGGTTGTGCCAGTTGCCTGTGCTGGAGCTGTGCGTCCCATGCCGGAGCAGGGCCACGTACCAGCACCGGATCGGCGCACGTGTGTCCGGCCGGAGAAGAGGAAGGGGGTCGTTGGGGTGTCCGCGTGGATCAGTGCTCGTGCTTGCGCTGGGGACGCCACCGAGTCGGAGCATCAGGAGGGGGAGGGAGGCAGCAGGGCGCGCGGCTCGTGCGACGCACGTGGGTGCGGGGCGCGGGGGCGGGCTCGACAGAGGAGTGTTGCGGCGTGGGTGCAGTGGGTGTAGAGATGCCACGTTGGGGGAAGGGACGCGGGAGGAATGAGCTGCTGCGGAAATGAGCGGATGGAGGCGTCCGTCCATCTAGACGTCTGGTATATATCATTATAAAAAAAAGAAGCTAGGGTTTTCGTAGATGAAGAGAAGGCAGTACGAGAGCAGTATTTTTGGTATTGCCAAGGACGAAGGAAGCATAAATTGACTGGGTTTGACTTTGACAATGGTCAGGTAAGAGTAGGGATGAAAACGGATCGGATACAGACGGATATCACCGATATTACATTTGTTTTCATATTTCTGTCCGGATTCGGATTCGAATACGGATAGTGTCAACTATGTTGGATAGGATACGATTGGATATCGACATCATAAATATGTGATTTGAGTATTCGGATATGGATACGGTATCGGATGTTGGATATCCGGACTCGGATACGGACAGATCTCAAACCCTCTAAACGGATTCGGTTTCGAATACGGTCGGAAAATATCCGTACCGTTTTCATCCCTAGGTAAGAGGCAAGCCACCGAGATTTTTTTTTCAGTGTCGCTCAGACAAGTGAATGGTTGTAAAAAAATTGTGATCATTATTATTAGTTCCTGTTAAAAAAAGAAATTACATTTTTTCTATGAGTCAAACAATCCTGAATTTAGCTAAATATATAAAAAAGTATTAATATTAATGATGCACAATAAGTATCGCAAGATTAATTTTAAAATCTATTTTTGTAATAAATCCATTTGATCATATAAGTATTGATACTATTAGTTTTTATAAACCTAGTTAAATTTATGACGTTTGACTCCTCGATAAGGGAGATTTTTATTGTTTTTGTGACGAAGGGAGTAGAACACGTACTAGTCCATCTCAACCGTGCACGTGCTCCTGTACAAGGACAAACGCACAGAGATGGCGGGCTCATTTGTTTGGGTTCAGCCGCTGATATTGTCTATATACTCTCCCATAGACAACACCGCTACAAGATTCTCCAAAATTACTTTTGGTTTCGACGGCCGAAGTTTTTTCCTAACAATTGATTAATAGTGAGAAAAATTAAAGTGTTCAACCGTGACATGTGGGACAGGATGGCATATCTCTAATTTAATAAAATTATAATGGCAGTCTTCAAATTTAAAAATTTGCCATTATAATTTTGCAAAGTTGGAGATTTGCCATTGGTATCTCACTAACACGTGGGGCACACATGAGTCAATGACATGTGGGATATGATGGCATATCTCTAATTTAGTAAAATTATAATGGCAGTCTTCAAATTTTCCTTTTCTTTAATCGAGAACACAAGCTAACAAAAATTGAACCAGGAAGATTTTTTTTATAAATTGTTAAATTAAAACATAAGTTTTTTCACATTCTCTAAATCTTCTAATGTAGTCGAGAATAGACTCATGACGTCCTTGCTTAACCAATGTTAAATTATACAATTTTATCTCATTGGTTCCGTTGTAAAAATGTTCATGAAACTTTTTTTTCCAATTCTGTCCAAAAACCATTAAAAAAGATGGTAAAGAGAAAACAACAAAAAAACAGTAGCTGTAAGAGATAATAAAAAGTTATGTATTCTCATGTGGTGCAAAAAATAAGCTAATATGCTCCATTGTAGTTTTATTATCTTCACCACTAAACTTGTAAAAGTCGGGCACTCTTCAGCCATCAAGAGCTTTCATGTAACCAAAATATGAAGGATATGGCTTAGAATAAGTATTCCCAACTGATTTAAAATGTACACCTATACTTTCCTGTAAAGATTTATGCAAATCTTTCTTAAATTAGCTTAATGCTTCATCCCATGGGGTTGAATTGCCAAGTTGTGAAGTACATGCATATATACATGCATGTTGGCTTGTTGGGTCCTTAATGGTGTCTTAGGAGGTTGTGGCAGCACTGTAGTATGAGCCAAAGAAGGGAGCAGTGCTGTTGTACCATGATTTGCCTAGGTGGTAAAAAACAAATTTAGTGTGAATGTAACAACATGGAGCGTGGTTGCGACCCCATAAACTGGCCTTATCGGTTTCAATCGCTGAAGGGGCCAATTTGGGGTTGGCTAGCTGAGGCATAACTTGTTTGCCCCTCGAAAAAGTTAGACAGCGCCCCATATTAAGGTTGGCTAGCACCAGGGGTGATTCGCTCGCAGACACAACATGAGAGAAAATAGAAATTTTAGGCTTCTTTTCCTCCTCCTTGTTAAAATTGGCCATAAATTTGCTAATTGTCATGTAGGTAGGTCCAAATGGAAAGGTAGACTAGCTAGACTGTTGGCGAGGCTGATTTGACTAGCTATTCATCTAAAACACCAACAATTGCCTCCTGGGAAGATTCTTGGAGAGATGCATAGTGGAAGTGTCCTAAGATCGGCAAGAGCAAATCTCGTTGAGAGACATGTTAGATAGAAAGAGGCTAGAAAAGCTAGGGTTTGAAAAAGATAAAAAATAAGGTAGATTTTTGATCGATTGGATAGATCCGCTTATGTAAAAAGATATATAAGAATCCTAAAAAGAATGTTTTTTACAAAAAATGGACGGCAAGAGCAATAGAAAACAAAACACAAGAAAAAGCAGTAAAACAAATCATAGAAACTAGGGCCTCATAATAAGGGGGAAAAATCTCTACACTCTGCAACTTAGCTTTGTCAATTGGGTTTTCACACCTATGTGACCAAACTAGGTATTCCATTTTGGAAGGTAGCAACACCAATGTTCAATGGTTGCGGCAAAAACGGAGAGTAGAAATCAATTGAGGTTGCTCGAGCGCATTTGTCCCCTTTTGAAAAAAGAAATTATGACTTTTTTTTGAGAAATAGAATTATATTACCTCGTGGCTATGGCTGACGTTTGACGAATCGATGTTTAATCATCAAAGATTGTCGGTGGCTGCTGGGCAAAACTTGAAGGCTAGCCAGACTTCCAGGCGATCGTGTTGTGGTAGAGAGCACAACCCAAGAAGAGGGCACAGGACTGTTTGTTGCCGTTCAATGTGTTCACTCAGACGAGAAGATATGCAAAGGCTATGGAGTGGAAGGTTCTAGGACAGGAAAACGAATATGGCACTGGACTAGGGTACAAAGGTGAAACACTCAAAATTAGGAGATAAATGCGAAGATGACGGTATACCTTAGCTCTGAATACCACTTGATGGGAATGGGGGATCCCGATCTTCCATCAAGTGATGACAACTATCGTTTTGTTGGAGCACGACACACCGATCCGGCTTCAGATCCAAAGACCCGAACCCTGCAATCTTAGCACCATGACTCCTCTGGTTATCAACCGTGTCACCAAACTAGTTGACCTCGCCAAGAAGGCTAATCTCTTCCTACGAAACGAAGAACACAAGCAAGAACTTGAAAGTACACAGCTCAAAGATTTGGGACAAACGGCAGATGTATGATTAAGCACACGAGTTAGGGTTCTACAAACCGATAGACGACGATTGCCAATGATAGAATGATCTAAGCAAAACCCAAAACCTAACGATGGCGGCGGCGAATGATTATAAAGGATTAAGGGTCGTCGCTAGCCCTGGACGCCCCCCTAATGGGCTCAAAGGCGATACACGGCCCAACGGACCAAAAGCGGTGGCGCAGCACCTAATAGATTCTGGACGCTGACTTGTTTCGACAATTCTCTTTGACTCTGGTGGAATTTGGGCTTCAAGCCAAAGCCATTGGTTAGCTTATGAAATTATGTTTCTATCGATATGTGGATCGTCAAAAACAGAGTCCGGATGCGTCCTAGGCGTCCGTTTTAATGTAGACTGGTCCTAAAGGTCGAGGCAGATTCAAAGTCGAGTTGGACTAGGTCTTCCACTTGTGTGGGACGTCCTTGCTGGTATTCTGTGCCTCCACAACTTCCTCCAAGTTCTTCATGACCCTCTCCATTGTTCCTAAGCAAGATAACATCATTAGGTAGTAATATATTCTCAAAAGTATGAAAATAATCGCTTAAGAACAAGCTCACCTCTAAATTTAGTTGGCGCATTCGAGCTCAGGTCATTGGACCTTGCATAATGGTTGGAGGATCAATGGGTGCATCCAAAGGAGTGATGTCCTCATCAGACTGTCTCTGGAAATTTTAAGTGTCCATTAGAAATGGGTTCCAATAAAGCCACAAAGAGAAAAAAATGCACCAATGTTGTTCCCTTCATGAAAATTACCCACACTTGAAGTATTTAGTATCAACCTAGCCTCTCCTTGTGTAGCTTCTTTACCAACTCCACTCATACTACTACAAAATTGATTTTAGAAATCTAGCCCTTTTATTTATAGAGGTGTTGGGATGGGTTCTTGGCAGCATGACAAGATCTCATTGCAAGGAGGTGGGGGGTCATGGAAAAGAGGATGCCATAGGACCTCTTAGGAACATCATGACCACCAAGGATTCCATGCTTCGCCCTCGACCCGACGCAAGCACTACAACTATGATGGTGGTGCCCTAGGATTGGTGAGATGAGCCTCTCATCCTCTCTCTCTCTCTCTGTAACACGTACCTTAGGTGACAAAGAAGCCAAGGATGTCACTACACGTCCCTTCCCTCAAGCTGGAGTAAAAGACTCAATAGCATAAACCCATAAACAGAGTAATTAACGGAAGCAAAAACAACAACAAAGTATAACTAAGAAAAGTTCCACCATAAACATTTCATTAAACACGAAGGGTCACCATGACTGTTGAAACTAAGTTTATTACATCAAGGAAAAAGGCATCATTATTACTATAAAGAAAAGTGTGGGTAAGTAGAGTAATGAAGTGCGCCTAATGTCATCACTTCATGCAAATCATCCGATCAAACACATTGAAAGACAAAGGGGGTAAGAAAAAATCTCAGTAAGTAAACAACCTAAACATGTCATTCAAGCTACAAGTAAATTAGGCATTGTTGGTTTCCTTTCCTCGACCCTCGTCAACAAATGTGCGAGGGTGGAGAGTGGAGGATCCGAACGAGGAAGAACAAAAAGAGTAAAAGAGTGAGAGTGTAAGGCTCGGGAGTTGAATCTAGAATGATCCAATCTATCCTATTCAGTTACACTGGTGCCCGCATTTATAGTCAAATTATGGTCACATATGGTCAAATTAAAGTCATATTATAGTACATAAGAAATATTCCATGCATGTCTGGGGCCATTTAGTCTTTGGGCACTTCGGATCCAACCACTCCCTGCGACGGTCCTGGGTCCTCAGTGCCCCCTTGAAGGGCTCCAGATTCTCCTCAAAGGTCTCCTCTCCCCATTTCTCGGGTTCGATCGAGGCCACATCTATTTTGCATCATCCACCATTGGGAAATCCTACAAAAGAAACCTTGACATAATGTGGCTTTTAGGATGAATAAAAGGAGGGGCATCGGGGCGAGGGTGCTCTCCCCAACTGGCAACAATTTAACAAAGAAGATATGACATAAGATAAACAATAATTCATAGTCAAGTTACTTATCCAATGGCATTGCCATAAAGAAGTAAACAATATTATGGCGTTTAATAAATAGAACACCACCATAAATGAAATAAAACAATGTATGAAGATTCACCATACCCCTCCTCTAGCGATGCTTCATAAATAATGCAATGCATATGTCATATCCGCTGCCATCCTAAATAATGCAATGCATATGCCATATCCACTGCCTCCATACGCAACAAGGTATGAAGATTCATCATACCCTTCCTTTGGCGATGCACTATGTACCATATCATAAACATCTAACTGACCTCATGAAGAAAGACATATGACAAACAAATCAACACATAAGATCGTATTGAAGTTCTTTAAAAGCATAAGTTACATATTGATTAACTATATCATATTGATTTGGTTAGTTTTTGACAGTGTATGTAGGTACAATAAACAACAAGTCAAACTGTAGCAAACCCCCACTACGTTTGCTTGCCTCAATATGATGATGTAAGAACGCGAGCTAAGAACAATCCAAAGGCACACCACCTATTCTAATATCACCACCTAAGAAAACATACTCATACAAAAATACACAAGTATAACACATAAATCGCTTGTATGGCCTGCGCCATTGTTTCCCTCAAAACAACAACCAAACAATCAATCGACAACAAGAGCCTTGTTTCACATTTTTGCATTGGACAAACAACTATTGAGTTATGACTTTTGGATCTTGAAGACTCTAAAGTAACCAAATTAAGTCTGCAAACTAATTGAACCTTTTTATGATTAAAAAACAATAGCCAACTAAAACAAGCATAACTGGAGTTCTGCTAAACATCTTGCAACATATTATACACCGTTGGAAAGCTTATTGAAAATCATACAACTTTGGTATTCATTGAGAAAACTATTTTGACCTCTGACATTGATAAAACCTAAATCAATCTATTACTATCTAGAATATTGTTAGAACAACAACAACCACACTACAAATACCATAGCTCGTGAAATTTGATGAGCAAAAGGATCATAGGAATATATAGAACTTTTGTATTCATAGGCATGGCCAATTATGCATCTAAAATAGAGAAAACCAACACCCTAACTAAACGGCTCAATTTGAGAATTTGGAAATACGTGCATAATGAATTGGATCTAATAGTGTCTTAGATATCCAATACCGTAGGTTTAAACTTGCCTAAAACCTTGTATTAGTGAGGGGAAAAGGTTATAGATCCTCACCTAGGGTTCTCCGTGGATGAATCACAATGAGAAGATTGTTGGGAAACACCAATGTAGCATTACTTGTTGGTGATCTCCACGTACTTGTTCCATTTTGCATCTTCTTTTATTTATTTTTCAAGCAACCGAGAAGGGGTATGGTGGGGCTATGAATAGGAGGCACAGGGGACAGAGGGTAAGCCAAGGGAGGCCAAATCATGAGGAGAAGTAAAGGGAGAAGAGGAGTCATAGTGCTTTGAGTTTCTTTCTCTATTCATCTTGTCCCTTCATTCTTTAATCCTTCGAATCACCATTATTGAAACTCCGAATACAACATATGAGTAGTCAAATGGAATGCACTCGATGAACTCTACACATCTATGGTCTTTGATCATCCATCCAAGCAAGTAAGCAAGAGAAAATGAAACTTTTTTGCCATTCATTAAGACTCTCGATCAACTATTTAACCCTTTGTGCTTTCTAACACAAAAATGTATTATGGGTGTTACACATTCCCTGTCCTCTCTCAATGTAACTCACCATCTCTCCTCTCTGAATCTCTACCCCCTCACATATGTACCACAAGACGTGAGTGGTGGCAAAGTCCAAAGGCCTCCTGGACCTCTCCTTCCATCGCTGATGACTAAAACGGTGATAGGGGACACAAGGGCCTAGGGAGGCAGACATGGCAAGGGGCATGACATATTGACTGGTGTCACGACAGATCCATCAAGGCAAACGACCTTTGTCAGTAGTGGTGTGAGTGGGTGGTCAGCACTGGCTCGTCAATGGGTTCAGCGGGCCTCATTGATGAGCTCACCGGGCCTTGTTGACGGGCTTGTTAGGATTTTCTATTTTTATTTATTAATAGAGGCAGGCATACATTACCACCTCTAGAAATGTGATTAACATAGACTCTAGCCAAAGGCGGGTGGCTTGCCCGCTTCTGTTGTTTCTTTTTGACTGACTATGCAGATGGTTATTGCAATAGTGTCAAAGTATTTCGTTACTAGGGTAGAGATGCTGATATTCTGACTTCACCTCTCCTGTGACATTCGGCCTAGTTTAAATTTGGTCTATAGTGGCCCCATGTGTATATTAGTGTATGGGGTTTAATCCCAACTTAAATTTTGATGGTGGGTTAGACCAACATATAAGGCTTCTAAAGTCCATACTACAATTCTAGGGTTAACCTTTTTATGTGAAGTGAGGACTAAAGTGTAAGTGGGTTGGTGGTAGTGTGTGTTCACTTATTGGCAGAGTGGATATGAGCTGTTTGAACTCTCAGCCTTACATCTCTTTATTACCTTGTGTTGCACATTTAGTACTCTAAATCATCTTAATATAAATGGTTGTGAACTACAAAGTTATAGATTTCATCAAATACAACTTTAATATAGAGGATGTCTTCATCTAGGGACATTTAAAGAATTCAAATTTCTTTTATTAAAGTATATTAAAAAATTATGTCAAATGAAAAGGTTGTGAATTACAAAAGTTTGGATTTCTTCAAGCTTTATATCTCTAATATAAATTAAATTTATCTTTCAATCTTTTTGTGGAAAAAGATATTTATTTATATGTGTGGTCTACGTTTCTAGAGCTAGTTGCTTAGAACATGACTGCACCTAGAAATGTAATTTCAAATATTGCTATTTCTAGATATGGCCATCTTAAGTGACTGTTGGTATTTCTTACGTTCACAGATAAATCCGTAAGCGCGCGAAATACCGCTGTAGCAATTCACCGGGAGTATTCTAGGTATCGTATCCATAGAGAAACATGTGAGATTAACAACAGACTAACTTAACCAAGGATAGTGACAAGGTTAAAGATAAACATGAGTATAGAGAGGACTTCTAAGAGGCTCTTAACTTCTAACTTAAAGATGAGTTGTATTCTAGTGTTCACCTAGGGACATTACTAAGGAAGAGCATAGCAGAAATATAACTTCTTCCATCGCAACATAGGTCCTAATAGGCCTACAGACGGGAGGTGGACTACAGAAGATCAACGAGACTATCACTCTTGTGATCTACCACACATTTCACAGGGTGCATCCACAAGTAGCCAAAAGTCTAAGCACCACGCTTATACTAACGATTACTACCTTAGCCCCGCATGCAAGGATTAAAGCACTCAAACGAGTCGTGATCCTGATGAACACAAAGAACACAATACTTACTTTGGATTAGAAATCAATTACCAGGGATGTCTCAGATGCAAGATCAAGCAAAACCTAAATCTGCTAAGGTACAAGTCAAAGAGAGAGCACCGACAAACTTGGTACTTTCTCCAAACTCTTCCCTCACTCTCTATCTTACTATTTTCTATGTACAAAGAACAGAGCCTACTCTAGAGGACTATTCTTCTCTTCAATTGTGATGCCTTCTAGAGGGGAGACTGGGGGTCCTTTTATAAGGGGCGTGTAGCACCCTATGGGCCCATGAATCCATGGCATGACTTCATCTCAACTCTCCATCCAAAACCCACTTGAATACATGGTGGAGATTGATCCTTAGAGGCGGTTGAAGATCCCTAAAGCTGGCTGGTGGGGCAAGGGGGGTCGACCAACCTACATGTGGGGTTAGCCGACCCACCTCTGGCTCCTCATTTGTGGAGCTTTGTCATTATCTCTTGGACGGTGGATTAGAGCCTAGTGGAGTCGGTTCCATTGCGGATAAACTTGATTTGTTGAGATATAGCATGGCCCACTTGGTCCATTTTCTAGACACACCCTCCTGCATTCACAAAATCACCAAAACTTTTAGAAATACTTAGTTTAAACCACTACACCTATGTTGGTGATAGATTTTAAGAATAAATATAAGTCATATTGATGGTTTATAGTTGATGTTAACGACCTTCAATAGTGACTACCTCTAAAAAAGGCATTAAGAGACCATCACTTAAAATCATGCTATTTCTAACTGCTTTTACTTGTACTTACTTGCAACTTTGTCCTTGTGTTGAGTTTCTTAGATTTAGAATGTGTAGTTGATATGATTATACTAAAACTAACTTTCAAGTTTTTTGACACAAGAATTGTCACACTAGATAAACTTATAGCACATTTAGACTAAATTGATATAGGTATATCTTGTGTTGTTTTTGGAGCCTTCAATTTTACTATCTGTTCGTGATCAATGTAGCAAACCACCCGAAAAAAGACAAGCACCAGACAGTCCGGTGCACACATGCCTAGAGCACTAGATTGTCCGGTGTGTGCATTCAAAATGGGTTTGAGAGGGACTCTATTTCCATGTTTGTTTCGGGTTGTTTTATCCCATGTATTCGGACTCCGCACATGGGATAGACCTCGCACCCTATATATAAAGGGCCATGACTGATTGAATTCTATAATTGATCAACCATACAACTTTTATCTTTTTTACTTTTACTTTTATTCTCCTTTTTGCCCTAATCTCATCCAAACCTTAATATGATGTTTTCAAGCTTTTTGACAAAGTTTGTGCCTTTATCACTACTAGAAATATCCACTTCTATGACGAAAATCTTAATGACGAATCGAAAATTATCATAAAAATCGCTTTTTATGGCAAATATTTTGGTTTCGTCATAGATCATCGGTGACGATCCTCGAACCCCCCTTATCTATGATGAAATGAAATATCGTCACAAAAAACATCATAGAACAACATATGGTTTCATCACAGATTACTCGCGTGACTGTTCCAGCTCATCTGTGATGATCTTATTTAGAACTGTGACGACCAGGGCTTCGTCATTGAACTAATTACACATCTGTGATGAATAATATTTGATCTGTAACGAATGGCACTTCGTCATAAATCTCCACACGGTCCTTTCTCCATCTGATGTGTACATGTGGGACCTGCAGTTACTCATCCATGATGTTAGCAATTGGTCATAAATGTCTCCGCTCAGTCCTTTTTTGTCAAAAAAGTCTCCGCTCGGTCCTTTCCCCATCCGACGTGTACCTATGGTACCCTTCTCCATCTGATCTATGGGACCTAACGGCTTCCGTGTCACGTGTACCTATGGGACTTTTCTTCATCTCCTTCCGACCTGTGGGACCCGACGGCTTGCGTGCCACTTGTGGACCCTTCATCCAACCTTTGGGACCCGATGGCTTATGTAACAGAACCGACCAAATTATAAGAACGTAAGTACAAAAACAATCACCGAAGTGATCAAATTCCTGTACTTAAGCTCCCATAATCCCGGTAGTCCGGAAATCACGAAGGATTTCAAACAACTCTCGACATACAAACCAAGACCGTAGTGATTCAACACAACACATCATTCGTTACAACATTTCACAAGTGGCATTCGGATTACATCCATCAGAGTGCAAATAAAATATTACAAACCAAGTTCAAATTTGCGAAAGCAACATAGTTTAGTACATAACTTCATAGTTTCAAATACATTGCTAGATCTTAGTCATGTCCTACAAAAGCATTATCAGGTATGAGAACTAGGAGAGACCGCGCCCAACGGTCTAGTCTTCATCCCCAGTCGGGAGAAGGCAATACTTGCAGCAACCGAAGTAGAACTGGTCATCTGCAACAGGTGGGAGATAAACCCTGAGTACGAGAAGGTACTCAGCTAGACTTACCCGTCAAAACCAGAATTAAAAGACACCAAGGGTCATGCAAGGCTTATGAGGTGGGCTAGCTTGACACAGTTGCATAAAAGAGCTTATGAATATAGTGACCAATTTAAACTTAGCATCAAGCTTATCATCATTTACCTATCCACTAGGTTAACACCTGTACTAGAGCACTCACTTATTAGGAGCAATCAATATTAACCATAGCAGGTATAATAAGGCTGTCATCATCATATCATCATTTCTGAACCATTATGTTATTTAGTGTATCTACTTTGGAGATAAGCCCGTCAAGTTCTCACTAACCGGGAGAGACGGCGACTCGAATCTAATTACAACTCAGCTGAGGGGGTATTCCTAACTCTCACCCTGGCATACTTTGCAAGGGTAGCCATGGGTCACCTTTGGGACAACTCAGGAACCAAATTCGCAGGTTCGATCAGCGCCAACACTCTCGGGGATTACCCTTCTACCAGGACGATCAGGACTTTTAACTCACCTGTCCTTGAACTCACGCCTATGGCTCCCTTCCGATGTGTACTTTATACTTATCGACTCCCGGCCTGAGGTGAGCTACTCGGCTTCGTGGTCGGTCTCCAGACCCGGCCAACTAAGAGAGAGGCATGCGTTCAACATGAACAGGAAAGGCTTCAAGATTTAGTCCTTAAGTGACACAGACGGAGTTACTACAAACCGACAAGCCTCCACCCGGTCTTCATTTCAAATTAAGACATGTTCTTTTCCACGATAGCAAATATAGCCAACCGTGCCATATGTATATTCCTATATCTCACAGGTGACAGGAAATCACCTGACTTCTACCGCGTTTAAGCAGGGCTAAGCACTACACGAGCCTGAGCTACATAGGATTCAGGGTATCAATATCTGGACAAGGATTGGATAACCAATGCAGCAAGTGTTTGCATCCAACACCTAAACTTAATGCAACAATATATATATGTAACAATAATACTTTAACTGTATTTTGGAAATTAGGAGGCTTAATATGCTCTGGGGCTTGCCTTTCACAAAGTTGCACGGACGGTGATCTGGGCACTCAACGGCGACCTCATCTGGCACTTCCCCTGAGGGCTGCACCTCCTGAACCTCCGGTGTTGGCTGCTGCTGCTCCCCGCTCGGTTCCTCGAATTCCAGCAATGTCACTCCTTCCGGTACACCTATTGCATGCCGATGCACAAGATAAATATCATGGATGCATAAGGAATGACATGATGCTCATGATGAATGGATCACAGTAAGTGTTTAACGAAAACATCACTGGACACTCGTTTACCGATTAAGAATAGCTCTATTCAAATCACTTTAAAACATGTATCTAACTTAACTTGAAGAACGAGATCAACTTACCTAACTTGCATAACCTAAGATAAAGATGCTCATCTTCAGTTAAAGGCCTAACACCTAGGAACATTACCACAAGCTTAGGAATAGTAAAGGTATACTTAATTCAAAAGTTAAGGTTTCACATGCAAACGAGCAGTTTCTTAATTCAATCACAACAAGAGTTCTATAATTTCAAATGACTTGCAAGAGGACATTCTGGAAAGCTTATGAAATTCTCTACAAATCATTTGTAAACATCAAAGCATGATTCTTACGTTAACCAAATCGAATTAAAGTAAACATAGAATCTATCCAGAAATGACAGGTTTACTAAATTAATTATTTAGTGATGATGCAAAAGCATAATTGGACCAAACCAAGTTTACCAACTTGTTGTACATACCAGAGGAACATCAGAAAGTATAGTGCCAACCTCTAAATAAATTATTTAATGTCCTTTTCTAATTTATTTAGTTAATTAGGTGCTTAAAGCAACATATAGTAAAACTATACAGAAAAATCTACAAAAATTACAGTAGCTACCTCATGCTTCACATAGATTACCATAAAAATTTCAAAGCAATTGGGCGAGTAGAACTTGGTGCATAAAAAATAACAGATGGCAGGTCTATTTCTAGCATAATTAGGGAACCCTATTGAAAAGTGTCAAGCAACAGATTTCTCATTTTTCCTAGTATCATTCTAGCATAAGAATAGCATTCACCAATTTTTACCTTTATTGGATCTATAGAAAAATTATGAAAATTCACACAAGATCCATCCATGCAAACAAGAGAATTACCTAACTCCTACTTACAGTGTCCAAAGTGTATGAAAATTTAACTACAAGCTATTCATGATATGATTAGTACACCATAAAAATTTCATGCCATTTGGAGCTACACAGAAAAAGATATAATTACCCCTATTTCCCACATGATTAAAAGAGTTAATTAGCAACTCCATTTTTCATAACAAAACATGGCATAAATTATATTTTTAATATAAACTAGACATTACCAGGAACTCAACAAAATTGGAACCACATCATTTGGATCTACCAAACTCTAGATATGGATTTTACAAAATAGCATCAAAATCTGCATAAATGAGCTATCCTATTTCCTTAACAGTCACTGGCAGCTGGGACCCGCAGGTCAACCGAGCTCGCTAGACAGTGAGACGAAAAACAGAGGAGGTGGCTTGCTCGACGCGGACCGGCGGAGCTCGCCGACGGCGGCGTCTACGGCGACGAGGATGGCACCAGAGTGACCGCCTAGACCTCCCGCGTCGATTGGCCTACTAACCCTAAGCTCTAGCGGACTCTAGGTAAGGCGGCCATGGCGCACAGCGGCTCGACCATGGCACACGGCGGTGCTCGGCCGTGTTCCGGCTCGGCCGGACCGGCATTGGTGGTAGCACCATCACCAGAGCATCTACGTGTGATGTAGAAGACTAGGCGAGAGCTAGGGAAGGAGGAGAGGGTCTGTGCTGTGCTGGCCACGGTGAGCTCCAACTCCGGTGAGGAAACGGTCATGGCGACGGCGTCGGAAATGGCCAAAGGCCCTCACCTAAGGCTCGAATGGCTCAGAGAAAAGGTCTACGAGGTTCGTGGGGTGCAAACAGAGCTCTGTTCAGGATATTGCCGGCTGTGGTGCAGCGGCAAGCCTGCGCGAGCTCGGTGGAGCAATGGCGACGGTGGTGGTCCGCTGCGGCTGCGGCGGGAGAGCGAAGGAGGAGGCGAAATGAACTAGGGCGCTGGGAGGCTCATGAGCGCGTGCTGGGGCTTCAATTGCCGTGCCCTGGCCCGACGTGGCCGGCACGGTCAGGCGGCCGACAATGCGCAGCGCCACGCGGCGTTTGAATCCTGACGCCGGTCGGCACTGTTCGCTCGTTTCAGTTAAGTGATCAACGCCGGTGAACAGCCTGATAGCGCAAGTTCGTGACGATAAATCTCCTAATCCATGATGATCTAGGTTAAGGTGTAGTTGACAAAGTTGTAGTACCAAGTGAGATCTTCAACTTTGCCAATTGGAGCTCGAGCTGGTTTGGCTTGGTTTCGTAGCTACAGGTCTGACAAGTGGAGTACATGAAACTGTTTTTCAGAGTAAACACTTAGAAAATTTTTGTCTCTGAAATCAGGGGTAACTTTCATGTTGTAATCCAATTTTGATCTTGTTTTGCACATTTTCAAAGCTTGGCACCTTTACAACTTTTGTTCCTTATAAAATTTTCTACAACTTTGCTTTAGGTTGCTCTGACATGCAAACACTCTAAGCTATACTTTTTAAACAGTCAAACCAAAGAGCGCTAGGGGTCAACAGTAGTCAAACCATCACTTGAAAGCATAATTAGTCAATATGGTCAACATGAACATTGTTCCTAATGACATTATAAGTGTAGCTAAGTTGTTTAAGAGGATAATTAGCCACACCACACATTGATCACACCAAAATCAAGCATCACATGCATTGAAACAAGGAAAAACAAGTGAAATTTTACTTTTGTTTCAAAGCCATGTTTCATACGTTTCATGAGTTTGTTGCATAGTACTAACTAACCATGCTTCCCTAAAGTGAGTTGCACATGTTGCACTTGAGTGTTGCACACTATTCATTTCCTAAAACAAACACACATGGAATGTAACAATATGTTGCAATGTTTCAAAAACATGTTTCATACAATCTAAACTCATGAATGGATGAATGATGCTCATGTTTATGAAATGCAAGTGCAAATGTGGAAGCCAAACACCTGGGGCGTTACAGCCCTCCCCCCTTAAAAGAAATCTCGTCCCGAGATTTGGAAAGCGTACCAATCAGTATAGAAAGCCGGATAATTTTCCTTTAAATAATCTTCCCGCTCCCATGTTGCATCCCGATCACTATGATTACTCCAAACTACCTTGTATAACTTAACTACTCACCTACGAGTCACCCTTTCTTGAGTATCCAGAACCCGCACGGGCTTCTCCTCATAAGAAAGATCAGATTTCAAGTTGATTCTCCTCGTAGCTACTCTTTCCTCGGGAATACGGAGACACTTCTTCAGCTGAGACACATGGAATACCGGGAATATAGCTCCCATTTCATGTGGTAGATCGAGTTTATAGGCTACTCTTCCACTTTTCTCGATAATTTGGTAAGGTCCAACATATCGAGGCTCAAGCTTCCTTTTAATTCCAAAACGTTTTACTCCTTTCATAGGGGATACCTTTAGAGAAACATGGTCACCTACTTCAAACTCAATAGGTTTTCTTCTCTTATCAGCGTAGCTCTTTTGTCTAGCCTGAGTGGCAGTCATATTCTTCTGTATAGTTCAGACTTGCTCTTCGGCTTCTTTTACAAAATCAATACCATAGAATCTTCTTTCTCCGGGTTCCACCCAGTTTAAAGGAGTCCTACACTTGCGGCCATATAGCGCTTCAAAAGGAGCCATTTTGATACTCTCTTGATAACTGTTGTTATAAGAGAATTCAGCGAGAGGCAACCATTCCTCCCAAGAGCCTTTGTAAGAGATAAGACAAGCTCTAAGCATGTCTTCAAGAATTTGATTAACACGCTCAGTCTGTCCCGATGTTTGCGGATGATAGGCAGAACTACGGATTAGATGAGTGCCAAGATTCTGATGTAAGCATTCCCAAAAGCGAGCCATGAATTGCGGTCCTCTATCTAAAACAATGGATTTGGGTACACCATGGAGACGTACCACTTGTTGAAAATAAATATCAGCATAGTTGTGAGGGTGATAGGTAGACTTGACCGGAATAAAGTGAGTGGATTTGGTTAGACGATCTATGATGACCCAGATGGAATCACAACCCTTTTTGGTAGTGGGTAACCCAACAATGAAATCCATAACAATTTCTTCCCACTTCCAGCCAGGAATAGAGAGTGGCTGCAATAACCCTGGCCTCATGTGAATAGCCTTGACTCTGCAACAGTTATCACACCTTGCCACGTAGGCTACAATTTCTTTCTTCATCTTGGTCCACCAATAATACAGCTTGAGATCTTGATACATTTTACTGCTACCAGGATGGATGGACAATCTAGAAGAATGGGCTTCAGCCATAATTTGTCTTTGGGTACTATAAGCCTATCATTAAACTAGAGAATTCCTTTGTCATTGACCCTAAAGTGCTTGGTCTCCTGCTCTTTCATCTTCCGCTTGATGTGAAACACAGCCACATCAATCTTCTAGAGTTCGATAATTCGACTTCTAAGAGAGCAATCCACAGTGATATTGTGGAGTACTATAGGATGAAGGAGGTGTGCCAGATGAAAGTCTTCACTAACTAAGGAATTGCAATGGGCCTTTTTGCTTAAGGCACCAGCAACCACATTTGCCTTGCCAGGATGGTAGTGCACTTGAAGGTTGTAGTCTTTGATCAATTCTAACCATCGTCGTTGACGCATGTTCAACTCGGGTTGAGTAAAGATGTACTTGAGACTTTTATGGTCGGTATAGACGTTGCACACATTACCTAGCAAGTAATGTCTCCAAATCTTCAGGGCATGAACAACCACGGCTAGCTCTAAGTCATGGGTAGGATAATTGACTTCATATTTTCAAAGCTGGCGTGAAGCATAAGCAATGACTCGGCCCTCCTGCATAAGAACACACCCCAAACTGGTGCCACATGCATCACAATAGACATCAAAAGGCTTCTCGATGTCAGGTTGTGCCAATACAGGAGCAGAAGTTAGTAAGGTCCGCAAAGTGTGGAAAGCCTCTTCACACTTCGGGGTCCACACAAACTTCTCATCCTTTTGAAGTAGTCGAGTCATGGGCTTGGTGATTTTTGAGAAATCTGGGATGAATCAACGATAATAGCCAGCCAAACCCAGTAAACTTCGGACTTCAGTGAGTGTAGTAGGTGCCTTCCAATTTAGGACTTCTTGCACCTTAGTAGGGTCAACCGAAATCCCATCTCCAGATAACACATGACCTGGAAAAGGTACCTTGTTCAACCAGAATTCGCATTTGCTGAACTTAGCATAAAGCTTATGTTCTCGTAGCCTGGATAAAACAACTCTCAGATGCCCGGCATGTTCTTCAACATTTGTGGAAAAGATCAAGATGTCATCAATGAAGACAACTATGAATTTGTCCAGTCCCTTCATGAACACTGAATTCATCAGGTAAACGAAGTATGCAGGAGCATTGGTGAAGCCGAAAGACATGACCAGATACTCATACAACCCATATCTGGTGGAGAAAGCAGTCTTAGGCACATCCTCTGGCCTCATTTTTATCTGATGATAACCAGATCTCAAATCAATTTTGGAGAATACCTTTGCCTTAGACAACTGATCAAACAAAATATCAATGTGGGGCAATGGGTACTTGTTCTTGATTGTCACAGCATTGAGTGGATGATAACCCACACACATGCGCAATGACTTGTCCTTTTTTTTAAATATTGTGTATCCTTCTGATCCAACGGGGATGACATAAGTTGCTCCCTAGATGACCGATGTCATTACAGGGACAGTCATGTAGAGTCACTTGTCTACCACCTCTTGCAGTCTGCCAATGTTCATGTCGGTGACCTGCTCTTCAAAGGTTATCTTCTTTGCAATTTCAGAAGGAAACTCTACTACATTAGGTCAGATATAAGTATCTTTAGAGTAGTTATGGAGAGATAATCAAGGAAGAGCTCACGTGGAAATAACACATCGATGTAGTTCTGTAAGGGATCATAACTAGAAACCTCGATACCAGCGCGTGCCGAGCAGCACAACCTTGTGTCGCGCGCCACAGGAGGCTCTCGGTTTTGTCGCGGCACCGTAGTTGCTACTCATAACACCATTACTGATCACACACCCAAAGTGAAATTTCAAGTGCATAGATTGGGTCGTAAGAGAAAGCACTATGTAAAGGAGGGATAGCAAGTAAAGGTAGTCACAAGGTTAGGAGTCAACGAGGAGGCAATCTAAAGATCAGAACACAGCGCAAGAAAACATAGCCTAATTGCCAAAGACAACTGAGTAGGGGACTCTTACGTTATTTCCATACACGCCTTGTGTCCACCCAGGTGATTACCAGGTAAAATTTCACATGAGATTTGGTCTCACAGAGCAGCAACATGAGATCAAGACTGATAAACACCCAGAGATTACATCCAAGTCTCTAACCGAAATTAAGTTACATGTTCTTCTAAAAGAAAGCAAAAGATAAGCACTAGTGCATCTAGCTTAGTGCTACAGCTAACTACACATCTTCATCAGTGTCAGCATCGATCACTCCTTCACCATCTTCATCCTCGACAGGACCAAGTTCCTCCTCTTTTTCTTCTTCATCAGCTTCAGGTACTGCGACGACATTGGCATCTAAGTCCATGCCATCATCATCAGCGAAGATCACTTGTGGTCCTCCCACCACGGGGTACACTGGAATAGGATGAGGAATCAGATTGATCTGCTTGTTGAGACGGTGAACATCAACTTGCAGTTCTTCAATTTGGTGGAGGAGTTCATTCTCTCTGATTTTAGCTCGAATTCCTGTCATGATCCTAGCATTGTCCCTGATTTGAGCCAGACGGAGTGCGTCATCTCGTTCATGAGTCAACTGCAGGATCTGCTCATGATTAGCATCTCTTTCCCTGACAACACATACAAACTGCTGCCTGCATTTTTTCAAAGCACTCATAAGACCACCAATATCATTTCGAGCTGTCCTAAGCTCCTTACCATTCTTGCACGCACGCTTCTTCCAGTTGGGCTGTTCATTCAGTGCCTGTCGAAGGGCTGTCAAGCCACTAACATAAGTGCCCTGGCGATCCTAAAACAGCTTCAGAACAACCATCATAGCACTCATGGCTGGCCCTGAGCTCTGTGCCCTTTCTGCCACAGTCATCACCAAGGGATCATCCTCAAAATTCAGCCACTCTGCCTCAGACAGGGCTACTCGAGGAATGGACTCAGCTGGTCCATTGATCAACTCGTCACCAAACTCCTGACAAAGATCAAGTAGAACTTCCAAAGCTGCCAACTGTGGTGATATTGCAATTTGGGTGTGGAAGGATTATCTTAAAGGATGAGAAATATATAATAGAATAATTAAAGATAAGGGAGGGAGTGATGCAAAAATGTAATGGCATGAGTGAACATGATGCATGCACGATCCGTACGTCCTCACAAACCTAGAAAAATTTAAAGGCTAGCGAAATATACGGTGGCATACATACGTTCTCTCATATACGGTAGCTAGTCGATCTACAATGATACGTTGTTAGTGTACCTGCAGCAAATTTCATTTCAGCCCAATAATTTCCCAAAAAGGCATGTAAAGTAAGCAGTAAACTAAATACTATTGTACATACATCCCTCGATGTATATACTCTAGTATCACAGCTACCCGACAGAGATACCCACACTTAAGTACTCTCATAGATACATGATCGAACATGTAAGTATGCGAGCAACCACAACTACTCTCCCCTAGACCGACGGTTGGACGGTCATGCTCTCACAACTCCCACTTACCAGAGCGTAGAGGTATTTTGAGCCATACATTACCACCCAAGCGGATGTCATCCATACAATAGCACGCCATATGGACAACGAAATGGAAACAAGTAGGAACCCCCAAGTTAGCACTTTAATAAGCCACCTAAGAGTCCTTATTTGGGCATAAAGGATATGACCACTGGCAACACTTAGTATTTAATTTAGAATTTTCACAAATACTTTTGTTTTAAATACACAAATGACATGTTTAGTGTCGAATCTTGCTCTGATGCCAGCTGTAACAGAACCGACCAAATTATAAGAACGTAAGTACAAAAACAATCACCGAAGTGATCAAATTCCTGTACTTAAGCTCCCATAATCCCGGTAGTCCGGAAATCACGAAGGATTTCAAACAACTCTCAACATACAAACCAAGACCATAGTGATTCAACACAACACATCATTCGTTACAACATTTCACAAGTGGCATTCGAATTACATCCATCAGAGTGCAAATAAAATATTACAAACCAAGTTCAAATTTGCGGAAGCAACATAGTTTAGTACATAACTTCATAGTTTCAAATACATTGCCAGATCTTAGTCATGTCCTACAAAAGCATTATCAGGTACGAGAACTAGGAGAGACCACGCCCAACGGTCTAGTCTTCATCCCCAGCCGGGAGAAGGCAATACTTACAGCAACTGAAGTAGAACTGGTCATCTGCAACAGGTGGGAGACAAACCCTGAGTACGAGAAGGTACTCAACTAGACTTACCCATCAAAACAAGAAATAAAAGACACCAAGGGTCATGCAAGGCTTATGAGGTGGGCTAGCTTGACACAGTTGCATAAAAGAGCTTATGAATATAGTGACCAATTTAAACTTAGCATCAAGCTTATCATCATTTACCTGTCCACTAGATTAGCACCTGTACTAGAGCACTCACTTATTAGGAGCAATCAATATTAACCATAGCAGGTATAATAAGGCTGTCATCATCATATCATCATTTCTGAACCATTATGTTATTTAGTGTATCTACTTTGGAGATAAGCCCGTCAAGTTCTCACTAACCGGGAGAGACGGCGACTCGAATCGAATTACAACTCAGCTGAGGGGGTATTCCTAACTCTCACCCTGGCATACTTTGCAAGGGTAGCCGTGGGTCACCTTTGGGACAACTCAGGAACCAAATTCGCGGGTTCGATCAACGCTAAGACTCTCAGGGATTACCCTTCTGCCAGGACGATCAGGACTTTTAACTCACCTACCCTTGGACTCACGCCTACGGCTCCCTTCCGAGGTGTACTTTATACTTATCGACTCCCGGCCTGAGGTGAGCTACTCGGCTTCGTGGTCGGTCTCCAGACCTGGCTAACTAAGAGAGAGGCATGCGTTCAACATGAACAGGAAAGGCTCCAAGATTCAGTCCTTAAGCGACACAGACGGAGTCACTACAAACCGGCAAGCCTCCGCTCGGTCTTCATTTCAAATTAAGATAGGTTCTTTTCCACGATAGCAAATATAGCCAACCGTGCCATATGTATATTCCTATATCTCGCAGGTGACAGGAAATCACCTGACTTCTACCGCGTTTAAGCAGGGCTAAGCACTACACGAGCCTGAACTACATAGGATTCAGGGTATCAATATCTAGACAAGGATTGGATAACTAATGCAGCAAGTGTTTGCATCCAACACCTAAACTTAATGCAACAATATATATATGTAACAATAATACTTTAACTGCATTTTGGAAATTAGGAGGCTTAATATGCTCCGGGGCTTGCCTTTCACAAAGTTGCACGGACGGTGATCTGGGCACTCAACGGCGACCTCATCTGGCACTTCCCCTGAGGGCTGCACCTCCTGAACCTCCGGTGTTGGCTGCTGCTGCTCCCCGCTCGGTTCCTCGAATTCCAGCAGTGTCACTCCTTCCGGTACACCTATTGCATGCCGATGCACAAGATAAATATCATGGATGCATAAGGAATGACATGATGCTCATGATGAATGGATCACAGTAAGTGTTTAACGAAAACATCACTGGACACTCGTTTACCGATTAAGAATAGCTCTATTCAAATCACTTTAAAACATGTATCTAACTTAACTTGAAGAACGAGATCAACTTACCTAACTTGCATAACCTAAGATAAAGATGCTCATCTTCAGTTAAAGGCCTAACACCTAGGAACATTACCACAAGCTTAGGAATAGTAAAGGTATACTTAATTCAAAAGTTAAGGTTTCACATGCAAACGAGCAGTTTCTTAATTCAATCACAACAAGAGTTCTATAATTTCAAATGACTTGCAAGAGGACATTCTGGAAAGCTTATGAAATTCTCTACAAATCATTTGTAAACATCAAAGCATGATTCTTACGTTAACCAAATCGAATTAAAGTAAACATAGAATCTATCCAGAAATGACAGGTTTACTAAATTAATTATTTAGTGATGATGCAAAAGCATAATTGGACCAAACCAAGTTTACCAACTTGTTGTACATACCAGAGGAACATCAGAAAGTATAGTGCCAACCTCTAAATAAATTATTTAATGTCCTTTTCTAATTTATTTAGTTAATTAGGTGCTTAAAGCAACATATAGTAAAACTATACAGAAAAATCTACAAAAATTACAGTAGCTACCTCATGCTTCACATAGACTACCATAAAAATTTCAAAGCAATTGGACAAGCAGAACTTGTTGTATCAAAAATAACAGATGGCAGGTCTATTTTTAGCATAATTAGGGAACCCTATTGAAAAGTGTCAAGAAACAGATTTCTCATTTTTTCTAGTATTATTCTAGCATAAGAATAGCATTCACCAATTTTTACCTTTACTGGATCTATAGAAAAATTATGAAAATTCACACAAGATCCATCCATGCAAACAAGAGAATTACCCAACTCCTACATACAGTGTCCAAAGTGTATGAAAATTTAACTACAAGCTATTCATGATATGATCAGTACACCATAAAAATTTCATGCCATTTGGAGCTACACAGAAAAAGATATAATTACCCCTATTTCCCACATGATTAAAAGAGATAATTAGCAACTCCATTTTTCATAACAAAACATGGCATAAATTATATTTTTAATATAAACTAGACATTACCAGGAACTCAACAAAATTGGAACCACATCATTTGGATCTACCAAACTCCAGATATGGATTTTACAAAACAGCATCGAAATCTGCATAAATGAGCTATCCTATTTCCTTAACAGTCACTGGCAGCTGGGACCCGTAGGTCAACCGGGCTCGCTAGACAGTGTGACGAAAAACAGAGGAGGCGGCTTGCTCGACACGGACCAGCGGAGCTCGCCGACGGCGGCATCTACAGCGACGAGGATGGCACCAGAGTGACCGCCTAGACCTCCCGCATCAATTGGCCTACTAACCCTAAGCTCTAGCGGACTCTAGGTAAGGCGGCCATGGCGCACGGCGGCGCTCGGCCGTGTTCCGGCTCGGCCAGACCGGCATTGGTGGTAGCACCATCACCAGAGCATCTACATGTGATGTAGAAGACTAGGCGAGAGCTAGGGAAGGAGGAGAGGGTCTGTGCTGTGCTGGCCACGGTGAGCTCCAACTCCGGTGAGGTAACGGTCATGGCGACGGCGTCGAAAATGGCCAAAGGCCCTCTCCTAAGGCTCGTATGGCTCAGAGAAAAGGTCTACGAGGTTCGTGGGGTGCTAGTAGAGCTCTGTTCGGGATATTGCTGGCTGTGGTGCAGCGGGAAGCCTACGCGAGCTCGGTGGAGCAATGGCGACGGTGGTGGTCCGCTGCGGCTGCGGCGGGAGAGCGAAGGAGGAGGCAAAATGAACTGGGGCGCTGGGAGGCTCACGAGCGCGTGCTGGGGCTTCAATTGCCATGCCCTGGCCCGACGTGGCCGGCACGGTCAGGCGGCCGGCGACGCGCGGCGCCACGCGACGTTTGAATCCTGACGCCGGTCGGCACTGTTCGCTCGTTTCAGTTAAGTCATCAGCGCTGGTGAACAGCCTGACTGCGCAAGTTCGTGACGATAAATCTCCTAATCCGTGATGATCCAGGTCAAGTTGTAGTTGACAAAGTTGTAGTACCAAGTGAGATCTTCAACTTTGCCAATAGGAGCTTGAGCTGGTTTGGCTTGGTTTCGTAGCTACAGGGCTGACAAGTGGAGTACATGAAACTGTTTTTCAGAGTTAACACTTAGAAAAATTGTCTCTGAAATCAGGGGTAACTTTCGTGTTGTAATCCAATTTTGAGCATGTTCTGCACATTTTCAAAGCTTGGCACCTTTACAACTTTTGTTCCTTATAAAATTTTCTACAACTTTGCTTGAGGTTGCTCCGACATGCAAACACTCTAAGCTGTACTTTTTAAACAGTCAAACCAAAGAGCTCTAGGGGTCAACAGTAGTCAAACCATCACTTGAAAGCATAATTAGTCAATATGGTCAACATGAACATTATTCCTAATGATATTATAAATGTAGCTAAGTTGTTTAAGAGGATAATTAGCCACACCACACATTGATCACTCCAAAATCAAGCATCACATGCATTGAAACAAGGAAAAACAAGTGAAATGTTACTTTTGTTTCAAAGCCATGTTTCATACGTTTCATGAGTTTGTTGCATAGTACTAACTAACAATGCTTCACTAAAGTGAGTTGCACATGTTGCACTTGAGTGTTGCACACTATTCATTTCCTAAAACAAACACACATGGAATGTAACAATATGTTGCAATGTTTCAAAAACATGTTTCATATAATCTAAACTCATGAATGGATGAATGATGCTCATGTTTATGAAATGCAAGTGCAAATGTGGAAGCCAAACACCTGGGGTGTTACAACTTACGTGTCATGTGCACCAATGGGACCTTTCTCCATCTCCATCTGACCAGCGGGACCTGATGGCTTACGTGTCACTTGTTGCCGCCGAGGTTTAATAAATTTAAACTCAAAAAAACATGAGACCTAGGAGTCGAACCCGGGACCCAGAGCAAGGAATAGATCATCTTCACCATTGCGATAGACACCTAGTTGTGTTGACATGTCTTTGGAGTCCTCATAGTAGTATATGTTCTCTGTGTGGATAGGTTGACTTATATATTGGATATATCCCCTGCAAGTGGAAATAAATCTGAGCCCGTTGGACTTGTGGTGGTGGCAGCAGCGGAGGATCCCCGGTGTGCTGCTATGGTGGCTCAGGCGTCCTTTTGGAGGATAGGTGGTAGGTCTTCCCGGTGGAGCATGGCGGCATTAGCGTCCATGTTCGATGTGTGCCGCGGCAGAGGCAATAGATCTAATCCATAGGTCTCCTTTCTTGCCTTTTCCTATTCGCTTCACTGTTTTGGTCCTTGCTTGAACATGAGGTATACAAGAAACATTGTAGCATTATAGATCTGGTTAGGACAATGCTGATGAAAAGAGCTAGGAGGTGGTACTGGTTGGTTTTCTGCTGGTGTCTTGGTTTTCTGCATATGAGTAGTGTCCTTACTGTAAATGCTTGTGTGCAACTAGGCCTGTTAATTGTCAAGTGCTCGCTTGATTATACCTATCTGTCTAGGCAAACATACAAGCCCTTCGCTTCTGCCTTAAACTATTTTTTCTATCCAGTGCTTTGCTTGATTCTATATTTCTGTTTTGTATGCTCCAGTGCCACCAATGAGTCCTTATGGTATTTTGATCTTGTAACATATCTGAGTCCACATTTCTATGCCAATGATGTCTACATGGATGTTGGATGTATTGGGATGCAACTCATATATTTGCTTTCTAGGTCTTCTCCTTGTTGACAACCAAGTTATCCATTTGGTTCCAAACAAGAGGAAGGTATCTAAAGCAAATCAATGCTTTGTGTCCATCTTTCACATGACTGAGGCCACTAATGTTTAAGATGCACATGTTGCTACTGATGCCAATGATGATCACTACCACTTGTTCACTAACATTCTACTTGTAAAAACCGTGGCATCCTGTTTGGGTTGTGTAGATTTAAGATGAGTCATCCCTGCTATGTTGTGTTCAATGGCCATGAGCCAGGAGTTTACTAGAACTGGCCTAACTGCCAGGAACAAGTTCATAGGTTTCGTTGCGCTTGTTATAAAAAAGTACAACTCCTATGAAGAAGGAATTGTTGTCTTTAAGTCAAGAACCAACTCATATCCACCCTTAGCTCATGATGATGACTTCGATCTTCAAAACCTAATAGCGGCTCCACCCTCTTTGTCCTTCAAAACTGTTGTAATTGTAGTCCTCTTAATCTCTGTCTTTCTCCTATGGAAGAAGCTCTGAGCTCATGTACTGATTGTAAGTGTGATGGTTAGACTTGATTTAGCTAGAATTGTAAAGGTTATAGCTCAATCAACTGCTACTCTAGTTTGAGTTATATATATCTATGTGGTGCTATTCTAAATTTAGATGAGGTCGTACCATGAAAATTGTTAATGATTGTTAAAGTTGCATTTTGGTATGAGTTATGGACTTCACTGATGGATCTTTGTTGGATTATTTTCCTGCTTAGTGATCTCATTACTGAGAAAGCTCTCATCCTACTACATGCACATTAACGAAATGGAGGAGGCCCCCAACAAGAGGAATGCACTGGCCAGTCTCATGGACAATGTGTTTGTCGAGATCCTCCGCCGCCTCCCCGCTTGCTCCTTGTTCTGCTACCAATGTGTCTGTTGCTCCTAGAAACGCCTCATCTTGGACAACCATAAGTTGACGCCCCAGACTGTGGCCAGCTTCTTCTACAATGGAATCTATGGCCAACGAAACTTCAGTAGCATCACCGGTGTTTACCCCTCCTTGTCCTTCTTGCCCTTCACCATGAACAATGTAGCTATCTTAGATTGCTACAACAACCTCATCCTATACTGGTGCCTTGGGGCTGATGGATACCGCTATGTTGTCTGCAATCCGACAACCCAGAAGTTGAAGGTACTGCCACCTAGAATCCATTCTATTAGTGAGGCTCGATTGGGGTTCGATCCGATAGCCTCCTCGCACTTCCATGTGTTTGAATATATGGAAGAGGATGGTCAGTGTGTGGGTGTGGACATCTACTCATCTAAAACTGCAGCATGGATCTTTAAGGAATCTAAATGGGGTGAGGAGGTTGCGTTGGCATTTTCAAAATGAGCAACTGTGTTTCTTAACGGTTGTCTGCACTATATTGGGTTCTATGAGGTTACCATTGTATACTTGTTGTGGATGTGGAGGGAAAGACATGGGGGAAAATTCCTAACAGGCCATGTGGTTTTTCACGCTCCATCCATCAAGCTCAGGGTCACTTGTGTCAATGTATTGTTGGTGGTCGCAATATGTCCAAGCTTTCAATCTGTATCCTTGAAGACTATGGTACTAATAATAAATGGACATTGAAGCATAGTATTAGCCTACGTAAGTTGTTTGGAAAGGCTAAGAAACAAATGGGTTACTTTGATTTTGAGTCATGCTACACAGTGGTTATAGTTCACCCAGAATAGAATTTGGTTTTCTTTGCTGGGGTTGGGGTGGAAAGAGACATCATCGCATATAACATGGACAACGGAAAAGTTCATGTCATCCCTATACATTAGATTCCGTATGGTAGACGTGACATCCTGCCATAAATCATCGGGAGACCTTACTATCTTCCCTATGTTCCCTTGTTCTTGGAGTTGGAGTCATTAGCAAAGTAGTAAATAAAGCTACATTTGATGTATCTCTCTGTCATGACATGTTTAAATGGATCAATGTTGTTTGATTGTCTATGGACATGTTAATTTCCTCTTGGATGGATGTTGTCATTATTTTGCAGCAACTTTAACTTGTTTCTAATATAAACTAAGGTCTGTGCAGTGTGTCAGACACGTTCAAACCTACAGAGGTCGGACTTTCTTGCGTGTGCAGTAACATTTCAACACCAATGGCTCCTCTTTGTTCCAAAAAAATGCCAAATCACCAATGGCTCCTCTATGGTAGTGATATATTACCCGCAACGATCTCTTCCGCAACTCCACTTGTTTTCCTTCCTTCCCCGAGCCCTTCCATTCCCACTGCAGATCCTTCTCCAAACCTACTTCACTCTTAGCCACCACCATGGTGAAGGGCGAGCCTTCTACGAAGCGCACACGGGAGGGGGATGATGTCATGCCCATGGTGAAGGAGGATGATGCCTTGCCCATGGTGAATCAAGATGAAGCTCTGGTGGATCCCCTTGGAGATAGAGACGATTGGGCCATTGGCATCATGAGTAAGGCTTTCTGGAATATCAAGAGTGTGGTAGAAAATATCAATCTGGGCACCCTCACCCCACCTCAGGTTGAAAAGGTGAATAGTTACATCTTCATTTTTCACCAACTCGCTGATGTCCGAGAAGAACTGCCAGCCTACCTGAACAAGAATCGCGTGGACAACACGGAGTACAACCTCGCCTGCTACCGGAGCAGGATAGATGGCTTCAACACTACCATAATAGCTCAGGGAATCAGCACCGCCCACAACACTGAGAAGCACTAGCGCAACCTGGTTCGTGCCGATGCTGAGTAGGTGGCCAACTGCATCACCGCTAATGAGCAGAAGGGCCTGAAGGCTACAGAGGAGGACAACGATGACATTGATACCAATGACGAGGATGAGGACAAGGACAGTGATACCGATGACGAGTAGAGGAGTAAATAAAGTTGCATTTGATGTATCTTACATTGCATTTGATGTATCTTTCTTATGTTGGGAGTACGGAGGGAGTACATGTTTTGATTTGTGAAGTCTTATTTGGTCATTTGGTAGATCTTCCCTTGCATTCTTCTTTATGTATCTTATTGTGTTTACTTTTGTTGAACTTTGTATTAGGTGGGTTAAACTCTATTGAGCATGGTTTAGATCAGGTCTTTTGGTCATTTGGTAGCCGGTTTCTAGCCCCTATTGGTTGGTTTTACCTACAAGTTTCTTTCTGGTACTCTTTCTGATCTGTAGTATGGTAAACATGCATAACAGAATTCATTCAATCAAGTCTCATGTCGATGTAATGCCTAATGGAGGAGCCACATAGCTATTCAAATTTTACAACACACGCAAGAAAGTTTGAGCATCATAAATCTGACCGAGCTGGACACATCTCACATTATATAGGGAAACATGTTTCGTACGAATACATTCGTTGAATCCCTAAAGGAAACAAATAAAATTGAAACTAGTTACATGTTTGGCCCATTCAAATTTACGCTGCTCGGACTATCAGGCGAGCAAACAGTTTATAAGAAATAGGTAAACATCATTTCATCGAATATACTAGAGGGACATGGTCGGGGGAAAAGTTGTGATCGTTTGTTGTAGAGTACACATCCGTGGTATGGTAACTAGTTGCCATCTGTGAGCATGATTTTGGTTAGTGTCAATCGACGCAAGGGGAAAGCCACTCATGACTATTGCTACTGATATAAATGTTGTGACCGAGTGCACTCCGTACGCAATAGTTTTACTCATAGCTCTGTGCTGTATAGTGTCCAACGAGATCAAATGTGCCGCATTCAGACTTTCTTGCAAGTGCAGTGAAATATGAGAGTGAAGCAAATGCGGTAGGAAAGCTAGACACAAGAAGTGAATCGAGAAAAATAGCTTTTGACCACCATGACACTGGCGAGTGAGAGACCACACTGATGAGAGGTCCATCTGTCGGTGGAGGATTGCCAGCATGGAAGGCCTCTGGGGCCTCCCCGTCGATAGACAACCTCATTGGCTCCACCATGGTCCTGGCAGAAGGCGTCGACAGCGTAGTAGGGGTGGAAGGCAAAAGCTTTGGGATGGAATAAGGAGCCCTAGAGAGAGAAGGTAGCAGGTGTATAACCTTCCCTCTCGTCCATTGTCTCTATTGCTCTAGTTTGGGGGCCGTCGACCACCACCCCACGACCGAGATGTTTGTGTGGGTGGGCGGTGGGGCTTCGCCCCGTCACGTCAGTGCGACGGACCGAAAGGCGACGTTCCCTACTATAACAGGCTGCTAACACCACCCACGTGCGCGTGCCTACGTGGAAATGCAGGAGCATCTCATCCGGGTAGTCAAGATTTTAGATGGCCGCACCTTGTGTGATCCTATGAAGTATAAAAATTCTAAATAAAAATAATCTTTGATGCATGGTTCTTGCAAGTTCAATAAATCTTATCAAATACACGAAAATAAGATGAGTTGGGTTCAACACAGATCAAAGCCACTCATGACTACTACTACAACTGGTACAAATTGATCGAGTGTACTCCATAGGCAATAGATTTACTCATAGCTCTGTATAGTATAGTGTCCGACAAGATGAAATGTGCCGGATCAGACTTTCTTATGAGCGAAGTAAAATATTAGAGCGAAGCGAATGTAGCAGGAAAACTAGACACAAGAAGTGAATCGAGAAAAAGAGATTCTGACACGCTTGAGACTTGAATGCCTGGTGTAGTTGTGATAGGTCTTTTCTATATTTATTTGATTCCAATCGAAGCAGTCACAACAATCGAGGGGCAGACTAAAGAGTGAATGTGAGATGTGTCCGGTTCGGTCAGATTTAGTCTATCGACGGTAAAGTCAGCGTGAGTTAATTCCCAACTATTTGCATCACCATTACTTGCACTTCTTCATCTTTGGCTGGCCTATTTAACCCAGGTCTGGATGCACCTCTTGGGATCAATCCACACACTCTTGAGCCAATCATATTTCTTCATCGCCTAGATGTGCTTTGTCTTTCTCCTTGCATCTCTCACAGCCTAGAGCCCGTGAGAGGTTCAAGATGGAGATAAATTAACTTATAGGGATGCTAGTGTTTAGAGAAGGCCTTCAAGATTGGGTGCTTTATATTCCATAATCTTTTTGCACTTGAGCATTGAGATGCAGACCTGCATCCCTCGATCTGATCCTTAGAGGTAGCAAGATTATGGAATGTAAAGCACCTCCCTAAGATGTTGTGCAAGTTTTGCGAGGTTTCTCCTTCTCCATCCTTTGCGAGGTGCTGCCATTGAACATGAGCTTGACCTAGATGATTGCAGATCTTGTGTTAATAGAAGATCTGTAATCATCTGGTTCTCTCTTGTTTAGGGGCTCCATACTCGATTGGGGTTGCTTCAAGTTTGCGAGGTGCTCGTTCTTTAAGATTGGGTGCTTAGAGCATCTCCAAGAGTACCCAATATTTTTCCCAAAAACATGAAGTTTTACAACTCCTAAAAAAGTATTGGAAGGAATAAAGAAGGCAATCTCCAAGAGTATCTAATAATTAGCAAATCAGTTGTGTTATTAGTCCATACCTGTTTGTATAAGTGGCTCCTCTGCTCTGCATTAGATTGAGGCAAGACTTGCTCCTCACTGCATGGTTCTTGCAAGTTCAACAAAGATATTTCATAATTAATCTAATGATATTTATTTGATATCATAAACATTGAAAATACATTTTGCAAGATTCAAGAGAGATATTTCGTAATTAATCTAATAATATTCAACAAGAACCATCATCGCATATACACATGGACAACAGAAAAGTTCATGTCATCCCTGCCCTTGCCATTCGGTATGGTAGACGCAGCGTCCTACCAGAGTTCATTAGCAGACCTTATTCCTTATGTTCCCTTGTTCTTGGAAAATTAGCAGAGGAGTAAACAAAATTTCATTTGATGTATGTCACATTGCATGGTGCACTAAAGTCTGGCCCATGTTGTTTCTCAGCGGCCGGACAATCCTACGCGCCGACCCAGATTTAAAAATAGGGCCCAAACTTAGAATTGTAAATGACATACTAACAAGCATCATAGGAAAATGAGAAAAAATGAGACTTGCTCGTATGAACTTGTCACTGCATGGTTCTTGCAAGTTCAACAAATTTTATCTAATACATGCAAATAAGAGGAGAGCAGTGCCATCCCACTACTCAATGTCATCCAACTACTACCAAGACATACTAGTTCTAACTACAGATAATTAACATGACTTCATACTAGTTCTAACTACTGATATGTCCCACAGATAAAGGGTCGAGGTGGGCGTGCATGATCTGCTCCACGTTTAGCTTTGCCAAGATGCTATTGGCGGCTGGCTGGAGGCTTTTGATGAGATCATCGATCTCATTGTCATCCGATCTTAGCGGAAAACCCTGCTCCACCACCCGGACATTCACTGCCTCGTTAAGCTGAAGCTGGCCAGTGGCCAACGCCATGGCGGCTGCTTGACGAATGGCTTCGAACACCATAGCTGACTTGTCTTCTCACGCCTGGGTGACTTCCTGCTAGGCCACAACAAATGCAGCACGTGTGGCCACCAAGTCATCATGCAGCATGTTGGCATGGAGCTTTGATGCACACAACAATGCTCGGACCTCGTGGTAATGCTTGAATAACTTATGGTATTTTCGTCGCCACCCACTTCAAAACCAGAGGGCTATGCGGGGACAAACGGGCTCGGTGGCGGCAAACGGTGATAGGATGACTCTGCGGCACCACCGATGGGGAGTCCCACGACGGGGGCTACCACCACCATGGAGGAATCACTGCACAATGCAAGACAAGTTCAATGCCAGATGATAAGGGGGAGAGCGTTGAGATTTAAAAGGCAAACAATTAACCAATCTAACCGGTGCCGCATGTCACGGAATCACCGGTGGATGCCCCCATCGGCGATCTAGACCTGGTTCCTCGCCAGCACGTGATGCCAGACAATCTTCTTGTCGACGGTGTATGTCCTGAGTGGGCGTTGGTTGACCCAAGCAAGGCCATGCTCCCTAATGAAGGACTGTGTTTGACCATGGGGCACACTCTATGGGCAAAGGGGCACACCAGCTAGCCACGGTGGCTGGCGCATGCCATCAGGATCTGGCTCTTGGGGATGTGAGTTGCATACCCATGCTGACGATTGTCCTCTGAGTCAGTCGTAATGTAGCCCAGAGAACGCTCGGACATGTCCTCGGCGGATAGCGAGAGAGAGCATGAGGATACGTGAGACCCGCTCACGATGTGGGCCAGGAAGAACAGAGGAGGCCACACAGCCTGTGACGATGGTGAAGTGGAACACACCAGGAGTGGCGGTGGCGAGGGAACCACCGGTGCTGGTGGCGCCAGCATTGATGGAGGAGGGCGACAGGGAGAGCAATGGCAGTCTAGGAGACGGTGGGTGGGAGCATGATGGGAACACCGATCTCCTACGACTAGACATCGGCGCTGTCTCCGCCGATACCAAAGTAGGGCGCACCATCGGCCCTACCTCCTCCAAAGTGGGGAGAGCCAGTACACTAGAGGAAGCGGGGACTAAAGCCAGGCGACCCTTCATCGAGTAGCGTTTCATGGGCATGGCCTTAGTGGCAAGCGACGGGGAGGCTGAGTTCGGGACTTCGCGAGGTGAGGCGATGGTTTTTGGCACAATACAAGGTGGAATCAAACAATGAGAGCGAGGCCAGGCTTTATGTATACATAGGGCGGACCTTCTGTATGTTGTGAAGTATAAAGTGCGGTCCAATCTAAGTAGTCACAACATTACGGTCCAATCCAGGCGTCCGGGCCGATCAATTTTACACTACTCGGACTATGAGCCGTGCATACGGTTTACAAGAAACAGGTAAACGTCATTTCAACACCAATGGCTCCTCTGTTCTACATCATAGGTAAACAATCAAACTTAAAATTGTAAACAACATAGTAACAAGCATCGTAGAAAAATGAGGTAAAACTACGGAGGATACTGTCAGACATGTTCAAATATACAGAGGTCGGACTTTCTTATGTGTTCAATAACATTTCAACACCAATGGATCCTCTATTCTGCATTAGACTGAGGAGAGACTTGCTCCTCGCTTAAGGTTCTTGCAAGTTCAACAAAGATTGACATAGACATTCATATAAATACTTCATATATTAGGAAGGGTTCATCATACAGGAGCCTAGCACATACAATACATGACTTTGTGCTATCCCATAGATCAAAGCCAGTCATGGTACTACTAGTACTACCAATGAACAGGACCCAAAGCACACAAAATCTCAATGTTGTCCAATCAGTTTGGTCTTGTTGAGATATTTGAGGTTATGAGGATGAAATTAATCTACTAGAATATTCCCAACACGTGCAGTATTGGAAACTGTTCGACCAACCTCTTGAATCTGGGACGGCATTTACTAGAGCCATCTAAGGTCCTCTACATTCGAAGCGATTCCACTTCCAATTCCATCTCGTAACTATCCCACAGCTATTTAACACTGGGCTCCCTTTGAATCGTCCTTGCTCTAACTCCAAACCAATTCAAATCACAAACTAAGCCACTAGACCCATAGAGTAGCCATCACCATGAGCTCTACCATAGATCCTGCTGCCCTAGTTTTCCACTTTCAAATACCACGTCAAGTTGAGAACGACGTGGAAGAAACTCTTCACCATCAAGGATCCATCTAGCGGGAGCGGCGGTGAAGCATCGTTCTCTGTGACCCTAGAATGCACGGTGACCAAGACCCTTAAAGTCGACGGTCACTGGCAGCCGGTGTACCTCCTCTACAAAGAAGGCAGTGCCACCAGGATCTTGAAGGCAAATCAACCCGTGGGCATCCCCGGCGAGGAGGAAGGTGTCCGTGATGTCCTCGATCTGTGGCTTGATGAGGACATTCACGCGACTGTAGCAACTCAACCTCACCAATGAGCAGTGGGAGGACATCCTTCCTGAGCGTGAGGTTCCTAAACTCGCAGCCCTAGCATGCAAGGCCTGCCGGGATGGCTGCATCGCCCATGCCACACTTGAGCTTTGGGTCGATGAACAATTCAAGTTCATCGCGTCCAAGGCGCTCTTGATGCTCTGTGTGAAGGCAGCAGCGATAGCAGGGTGTCAGGACTACAACATCTGCCTGTAGGATGAAACATCTAATCCTGTAGCTGGCCATGCTAAGGAAATGCCCGGCTGCGGCGATGTATTCCACCGCAAGTGCATCACCGAGTGGTTTGGTAGGAGCTCCACCTGCCCGATGTGCCAACTTGATTTGGCTACGTATCTTGACCTGGCAGTGCAGAGATTCCTCTCGCACTTCACCAAAGAAGATTATTAATTATAAGCTCATTGTTTTTTGTTGTATAAAATACTTATTACGCATCATACTTCTCTATATATATTTGGTCAAAATTTAGAATATTTGAGTAAATCTCCGCTCCGTCGCTTTCTCCGCTCTGTCGCTCTAACCGCCACGATCTCGTCCGCAACTCCGCTTGTTTTCCTTCCTTCACGGAGCTCTCTGATTCCCTCTGCAGATCTAAATAAACCATGAGGAACATGCGGTTGCCTTCTCATACATGTGCTCAACACATAAAATACATGACTTCATGCCATCAGGCTAGACACCTAAGGCAACAAAAAAAAATAGAAACAAACTGAGGAAACTTCATCCACTACATCATCTTCACTGTCCGAGGTGTTCAAAAAAAGGCAGGTGGACCTTCTTGCTTGTTCAGTAACATTTCAACACAAATGGCTCTTTTGTTCTGCATTAGATTAAGACTAGACTTGCTCCTTGGTTCAAGGTTTTGGAAAATTTAACAAAATTTGACACATTCATGCAAATAACACAACATATATTAGCAAGGGTTCGTACTACATGAGCTCAACACATACACTACATGACTTCGTGCCATCCCACAGATCAAAGCCAGTCATGGTACCTACTACTACTAGTACTACTAGTACTACTATTGCTGCTACTGCCGCCGCTGCCGCTGTCGCTGTTGCTACTACAACTAGTACTACTAATACAGGACAACGAACAGTACCCAAAGCACACAAAATCTCAATATCGTCGAATCGGTTTGGTCTTGTTGAGATAGTTGAGGACATAAGGACTTCTAGTCAAGTTGAGATGGTGAACCATTTTGAAAATGACGTAGTCTCCACTGACGTCGACACTATAGTCAGAGAGCTAATGGGCATCCAAAACAGTGCTGCAAAGCAAAAAGATTTCTCTAGAATCATGGTCTTCAACAACTCTGGTAAAGCATTGTGTAACGACCCGAACTCATTATGCCCTAGATAGTCATGTTCGGCTATCTAGGAAGTCACCTTCCGAATCACCCGAAGCCCGTTTAACAGAATACACCAGACAAGACGCAGAAAGCACCCGGATAACCATGGTTAGGCTTACACCTGCCAGCAACATGGGTAACTTAACTATCAGCTTGCCCCTCTTCATCTTGTGGTAGTCCAGCCTCACCGTAGCAGCAAGATCCTTGTACGTGGCCTTGACCTTGCGAGTGCTCGTCATCCACATCAACTTCTCATGCTCAGGATGAACCTCCAAGGTAGCGTAAAACTGCTGAATCACGGTTTCATTCCAACCATGATGGAACCCAAGCACTTTCTTCCAACCCATAGCCTTCAGCTTCCCCACCAAGCTAACCAATGGTGCATGAGCCCTTAGATACTCCTAGTGCAGCCACTGCTGATCCAGATACATCGGTCTGATGTCAATGCCTCCCCTATACAACTGGTACTAGATCCGAGAATGAAAGAAAGGATACGGTGAATCTCCAGCCTATCCGAATTGTCTCGATAGTGCAGCCCTACTGAAACCAATAGTTGTCCAGCCAAAACACTCCTCTGGTATAGCTGTCAGATCCACCCTCAGACTCAGACTCCCCAACTAGAGTATTGTAGGACATCACCACTGACAGCTTGTCCTCATAGAGATAGGAATTCACGGTAGATCTACAACAAGAGGAAAAGGAAATCCAAGAGTCATGAGAATTTCGATTGACATGAAAACACAGAAAATATCTGAGCAATATAGTCCAGGAGTCAGAACACCTCTTGGAACTAAATTAAAGTCAAAACCGCAAACATAATTATAAGAGTGGAGAAACGGTGCAGCCTACGACCAGCATATAAGCCCTACTTCATGCATTATGAGCATCCATACACCTTGTTAACCATTAGAGTGAGCTTAGAATCCAAAATGACACTACGCAGACATGGGTGGATGCACACATCAGAGCCCACAGACCAACCATTGGCATCTCTGAAGACAAGGGAAATGAACACCTAAGGATGGCAACACAAACATTGAACTATGATTATAGACATTGTGACTACCCAACATACAGAGAATAAGCAGAACAGGAAGAGTATCTAAACAAATAGGTATGAGAGCAGTACCCCTAGAGTCAGACTGACAACAAAACAATAGGTACAGACACTAACGGACCGTCCGCCAAAACCCGTGGACCGTCCGATAGTATATACATGAACAGAGTTAAACAAGATAGAGAGTTGCAGAGAATGATAGAACCCTCCGACCTTCCATCAAAACATCCCACTCATCCACAGTTGCATTACGAAGGAACAATCTGAAGGAACATGCCTAATAGCGGAGTGTCCGCAACCCCTACGGACCATCGCCATTGTCAAAAGCAGCACAACCTCTGCGGCAATCAAAGGACCCTCAGCCCTACTAATCAGGTGGCATAACCTTGTGCTAGCCAGTGCACATGGATCCCCATGAATGCCCTGTCCAACCCTCAAGATGGCTCAGCCCTAACCCTAACCGAGCAGCCAGCAGGAGAAGCCCTAATCCAAGGAAGAATGAAGAAGAAAACAGAAGGAGGAATATGATCAGGAAGATTACCTATCACTCATGGTGGAAGCGCGTGTGGAAGCCGCCGAGCAGTTTGAATCCTCGCAATACATGTGCACATCCACAGCAGCGATAAGAGTGGCAGTGGTACCAGTGTGAACAAAAGATAGAAAGGAATGAATGCCATCAGTCGCTGTCAACCTATTTATAGTTTGTGGACTGATAGAAAGTCCGTCGTCGCTATGGATCATCCGCCGATTAGATAACTGAACCCTGCATAGTTGCTAAGTCCTTCGAGATCACCGGACTACATGCTGAGTGAGCCAGACAGTCTGCTAGCTGATAGAGAATGTCCCAAAGGTTTCACTTACTAAGAATCCACAATCACATCCTAACCCGGAGTGTACTAAGGTGAAATAGAGAAGCCCCAAGGAATAGGAAGTCACCCTAACCTAGACATGGAAGAGTAGATCTCTTCTCCTTGTGATCTTAAAGAGGAAAAAGTCGGTGGAGCACAAAGAGGGAATGCCTTACGAAGGACGAATAGAACCCCGAACTTTCCTCGAATGTAGTGCTTGTAGTACCTCGGGAAAGCTCAAGGACAAGCTTTTTATAAGGGGAAGGATTGTAATGACCCAAACTCACTATGCCCTAGACAATCATGTCTGGCTATCTAGGAAGTCACCTTCCGAATCACCCAAAGCCCGTTTAACAGAATACACCAGATAAGACGCAGAAAGCACCCAAAGCAAACCTAGATAGCCATGGTCAGGCTTACACCCAGAGCAATGAAGGAAAAGGACTCGAACAAATTAAGAGTTCATTCTATTGATATCATCGATATCAATTCAACCTTAGGGACTACTTAGGAGCAAAGCATTGGCCATCAATGACCAACCACCCAATGACTTAGTCATTTTGGCAAAGGCTGAGACTATCGGATAGTCCGCCAACTTACCGGACCGTCCGATAAAGCACAGAGCAGTAGCAAGAAATGGGAAATGAGTTGTTTGCCACTTGAGTGAGTAGGACCCACATGTCAGCATGAAGTGGATTGGATATCCCTCAGCTGAGGCCTCACTCTCTCACTCATCCACCCATTTGCATCACTCACTCTCTCTCTCTCTCTAACTCACTCAAGAACAAAGCAAGAACCCTAGAAGCTAGAGAGAGGAAAGATTGGAGAAAGCATTGAAGAAGATAAAGGAGAGGAAGGGGGAAAGCATCAGCAGCAGCTCATGGACACCCTTCACCCCTCAACCCCTTCATGGTAAGCTCAAGAAGAATCATCTCCAGTTCTTGGATAATCTTTGGTATGTTGCAAGAGGAAGTCCACATGGAGGCAAGCCAAGTTTGGATGAGGAATGTGTGAGTGAAGAAAGCTTGGATCCTTGACCTTTTGCTATGGAAGCTCTCAGATCTCAGAGCCAAGGTTCTACCCCAATCTCATGGTTTATCCTCAAGTTCTTGTATCTTTAAGTTTGATCCTATGAGCTCTAGCCACACTTAGCAAAACAAGATCCAACCCAGCCATAGTGAGCCTAGTGAACTACCTAAGATATCCTAGTAATATCATGCACATGCATAGATCATAGCTGAGCACATCTAGACTTGAATCCCAAGATCACCCAAGAGCATAGGTTTTGTCGCCCGACTGATGGAATGTCCGTCACGAGAACGGAGTATCCGCTAATCCCGAGCCTAGCCACCAGCAACCTGATTTCCACTTTGACCAGCACAGTGGAGTGTCCGTCAACTGCGATGGAGCGTTTGCCCAATTATGAGAGAATAGTAACCAGCAACCCAAGAGAACCCAGTTCCTACCGGAGTGTCCGTCAACTGGTCGGACTACCGATGTGAATAGAGAACCCTAGATATGCCTGAGTCCTGAACCTACCAGAGTATCCATGTTCCTGACGGAGTATCCGACAGCCTGAACAGAGCCAACCTAGAGACAATTCACCTAAGTACTTGGTATAGCAGAGTGTCCGTCAGCTAGGACAGAGTATCTGATAACATACAGAGAGTGTGAGACTATTCAACCTTCCTACCCAAAGAGTTAACAACAATAGGTTAAGCACGGTTTCCACAAGGGCAATAGTAGAGCCATAGGTAGAAGCCTCTATCCTGAGCTCTAAGTCGAGATATGTTCCTAAGTCATCCTCGGTTGTCCTCAGCCTCGATCCTTGTTCTCTTTCAGGAGCCAAGTAGCATAAGGAATGTGTGAGAGTTGTCGTCTACAACTTCGACTTAGTTCGAACGACAAAACCTAGGCTGGTACCCCACTATTATAAACCCTACTTTGGATACTTATCAAGTTGCATTATGAGTTATGCATTACATGTAGCCTTAGATAATGATCACTCTTATACTATACCTAGAGTAGCTTAATAATCTGTAGAAGCCTCTCACCTAAACAATGGGAATAGGAATGCTTAATGCTTATTGCTTAGTTGCTTGGGCAATGGTAGAAGTCGAGCATGAGAAGGGAACTCATACTCGCGCGTGTAGGATGCTACACCTAGATAATTAACTACTAAAACCAATGAGGGTACAACTTGACCTACTTAACTAATCTGGCTAAGGATTAATACCTCTAATATGATAATCTTACTGATAACTTGGATATCTTGCTCATGCGAGGGGTAGGTCATCGTGAGTGTGGGAACTCTGGCGACGTAGCTCGTGAAGCAGTGAGGACCGTGTATTGGGATATGTAAGTTCGAGTAACCACCCGTACAGACCACATGTCGTGGATGGGGTCGACAAGCCAAGTAAATAGTTGTGACTTGTTTATCCGTGAAACTGGCAAGGGGTTGACGTCAGTCAGGAATGTCCGGGACATTGACCGGGTAGTCGCTCGAACCTTTCGTCGGACACTCAGGCCGGATTAGGGAAAGGTTGGGAGACATGAGGCAACCCTTACCTCATGCATGGGTTATGGTGGTTAGTCCTGTTCTTCCGTGTGGGTATAGTTGTACACCTTTGTAGAGTCTTGAAAGCCTAGAGTCCCTCGGGACAAAACTATTCGGTTGTTCTTTCTTTCTATACCCATGGTAGCATGATCTATGGACTATGAGCACTTTGGTATAATGACGAATACCTTTACTTCTATGTTGAGCATAACGTGTCATACTCTTAATGAACATCATTGCTTTCCGCACTTATACAAACACCCGATAACTACCCTATGCATCGACCAAATATTATATGTTGGAATTAAGTCCTGCGAGTACGAAATGTACTCACGGCACTGCTGTTAAGTTGTTTTGCAGGTGTTGTTACCCGGTGGATGTGAGGTAGTGCTCTATTCACCGCTGCATAGTAGACCTTGGATCGAGCGGATCAGAGAAGAGCTACCAGTTAACTCCGATAAGGATCCGAGCGAGTTATTGAAGAGATGAGCCTAGAAGGCATAATAATGATTGTATACATATGAGAGTCATGTAATTTCTCGTGAGCATAATAACCTTGTTATTTGGGCATGATGTTGGAAGTCACACGTGTTGGTTTGCCATATGGGGTGTTCCATGTCACTCGACCATTAAAAAGATCCTGAAGCTACCTCGGCGTTTTCCAGGTCGCGGCACGTTGCTGCCCAACAACCGCACGAACAACAGCTTCAACGATTAGGCATCGCGTAGCTCGGTCATGTACACGACGCCCCAAGTCACAAGCAACCTATTCTGTCCTCCTGGCTGCACACCTAGCTGCCAAAACACATCGTTTGTTGTAGAGTACATGTAACATCCCAGATGTTAAAAACCACTTAAAACTTGATCATGAGCATCATCAAGCATAATCACCAAGTATCATGGCATACATGCAATTTATGTTTCAAGTATAACATTCATATGTTGCATATGTGATGTTTCATATATTGCATCTATAGTGTTTCTTATGTTGCATGAAATGTTAACAAAATTAGTGTTTAAGGTTCTTTATGATTTTATATATGTGAATTTGCCTAAACAATTAAAATTTTGCCTTAATAAACTTTGAAGTAATAAGTTTATACTTTACACTAGTGTCAAGTTGGGCACTGTTAGCATATGAAACATGTTTTAATTCAAGCTGCAAAAGTGAATTAAGCATTGGAATCTACACAGCCAATTTTTTGACTGTCCTTGAAAAACAACTCTTAAGTTCAATTTTGGGAGGATTATTAAATGGATTTCCATGAATAAAATTTGTCCAACTTTTGTTTCATTGGTTGGTGTGATAATTAATATTTGATGATGTGTTATTAGTTGTGATGTGTGATTAGTGGTTGTTCGCTAATTAATTCCCAAAGTTGCTTAACCAAAACTGTTTCTGAAAATCTAAAAATGAATTCAGTTTTGAGTTTTAAAGTGCCTGTGTTCAAAATTCAAAATTGTTCAAACCGTCGATCCTTTGAGGATGATTCTTAAAGAAATGTTGGAGAAATCGTGTAGATGAACAAGTTTTATTAATGTAGTTGATCGAGTTTCTGGATGGAATCAAGAGAAAAGGAGGAAGAAGATGGACGGTCAGTCGGTGAACAGTGCACGCCGGCAGCAGCCTGCTCCTCTGCTTAGCCGTCGGTGGCCGCCCACCGCCCTTGTTTGCTGTTTCTCGTGCTTGGACACGTAGCTGCTCATGTGGACGATCTCAAGCTGGTGCTGGCTCATCCAGAAGTGTCACCCGCATCGTTTGAAAACGCCAGACACTGGCCGCCGTCTTCCTCTTTCCTTCTTCTGCGCCGCTGCCGAGAAGCTCCGCTCGCTGGCCATTTTCGTTCACCGTCGCCTTGCTGCCTTAGTTCGGTTCCTCTTGCAAGAAGTTTTGCCTTGTCCTTTCGGTCATCCCTGACCTATTCGCGTTGAGCTTTATGGCCGGAGTCGCCCCCAGCGCCGGCAACTGCTGCGGCCATGCGCCGAGCTCCCGCCGTGGCCGCCCACTCCTGCCACCGCTTATCCATTACCTCCGAGCTTCCTCCACCCAAGTAGACTGCGCCTAAACCTTCCTTAGCTCACGCTGTACCTCCTCAGCCCCTCCTCCGACCGCCACCGCCACCAAAGCACCGCCTGCAGCAGCCACCGCCGGCATGGCCACCTTTGGTCCACCCGCGTGCATGGCCAAGGAGCCACGGCCCACCTTTGGTTGGTCCAGGACTAGGCGCAGGTGCGGTCCGACGCCGCCATGCCACGATGCCTCTCCCTCGCCACCGGCGAGCACCTTTCCCCATCGAAATCGGCCTTCTCTGGCGTCCTCTATTATTCAAATCGTGAATAGGGACCTCGCGCAGCAATAGAAGCTTTTCCAGAGAGCTAAGTGCATAGAATGTGACTCAGATGAACAGTGAGATACAGGGTACTTATGTGAAAAGACAACTGTGCATCGGGCATGGGAGATGGTGAGAGTAGCGTGTACACATCCTGTGAATCCACTAGGAGTGGCATAGGGAGGTGGAGTACTATGCTCTCTAGGTAGCATAGACCGGTTCATATTTTGGAGGATCCGAGTGAAGGTTGATATATGTAGGTCTTGGACCTGCATATGTCGTGTGGTAAGGAAACCCCAGCTGGGCCAAACTGATTCGAATCGCCATTGCTTCTCGGAGATGAAGACTCGATCCTCTGACCTGCATCGTAGTTAATCAATAAAACATGGTTGCTGATGGATATGAGATGATATAAGTTGAGATGGGATGTGATGCTTAATGAAGTGATTGATTTAGACTAGGTGCTAACTGGATACCGATGATAACTTAATACGCAACTAAAATGTTGAAAGTAAGGATCCACTTGTAGTAAGCTTTTCTGCAAAAGTTATTCTTGCTTCTACCTTACCTTTAAACTTGCATGCCATTGGAGTCTTTTCTTTTAATCGGGTAAGACTTGTTGAGTACCCTCAAGTACTTAGGGTTTGTTGACCTCTGTTGCAGGAGCTGACTTGTGCTGCTAATCAAGGTCATGTCAGTGGGCTCGACATGATTTGGTCGTCTTTTCTTCCTTAGATGCTACACTTAAGTTGCTTCTATAGTTCTACTCATCTTTTGGAACTTAAGATAAATTTGACTTGAACATGTTTTGTAATCTACTATCATAATTCTTCCGCACTCTGATGTAAGTTATTTTTGTACCCAATGTTGTAATGTTGTGGCAACTCCATGTTGATCCTGTATGAATTGTAAAATGTGGATGATTCGGGGTTCCCTGAGGACACCCGACAGACTACCAAAGCTATCTGGCTCTCATGTGAAGCAGTTAGAGGTCTATGAGACAATGACGGGCACATGTGGGCCATATAATTTGGGTGGTTCTGCCACAGTACACATCCGTGGTATGGTAACTAGTTGCCATCTGTAAACATGATTTTGGTTAGAACAAATGAGAATCGAGGGAAGGGGGAAGCAATGAGGTTAGCAGACACAATAATAAGTTCATACAAATAGTACGGTTTGATATGAAGTACATTACCTTTATCCAGATCCTAAAACCACTAGGGAACGCGATTGAGAAAATGCAAATAGGTGAGAGAATGGGGGAGCAAGCAGATTGATGCAATGCTATCGGATGAGGGAAGGGGGAGGCTCCTTTCATATAGACCTTGCACGGTTGACGAGACTGAAGTGAATGCGGCAGGAAAGCTAGACATAAGAAGCAATCGAGAAAAGGAGCATTTGACCACCATGACACGCTTGAGACTGGAATGCCTGGTGTGGTTGTGATGGGTCTTTTTTGTACTTATTTGACTCCAATCTAAGCAGTGACAACAGTCGAGGGGCAGACTGGTTGCTACCCTTTATATTATGTCCTACGAAATTAAATATACAGCGACTGGACTTTCTTGCGTTCACAGTAAAATTCAACAGCTATGTCTCATCCATTATGCATTAGATCTAGGCGATACTTGTTGAGATGAACTCCTCACTGCATGGTTCTTACAAGTTCAACAACTTTTATGGAAGACTACTGATACGTGTTTGGTTCTTGCAAGATCAAAGCCACTCATGACTACTAGTACTACTGATACGTGTTTGGTTCAACAAACCGAGGCACAAAGCAACCCTTGCGTGGTTGCAAAGAGTGCATTGAATGCATGAGAAAAGCCTCTATAGTTATTTCACTCCAAGCATTCACAACAGTCGAGGGACATACTGAAGAGTGAAGACGAGTTGCTCTTGGTTCCGTAAGCAATTTCTCTTGCTTGGTTTTGTAGAGCAGCAGCTAGCTAGAGATGGCTACATGGTTTCATTGGTCCTGATCGTCTACACTTGCTCGGCTATGGTTGAAGATGCCGCTTGAAATCCAACTACCTTACTAGTACTTCATGCATGCAGCCACAGCCAGTGCAACTGTTCTTTATAGCACAACCAATCTGGCAAAAGTTCTAGTTATAGCTCAGTAGCAGAGTAAAATGTCCGGGCTAGTCAAATTTACACGACTCGGACTATGTGGCGTGCATACGATTTACAAGAAATAGGTAAATGTCATTTCATCAATACTGTACTTCTCTATATACATTTGGTTAATAGAGTTTAACCCACCTAATACAAAGTTTAACAAAAGTCCATTTACAAGGATTTTATTACAACAAGATAAACTATAGAACATTACAATTGTCTCCAGTGAACATTGAAAACACAAATCAGAACATCAGTTATGAGATACTTGAACATCAACCTATTTCAGAAATAGAGAACAAGGGCATATCTCTAATGTAATAGATACTAAATGTTAACATCATCTGACCATGTTGCTAGTGCTCAGTTGAAAGAAACTGCACGAACTCCACCAATCTCTAGATCATTCGGACGGATTATAAGATAACGGATACGATGAGAAAATACTTCTACACCACAGAACTCATAGCGGTATGAAATCAAAGTCTGGAGATCTGCATTTGAACAAACTGCAACAAACACATAGGGTCCTAGATGATCTTCAACAAGACAGTAGTTTCAATGGCCAAGAACTTGATGAACAACTACAGAAGCAATGTACCACCTACTGTAAAAGTTAGAATGCACTGCAAGCACTACAACCCTTGTTTGTAGGCCATGGCGAACACAAAGCTCGCAGAAGACATAGCGATACACAGACATGTCCCAAGAATGATCATAATTATCCATGATCTGTGTAAAAAAGAAAACAATATGTAGAAAAAAACAAAGAACAAAGATGCCAAGTAGTAGGCTGGAGGGCAAAAGCTTTGGGATGGAACTAAAGCAGGATCTCTAGAGAGCCTTCCTCTCGCCCCTTGTCTCTGTTGTTATATAGTTTGCGGGTCGTGGACCACCGCACGACCCAAGCGCGTGTGGCTGCGCGCCCACGACCCCACATATATGGCGCAAGAGTTGACACGATCTGTATTTTGTTGTTTTATCAAAACTATGATCTGACTGGTCAAGATTTCTTTAGTATCGGATTGTCTTAGGCCCTATTTGGATGGACTATCACTAGTTAGCCATGGCTAAAAAATAGCTAACTAAAAATTAGCTAATTAGTTCTGTTATTAGTCCATACCTGTTTGTATCCTGAACTAATCGTTGAGTTCTATATATTAGAACTAGTTGTTAGCCCCTGGTAGTCAGGTTCTATGGACTAGTTGGATGTCCCCTGTATTTCATAGTGATCCGGATCATCTATATTTTGTGACTATCTTAGGGTCCAGAAAATTTCAATATCTATACACCCACGTCCTCCTATCAGAAAAGGCAAACACCGTTAGTATAACCAGTTACCAAATGACCAAATTAAAGGACCTGAGCTACACCACGCTCAACAGAGTTTAACCGACCTAATATGAAGTTCAATAAAAGTTAACATAGACATGCATGCAAATAAGACTTCACATATAGTCGTCCCACAGACCAAACCTAGTCATGACTTGTTCTACTAATGCGTCCCACAGATCAAGGATCGAGGCGGGCGTGCAGGATATTGTCGTCCATGTTCACCTTCGCTAAGACAGGCGTTGGTGACCGGCTCGAGGCTCACGAATAATGGGGACGTACTCGAGTGATGGAAAGTATAGCACCGACTATGACTTTAGCGAGGAGGAGGACGATTCGGAGTACTGGTGAGTCGAAGAATCGCAAGAGTGCTAGCTAGGAGAAGGATGCTTTATTTTTTTCTCTTCTCTAGAAACTCAAAGCACCTTAAAATCCATTACTACTTTTTCTAGGGTGGGAAATCCATAGGGATATCATTTGAATAACCCATTTAGTTTTTTTGGAAGGTTTTCCATCCTTGAGCATGCCTTTCCCTTACTTCCTAATTATAGGCTTTAGTTCAAATAGCCGCAGATGCAGTCACACACAAAAAAAATCACCAGTTGCCGCGTAATAAGCTGCAGCGAGCAAGTTTATTTTTTCTTTTTTTGGTAATTTTCAGGTGTCAAATTCATGGATCTTTTAATTGTTTATTATCATCCTCTTTAGTTTTATGTTTATTTATATTATGAAAAAAACCAAAAAGGCAACAACTAACTGATCGGATATATAAACATGTGCACAAGAGAAAAATAAAAAGACGGATATTAGGTAAGTACTACATTTTGTCGTAATCATTTCCTATTAAAACACGAAACAAATTCTGGTCTCTGCTGAGTAGACGGGGCGGCTGCCCGCCCGAAAATTTGATTTCGCACCTCGCCGAGCAGTCCTGCCAACACACACCGAAAATTAGATGCCTCTCTTTTGCCCTCCGCGTGGAAAATAGGTTTACCACGCCATTGATTTCAGACAAGGGAATTTGTGGTAATATGATGGCCACTTAAAAGCGCAAAGAGTCGTCGTCTCTGCCTCCATCTCCATTCTCCAGCCACACCATCTCTCCTTTAGCTCCAAATTCTAGTCCCATGGCCTCCCTCTCCACTCCCCAGCGGCCCCCCTGCCACCTCGCTCTAGACCCTAGGCACCATCAGAACAGCAGCTCGACTCCCTCTCCACTCTCTAGTTGCACCCTCTCTCATACATGTCCCAACCCTAGCCTAAGCCAGATCCGGATCCCCTTCAATTCATCGATAGCAGGTCGATGAGCCGATGGCGGAAGGACCGCCACGACAATGGTACAAGCCAAATTCAGATCCCCTACCTATCTCGGCACCTATCACAACTGACCAAATCTATTCCCTAGCCAAAGCCAGATCTGGTACCCCTTCGTCAACGTCGGCCGCACCAGCTCCGCGACAACGATGACAGGACGGCAGTGCCTACGACAAAGCAAAGCCAGGGAACACAGAGAAAGAGGTACCCAAATTCCTTTTACGATGTGTGCTCTACTATAGTGGCTGAACCAAGGATATGTAGATAGCGATGGAGTTACATATTTTCTATAGTTGAGTGTAGCTTACATGTGCTTTATTGGATTAATGACTTTCGTATAAGCTGTAGTTACTAGTTAGGTGCTCATTTGCATACTCTTGCTCTATTGTGTTGACATTCTGTAGAAACTTTAGTTAATAAATGCCTTTGTAATCTAGATGAACAACCAGTAACTGATTATGAACGAGATAGGGATGCACAAATCGCAAGGAATCTTAGAAAGATGAAAGAACTTGGAATACGTGTTGGCCCAAAACCTGTGTCTCTAAAGGCAAAAAAGTCAAGCACAAAGGGTAGACACGATGAAGATTTGGAATATATCCCTGAACTAGGGGAGGTAGTTGAGGGATTTGATGATACAGATGAAACAGATTTAGATTTAGAAGATGAGCCAGTGCCCCTATCAATTGAGGTGCTTGTTCTATCTTGTATTTAGTTCAGAGGGGGGGAGGGGTAGGTAGCCATGCCATGCTTTACTATTTGGATAGCAATGGAATTTATACATGCTTGCTGCTTAAGTTTGTATCTCCAATTTTAAGTGTCCGGGTTGTAGAAGCCATAGAGGAGGCTCTACCAGCAGGACAAAAGGCAGCACTGCCATGAGTGCTGGGTGAAGGCCCTCCAAGCGAGTGAGGTAAACACCACCAAAATAGGTTGCTCATGGAGTTTGTACTTGGAGGTCTGCCGCTGGCAAAAGGGTGGAGATAGTAGCAGTAGGTGAACATAATTCTCCATCACGACTAACACCCGTACTAGGGATCAATTCCATGTTCATGAATTGATGGGAGACATTTGTTGGGACGGCACCCTACCTAGCCCTATGAGAGACTCCTCACGGCTAGATGATGATAGCCATGCCAAAGAGGAGCCCTCTCAGCAAACTCCCGTTTCTCCCACCCTTAGAACGATGAAAGTTGCCAAGGTTGATATTACCTTACAGATGTCTATCAATCAATTTGCACTAGCTATTTGATATCCATGTAACTTTTCTAATAATCTGAATGTATGAAAACTATGTAGTACCATTGTCGGGAAGAGTGAGGAAGCCGAGGCCTCGAACTCATGAAATTAGGCTTGAAAAAATGAGCAAATCACTAAGAGGATTGATGATGCGCATCTCTGTTGTCGAGGGAAACAAAAGGCCACATGATCCAGTGCAAGTTGCCAAGTTTGCCTCAGAGGCAGGTGTAGTAGTCAGGTGTGAAGTACCAATTTTGATGCATTGCAAACAATACAAGGGGCAGAGGCTCAACGCCGTCTATTGCACAAGATTTGTGGATAGGCTAAATGTATGTGTGGATATCCCCTCTTGACATTCAACTTTGCTTTGAGGAACTTTAATGAATTTACTTTTCATTCACACTACTATGTGCAGCGAAGGCTGTGCATTAATAGTGCTCACTCACCAACAAAAGAAGTGCTCACTCACCAACAAAAGAAGCTTGCCAGAATGTAATGCAGTCTGCAGTACGGCCGGCACCCTATAGGTTGAATAAAAAATACTTCATTGGCATCCCTACTGATCATATCTGTATGACCTCTCATGTCTCATCCATGAACGATGCATAGTGGTGTGAACTTATCAAGATTTGATCTAGTGCTAAGAACAAGGTGTGTGAACCCATCAATTTCCTGTCTAGTCTTGCTATGGTCTACTTGTGCTGCAGTCTAACACAAATGAAGTTATAGAAAACATCTAAGAAGAACAAGCGAAACCATGCAAAAGTGAAGTACCACCAGGCTACAGGATCTCGTTCCTATGTTATCCAGCTGTAAAAATTTATAAGTGATGGTTGTGTTTTATTGTTACTCTTGCATTTGTATAAATATAAACCGAAACTCATGTGCAATGTGAACAGAAGGAGAACAAGAGGAAGACAGCAGAACATGATCAAGGACTTGAAGAAGAAAATGGTCCACCTGATGAAGATGATAATGCAGTGGAAGTCTTCAGGGACTTCCATACCAGAAGCAAAAAGGGCTTGAGCGATGCTGCAAGAGCAGTAGTTGTAAGTACCTTATTTTGTTTCCCTTAAAATCTACTAAAGCCATTGCCATAAAAGAAGAAAACGTAGCAGGAGCCTAGTGTTATGAAAATCTACTGAAGCTTATGTAATCTCTATCAGCAGTAGGCTGAGGAAGACCTATGTATTACTTGTTATGAATCAATCTCTTAGGTTTTCAATTGAAGCCCTCTTAACACTATCTATAACCTAATGTTTTACTGATTGAATTTCGTAGGAAGCTATAGAAACTATGCAAGCAGCCAATGACTAGTGTTGATATTGTTTGCAAGGTCCTCTGCGTCTACCAGGGCAAGGCCCCCTCCTAGGGAAATGACAATAACATTTTTATGAAGAATGCTGGTATCTAGACAAACTCCACCAGAACAGAGACATCGACGGAGAGAATACTTGAAAACTTGCTGCTGAACAGGAAAGTTCCACTGCCCTCGTCGATCAAGTGGATGAACTAAAGAGGAAGATAGAAAAGACTGAAAGGGAGTTTGAGGAATACAAGAAACGACAATAGGAGTACAACAATCTCCGTGAGCTATGCACGCGCTTCAGCTCTTCTGATAACTTTCAGTCTTCAACTCCTGTGGCTTGATGCAGTGAACATTTGTGGTTTGATGTGTGGACTCATGTGTCGGTTTGATGTATGGACTCGTATGCCGGTTTGATCTATGGACTCGTATGTCGGTTTGATGTGGTGATACTCTGTCAGTGGTTCGCTGCTGACGTGTGAAATGTTAATTGTTGTTATTTGATTATCAGGCTAAATAGTTATATAGTCAATCTATGTAGTAGTGATGATCTCGAATTACTTCTATGACGAATTGATTATACTCCACGCGGTAGAACCAGAATAGGTCACGTTATCAAATAAAAATACGATACGTGGATGAACCAGTGCATGACACGTGAAATAGCCAGGACATGACACGTGGACCATTAAAATCTGACACGCGGAAGGAAGTCGTGAAGCCATGTGGCCGAATAAAAATACGAAACGTGGACAGATAGCGCCGTGACTCGTGGTCGAATAAGAAACAGCCACGTGAACTAATAAAAATATGACACATGGTCTAATGAATAAGTGACACGTGATCCAACCGTAACACGACACATGTGCTATTAGAAAACTGACATGTGGAGCAACAGAGACCCGACACGTGGTCCAGTAAGAATCTAAAACGTGCAAGAATCAAAGATGGTCACGTTGTGCAATAAGAAGGTGACACATACCCAAACCATCTCCAATGCAACTGGCTATAGCATCTACACGTGGGCTTTAGCATGCACACGTGGAAAGCATCTTCAACGAAAGCGCCCACCAGCGTGGCAGCCCTCCTGCCACGCATACCAAAACAGTTCTATGACGGTCTGTTTTTCATCATAGATCAATACAATTCTATGACGCTATTTTCGGATTCGTCATGGATGTTCAAGTGTGACGCGACTTCTATGACGAAGCGGTTTTCATCCTAAATTCATGATAAAACTGAAATTATGATGAATTTGGTTCCTCCAGTGACGAAAGTTATTCGACATTCTATGTGCCAAACCGACCCAACAACTCTAATAAATGCGTCTCCTGGATGAGTCCTTTCCGTAAGGCGTTCGGAGGTCTTCGCCGACGAAATCATGCAACACACCAGACAGTTTGGCACCGAGCACCAAGCATTTGATGGGCGGACCGCCTGTTGTGTGTGTCTGCACGCGCGCACCAGCGTTACAGTTCGGAGCTCGGAATTTTGCCGCCGCCAGACCACCCGGTGTGGGTGGTTTTGCCATCTACAGTCTGTGCGTCCTTGCGCTGCGGTGTGTGGCCATCTGTTGCACCAACTGTATCCCTAATCCAAAGTCGAAATCAAAATATCCTCCAGTGTTTAGTACGTTATCGATCGCTTGGCATCTGGTCCGGTTGGGTGCAAATCTAGCTAGTACTGCTAGCTAGGTGTAGTTAAAGCTGAAGTATGTCAGCCAATATATTAGGCCACTAGGCAGACCCTTGGTAATTGTTTCATATATACTTCATGGCTGTATATTCAAATATGCACGCAGCCAACAGCTTAAGTCACCTCGTGGATTGGATCAAAAGCATAGAACGATTCATCAATCATTTAATTTTAGATAAATAAATGGAGATAAAAACTACCCTATAGTTCTATACCTGGTGTAGAGATTCTCTGACCTCTTTAATACACTCATCGATTTTCATGAGTTAAGGGAAATAGAAATGACCAGTGGCATGTATACATGGTCCAATAATCAAGACATTCCCATTTTAGAGAAACTTGACCGGATTTTGATGTCAAAAGATTGGGAGGCTGATCACAACCCCTTAATTTTAGCCTCTGGACAACATAGGAACACCAAATCAATCCAATTCAGGTTTGAATTAAGCTGGCTTTCTAACCCTGATTTCATCACTGCTGCTGAGAAAATTTGGCTGAAACCTTGTAGAGCTACATCTGCCTTACATAAAATTCAGCAAAAATTGAAGCTACTGAAACAGTACTTCAAAGGCTGGGGTTTCAATCTTCAAGGTGATTTGAGAAAACAAAGGAAAAATGTGAGTGAAGGGATTAGGGAGTTAGAAACAATTGAGGAAATGGATGGTTTAACCAATCAACATATGCTTAGAAAATCATGGTTAATCCAAGAAAATCTGAAACTTCTTGATCAAGAAGAGGCATACTGGCACAATAGGTGTCATGAGGAGTGGTTGTTGAAAGGGGACAACAATACTAAGTACTTCCACAAAATTGTCAATGGCAGGAAAAGAAAGAACACCATACTTTCACTTGAACATGATGGCAATATCATTGAAGGAGATGAGAATTTATTAAAACATGCATCAGAATATTATGCCGGGCTTTTTGGTCCTAGGGAGGAGCATGATATCCATTTGGATAGTTCCCTTTGGGCTGACCTAGAACAAGTTACTGATCTGGATAACTCTTTGCTATGTGCACCTTTCTCTGAAGAAGAAGTAAAAGAAGCTCTTTATCAAATGGAAAAAAACAAGGCAGCAGGGCCTGACAAAATTCCTATTGAATTCTATCAAACATGCTGGAGTTTTGTCAAGGATGATATTATGTAGCTGTTCCTTGATTTCCATGAAGGCAATGTGGATATCAGTAGACTTAACTATGGTATTATTACCTTACTACCTAAGGTACCTGATGCTTGCAAAATTCAGCAATAACGACCTATTTGTCTACTTAATTGCCTTTACAAATTGATTACCAAATCATTAACTGTAAGAATGGAAAAGGTGGCTGAAAAGTTAATTCATGCTAATCAAACAGCCTTCATGAAAGGAAGGAACATTATGAGTCGAATTATGGTCTTACATGAGATTTTACATGAGACCAAGAGGAAAAAACAAGTTGGGGTCATTCTGAAATTAGACTTTGAAAAGGCTTACGACAAAGTCAAGTGGGGTTTTCTCTTTGAATGCTTAGCAGCTAGAGGTTTCTGTGAAAAATGGTGCAGCTGGCTTAAGCAAGTTGTCACTGGGGGTACTGTTAGTGTGAAGCTCAATAATAGCATAGGTACCTATATAAAAAGTCACAAAGGGGTGAGACAGGGTAACCCCCTATCCCCAATTCTATTTAATTTTGTGGCTGATGGATTGACTAGGATGGTTCATAAAGCTCAGGCAAATGGTTTGTTTAGTGGCTTGATTGATCATATTGTAGGTAAGGGAGTTGCTATCCTTCAATATGCCAATGATACTATCATTTGCTTGAAGCATGACATTAATGGTGGTAGGAACCATAAGCTTTTGCTGTATCTGTATGAATTGATGGCAGGTCTTAAAATCAATTTTCACAAAAGTGAAATCCTGGCAATTAATGATGAAGAGAATTGGGCTGAATATTATGCTGAAATTTTTAATTGCCAAGTTGGTACCTTTCCCTTGAAATATCTTTGAGTACCAGTTAGTCCTAGCAGGCTTCATGTCTGTGATTGGTTGCCCTTGGTTGAAAAAAGTGCTAAAAGGCTCGATACTTGGCAAGGTGGAACAATGTCGATAGCTGGTAGGTCAACTTTGATCAATTCCAGTTTAAACAATGCTCCGATATATCACATGTCCATTTATCTACTCCCCAAGACCATTGTTCATAAACTTGATAAGATTCATATAAGATTCTTTTGGCAAGGCGGTGGCACCAAGAAAAAATACCACTTGGTACAATGGGAAAAAATTTGTAAACACAAGAAAAAAGGTGGGCTGGGGATAAAGGATGCTAGGAAGATGAATATTAGTCTGCTGTGGAAGTAGTGGTGGAAGTTAGAAAATGAAGATGGATTATGGCAGCAGATCATAAAATTTAAATATCTTAAAGGCAAATCTGTTTGTACTGTGAATCATAGACAAACAAATTCTACTATGTGGTCTGACCTCCTCAAGATTAGAAACATTTACCTTCAAGGTAGACAAATCGAGATTGGGGATGGTAAGAATACACTTTTTTGGAAGGATTCCTGGCTGTACTCTAAGCCTCTTTGTATTCTTTTTCCTGAGGTTTTTAAGATATGTGAGCAGCCTGAGTTAACTATTTTTCATCTGAAAAATGATATAAACAACATGACTTTTACTAGATGGTTGGTAAATGATTTAAGAGTTGATTGGCTGACCATTCTTAGTAAACTAGATGATATCCAGTTATCAGATGAGAGAGATGTGATTAAATGGCGTTTTGGCACTAATGGGAAATTCAGTGTTAAATCTGTTTATAAGGCCATGACCATAAATGATGTTGGTCCATATCATAAAATGATCTGGAAAGGGAAAATTCCTTCCAAGATCAAGATTTTTCTATGGCTCACAATGAATAATGCAATTCTCACGAAGGATAACATGATTAGAAGGAAATGGCAGGGTTCACCGATCTGTTATTTCTGTGCTGAAAATGAGAACATTCAGCATCTCTTGTTTCAGTGCAGCACTGCTAAAGCCGTGTGGGCAATTGTAGCACATGCTATCGGTGCTACCAATATACCTAAATCTCTTAATCAATGCTGGGCTTGGTGTGAACGATGGCTGCTTGCTGGCAAGCAATTTCATACGTTGGGTATTGCTGCGGTCTGTTGGGCCATCTGGAAGACACGTAACTCTGTTTACTTTGAAGGCAAAGCTATGACAAATCCTGCATCAATTGTGTGTTATGGTTGTGCGCTCATGGGTTACTGGGCAGGTTTGTTCTTGGGAGTTGACAAGGAAGCCTTGGAAGCAGGAGTGAACACGATGCTGGCGATCGCGCGGTGAGCCTGACGTCAAAGAAGAAGATGAAGCGAGGACCTCCTCAGCTGAAGGATGGACAAGACGATGATCAACAAGATTGAAGGGTGTACTGATGACCATCAAGCCTGGAGCTGATGGTTCGCGGCTGTTTTTTGTGCTGGTTCTGCCAGAAACTATGTAGTCACAGCCCTGTTTTGGTGCAAGTCTGTTCTTGCATAAGTCTTTGTCAGAAACGTTTAGATCCCTTGGTAGTCGTCTGAATCAGGCGATGGACCGTGATCCGATTACACCGTAATCCAGTCCGGTTACAAGCATTTGTTTCATATAGGCTCTGTAATCAAATCACACGGTATCGTTTACCGGCCTTATTCTATTCTGATACCCCTCCCTCCGGTCCTAAATGAATCACACGCGTCGCTCTCCACGATGATCCATGCATGCATCAGAAGATCGTACCATGATTGCTCAATGGAATTATTCATTGCATTGATCAGACAGGGCGAGCAGCTCCTCCAAGTAGTCAGGCCCGAGGTCCTCGAGCTCCAGCACGGCAGACGTCGCCGCCGTCTGTTCCCTAGCTTCAGCTGAACCATGGCAGCCTTCCTTGCCGGCGGTCGCCATCTTCTTGTTCTTCCGCAACCGCTTGCGGATGCAGTGGCGCCGCTTGAGGGCCAGCACGGGCGAGTCCCCGGCGCCGCCGCAGCCGAGCCCCAGTCCGCGCAGCGACTCCTCCACGTGCTCGACGGGGAAGTTGAGCACCGCGGCGGGGCCGCGCATGGAGTAGGCGGCTTGGTCGTAGGCGAGCGCGGCGGCCCTGGGGCTGTCGAAGGTGCCGATCCACACGCGTACGCCGTTGCGCGTCGAGTCCCGGATCTCCGCCGCGTACTTTCCCCAAGGCCGCTTCCGCACCCCGATCAGCGCCGGCGCCGCCTCATCGGGGTTCTCGTTCTGCCTGAGCCGGAGGTCGCGACGGCTCGATCTGCTGACGGCGGCATCGGGTTGCATCATTGCCGGCAATGCATGTGCAGGGGTCATTACCTCGCCGGGCTGATGCGGCAAGCAGGCCGCTGCTGGTGTGTAGTAGGTCGTTGAGGCTGAGGAGCTGCTGCTGCTGCTGGACTTCTTGGAGATGGAGGCGGCTCCCATGACCATGGGGGCGCTGAACTGGTGGCGCATGTCGTCCACCGCTCCGGCGCCCATGCCATCCTGCTGACGGCTGCAGAATTCGTCGGTGCGGCCGCCGAAATGAAGCTGCTGCTGCAACAGGTGGCGGTGTGTGTTAGGGGTCCCCGTCACCGACGACGAGGACCACAAGGATGTGGAGGATTGGTGGCGGTAAGCGGCGGCGCCATATGCGTCTGCAGGATCATCGGAGGATAGCTGGAAAGCAGCGTTGGCGATAGTGTTTGAGTACTTGGTGTCGACGACTCGGCCGGCTACATGGTAATGGTATGCTGCTGCCGGTGCAGGAAGGTCACAGTAGAGGCCATCATCCTGTTCCGGTAGCCGCCGGTCATGTGCATAGGCGGCATTGGGGATGGTGTAGCTTTGGTAGTAGCTGCTGAAATTAGGTTCCATATGGATGGCGCTCACTCTGCAAATTTCGGGTATCGATGTGTGGACTGTGGACATACTTATTAGGTAACTACTAGAAGCCTAGAGTACATAATCCAACCTAATGATCGACAGTAGGCAAGCTTAATTGTGGGGCTTAACTAGTTATACAGTACTCATACTACATTTTGACTGAGCTGACGATGCTTTAATTATACATAAATACTCCTATATCTTACCTAAGGGCAGATTAATCTGAAGAATTAATTAGTTATTAAGATTTGACTTGGTCCGATGATGGAGCCAATTCAACAGGACAATCATTGTACCACACCCATGCCTGGGGCATACAACCACAACACCAATGCTTTGCTCCATGTGTTTACTTTTAGCATTAGTTAGTACGTTGTCTGTGCTAATGCTACGGTGCCATCTAGAAACACAAATCAACCAACCAAAAGATAATATATGTTCTGATAATTGATCATGAATAAAAAATGAATGACACAGAAAAAGCCCATGTTACCCTAATCAAAATGTGAATAGAATTTACCGACACCAAAAGTGACCTATAATCAATTTGCAGAATATTGAGAACTTTCTGAACTTTGGTTGGGCCAAAAATCCGAGGACCCTCCACTATCCATCTTTTTTTTTGAGAGAAAGCATCCATCTTCTTTTTCTCTCTTTTTCAAAGCCGCTCCCTTCTCCACTTGGGTCGAAGCCCACCCCGATGGCCCGGCTACTCCCTCCCTCTCCAGAATGCCGCCGCCCTCCCTGTCTCCCCTTCGCCTGGGCTGAGTGGCCCAAAGGCCCACTGGCCTCTCTCTGTGGGGGTATGACCCCTGATACCCACAGGGGTGTACACGGACCGAGCCGCTAGGGGAGGCGCAGCCCACAAGACTGCACATGGGTCACGCCACAAGTGGAGGTCTAGCTTACAAGATGATGCCGCGTGAAGCACGACGTAGGTCGACGTGGCTCGCAAGACTGCGTGAATATCCTTGGTGATCTAGGAAACCCGCTAAGATATGCTAGATCCCGTAATATCTGTAACTTCCTATCTTGTAAATCGATCAGGATAGAAACAACCGATCTGTAACCCTACCCCCGAGCTATATAAGGCGGGTAGGGACCCCCTCGTTTTCATCTGATCATACGCAATACAACCCACCGAAAGACACAGGACGTAGGGTAGTACGCCAAGTCAGCGGCCTGAACCTACCTAATCGTTGTCTGTTGCTGTCAGTGTTTCGAGTTGCCACCAGCAAGTAAATTTCTAATATTACGCGTTTGGCTCGAATGGTGTGCTAAGAGGACACGAGGTTTATACTAGTTCGAGCAGAATGTCCCTATGTCCAGTTCGCTGCTGCCGCTTGTGTTAATAGTACTGAAAGTTCATAGTAGGGGTTACAAACGGGCGAGAGAGGGACTTGTCCCAAATCTCTAATGGAAAGGGTGAGCGGGTGCCAAGAGCTCGGTTGCTGCTCGGTTGTATGTTTGGGGTTTGATGGATCGATCGGATTCGAGTCCGATGGTTTGATGTGATGTGTTGCGATCGTTTTGTTCGATGTCCTCTAATGGGACACCCTACTTTCCCTTTTATAGGCCAAGGGAAAGCAATGGTTATAGCGGGGAAAAAGGAGAGTTAGAAGGAGAAGAAGTCCTCTAGGATCGCCAGGTCCTTTTCTTCTATGCGGGTCCAGCTGACCCTGTAGACATCAATAGAGACAGCTTCACGTCGTGGCCCTGACCGTCACTAGTGCCATGCGCAGGCATCATCTCCCGGTTGTGGCGCTCCACTCGTCCTGGCAGGCGTCGTGGCGAACTGACGCGCCTGTCAGTGTTTGTACGAGGGTTAGGCAGAACAGCACCGGTTCGCCCGACGCCGTTCCTAATGTGAATCCTTAGGTATGGCCAATCATGGCTACGGGTTATATCAGGGCATGCCAGTCACCTCCCTGGTGTCAGAGCTTTGACCCAGGCCCATACGCTTGGACCTGGAGCGGTCGGCGGCGGTATGGGCCTCTATCGGTTGAGACGGAGTCCCCGACCTTGGGGTCGGGCGAGGCGGAGTTTCACCCTAGAGGCGATGTGAGGCGGAGTGCAAACCCAAGGCTCAGGCGAGGCGAAGCCCAAACCCAAGGGTCGGGCGAGGTGGAGCCAGCCCTTAGAGGTCGGGTGAGGCGGAGCCCGTGGCCTTATTGTCGGGTGAGGCGGAGCCAGCTGCCTCGGTGTTGGGCGAGGCAGAACCTGTCCTCAGGGGTCAGGTGAGGTAGAGCCTGCGGCCTCGATGTTAGGCGAGGCGGAGCCACCCTCAGGGGTCGGGCGAGGCGAAGCCAGCTGCCTCGGTGTCGGGCGAGGCGGAGCCCGTTCTCAGGGGTCGGGCAAGGCGAAGCCTGCAGCCTCGGTGTCGAGCGAGTCGGAGCCACCCTCAGGGGTCGGGCGAGGCGGAGCTCGCGGCTTCGGTGTAGGGCCAGGTGGAGCCCGCTGCCTTGGGGGTCGGGCGAGGCGGAGCCACCCTCAGGGGTCGGGCGAGGCGGAGTTTGCGCACCTGGAGGTCGGGTGGAGCTGTAGTCACGCTCTTGACTGCTCAGATGAATCAATGTTGATGGTTATTAGCTCCTCCTCTTTAGGTACCCAGGTATTGGTCCTCGACAGTAGCCCCCGAGCCTACGGAGGAGTAGAATACTCCTTCGGAGGTTTTTTCGAACGAGAGGACTCTGAGGGTCTTGGCCTTCTTTTGTTGCCCACGGCATCTCCCGGGGACGGTGATTCCCTTTCGTCGAGGTCGGACCCTTTGCAGGGATGGCCATGAGATTTTGGTGGGTTGTTAGCTGGCTAGTTCAAGTGGGGTCCCAGCATCCCGTTTGCGGGGATTCAGCTAGGGTCAGCTTTGTGACCGACTTTAGATTCTCAGCGGTCAATCCATATAGTTCTCAGGTCCGTTCAACTGGTCCCGAAGGCTCTCTGCCTTTCTTCAGGGAAAAGCCATGGATCATACCCAGCCAGGACTCGATCATGGGCCGGGATGCCTATGGTGCTCGTGCGCCTAGGTACTGGTCACTTGCGGGCCCATCCCTTACCCTAAGGGCACCTGGAATGGTCATCGAACCCATCGATGGGCCAACCTTCGAACTCCTAGGCCCAGACGGGCCGTAGAGGTGTTTTTTAACCCATATTCCTCTTACTTGTGATGAGTCATGGCCCGTCCGGAGAGGCAAAATGTCCGATGAGTTTTCCGAGGGAACGGACAGAGATTGCGTGTGCACTTCCCCGCGGCGAGGCATTGTGGCTGATCGTGGCAGGCGTGGAGATCTAGGTGGGTGGTTGGTTTCCTCACATTCATCGTCCCTATAAAACCAAAGGGTTCGCCCCCCGGGTTTCATACCTTGCATCCTTGCCTCCATAGCCATGACCACCGCCACCAATCACATAGGGTTCCCCATCTCCGCATCCCCACCGTCGTCGAGCCCGCATCCAACTGTCCCCATCTCCAATGGATCCGTGGTGCTGTTCTGACATCACCTTCCAGCGCATGGAGGGCCTCATCCATCACGGTCTTCTCCACGCGTGGACCTTGGCTAAGGAGTGGCTGCTGCCTAGTGAGGAGGATCTATCGTCGCTGCTTGATGGCTACATGGTGTCGTTCGCCCACTTTCATGATCATGGGTTTGTGACCCTCGCTCACAGATTTCTTTGGGGGCTGCTGCATTACTACAAGATCGAGCTGCAGCACCTCAATCCCAACAGGATCCAGCACATGGCGGCATTCATCGCCCTGTGCAAGGGATTCCTGGGGATCAGCCCCCACTTTGATCTATGGAGATACTTCTTCGCCGTCACCCTCCAGAAGAAGAGGGAGAAGAGCGGCAGGCAGGAACTACACATGTCGATGGGGTGCACCGGTATCCAACTCCATAACAACCGGGTCGGTGAGTACCCGCTGATGCGGCTGTCCACGTCCAACAAGGGGTAGCATTCGCAGTGGTTCTACCTCAAGAACAACGCCACCACCCCTGTACCGGAGTTCACCGGCCGCGTGATCGAAGAGGCCTCAGAGTTATGGAGGAAGTGGGGTGTTCCAGAGAAGGACAAGAAGAAGATCTAGGACCACATCGCCACCATCTAGATCCTAAAGGAGAGAGGCCTAAAGGGGTCAGGCATTATCGAGGCCTACCACGCAAGGTGGGTGGCACCGTTGATGATGCACGTGCTCCCGCTATACGCGATGGCGCCCGAGGCATCACTCGATGGAACGACGCTTGCCGAGGGAGCACTCCCCCACTCTGAGGTCACGTAATGCATCAAGGACACGATGGAGCCCTCACGGGACGACGTGGGCACCCCCTCAATTTTGTCTTCCTGGTACCGAGACATCCTCCGATGCGGTCGAAACCAGGCCATGTCGTCTTTGTAAGTTTTCCCTCCTCATACCTCCAATTCAATTGAGAGGGACAGGACCAGCTGAGGGACCACATCTTCACAGATCACCTGGCGCCGTTGCTGAGGGATTCATCCATGAGGGCAGCGAATCATGTCGAGGACGAGCGGCTAAGGAAGGCGAAGGAGGACAAGAGGAAGAAGAAGAAGCAGCAGAAGCTGCAGGCGCGGGAGTGAAGGGAGAACACCGATGGCGACGGTGATGATGATGATGGAGACGACGATGAGGTAGTCGACAGCATTGAGTGGGATGACCTAGAGAATGAGGATATGCTGATAGGTATCGGTTCATCCTTGTAGGAGTTGGGAACCTTCCTGTTCCATGGAGGGGAGGGCACGTCTGGGGAGCCAGTGGATATGGGCCATACCATCGGTTTGTCCCAGGAGCCAACAGGGGCGGGCGGCTCTGCTGCATGCGCCCGAGGTGCCAGCAGAGGTGGGTGACTCTGCCGTCGTGCCCCAAGATCCAAGGGGAGCGAGCTCCTCTGCCCAGGAGCAGGGGGTGGGCTTGAAATGGCCTCGCCCCGATGAGGCGGAGTAGAAGTCGGGGATTCACCCCCAAACATATCCGCCGCCCGATGACGCTGAGGTGAGTCATCAGCTCCTCTATTTTTCTCTGTTTTGGTCGGATTTCATCATGACTTATGCTTTTCATCTCTTGTAGTGTCGGGAAGTAGCGTAATCCTTTGGCACTGGTGCCAAAGAAGAGCCTCGCCCTTAAAGCGAGGCGGTAGCCATCGGCTGGCATTGTGCCCATTTTAGGAGGGAGCGACACTAGTGTGACTATGTCACCGGCCGATGAGGCGCTGCCCATGGTGGCGCCCGTGCCCTTGATGGGACAGGTGGACGCGGGGGCTCAAGGGATGCTTTCGAGGGTCGTGGATTAGCCAGTGATGGCGGCGATACCACTACGGACGACGGGGTGGATGGGGTGCCGACCATGCTCGTGGCGCCGACCGTGGCAGGCACGACGTAGCCGGTTAGGACCCCACCGATGTAGGCAGAGGTGGCGGTGACTGTGATAGGCGGATCACAGCCGGGTGCTATCGTGGTGGCTCCTAAGGAACCAATGCGACCCACGCCATCGGTGACCCAGGTGATGGCGTCTGGCGTGGGCCAGACAGAGGGGGACATGGCTGAGGGTTCCCTAGAGGTCGTGGTGCTAGGAGAGGAGTCAGTGTCCGTACCGCTGACCCCTTCTGTCGGCATAGGGAGTGTCCCGGCGGGGACATCACGACGAGAAGGGTCGGCGGCGATCGGAGCCGGCGGGGAGCTGTCCTTGGCCCTGATATCGGTGGGCAGTGACTCACCAGCGGGGGGCGAGCCCCTACTCCGGTGGACGAGTCTGGAGAATCCGATATTGATGCTCTTCACTCTCGATGCCGCCGCAGATAGCATGGAGTGGGAGAGCCTCGATGTGGGGGTCGCGTCTGTGCTTGAAGCCCTAGACCATGCCCAAGGTGCCTTGTGCGACGTTGTCATTCCCTCTGACCAGGTATTCGCTTGACCCTGTTCTCGCCTTTTTCTTTGTCTATATATTTTTTGTATTCTGACCATCGTCTCCTTTCAGTCCCTTATCGCTCATAGCCGGGAGAAGTCTTGGTTCCTTCACGAGTAGAAGGAAACCTAGGACCACCTCATCGAGGAGGCGCAGCTATGCGGGGAGGTGACCTCTCAGCTTGTTGTCGCCTAGTAGAGGGTGGCCAAGCAGTCTCCCCTCGCCAAGAAGGCAGAAAGTCTTCGGTCGTGGGTGGCTGAGGCCCGTCGGCATGCTGACGAGGCTGAGAGGGCGTTTGAGGCCCTGTTGGTGAGATTGTGGAGGGATGACAGGGAAGCTGCCAAGGTTAAGAAGGAGTGGGATGAGCTGCTCTAGAAGGACACCAAGACCCGCCAGCGGATCCTCGACATTCTAGCCGAGGTCGAGAAGGAAAGGGAGCTAAAGCTAGGGGACAAGGAGAAGCTTGAGGCCCTAGAGAAAGGGCGAGTCTAGACACCGCGATGGTCGCCCGGCTGTGCAAAGAGCGGGATGAGCTGCTCCAAACCACGGAGAGGCTCTGCTCGGAGCGTGGTGTGGCTTGCGCGGAGCACGACCAGGCCCTCCGAGAGCATGACCAGGCCTGCCAAGAGCGCAACGACGCAAAGCAGAAGGTCAGCTCCCTCTAGGCCGAGCTCTGAAACGCGATGGCCTAAAAGCTAGAGGCCAAGAACGTTTCTGCTGGGCTAACTGTGGACCTCACTGAGGTGAGGAGGAATCTTTAGGTGGAGAGCGACGAGCTCAGTATCCTGAGCACCACCCTCGGAGTGGTCTGCGATGACCTTGAGGTGGTGCGGTCGGAGGGGACCAGTTCGCTTATGGCCCATGCCGTCAAGATCATGGCGTGGGTGTGCTAGCTCAAGAGGAATGTCCTTCATGCCGGGGTCAATCAATCCTTCATGATTGCTCATTCTCACTATGGGAACAACATCGATCTGGAGGCGATGAGCCATGGCTTCGCGCCTGGCTATGAAACCCATGAGTTGGAGGAGATGGAGACGGTGGTGGCTCCCCTTTCACTGGACCTGGCGAACAGAATAGAAGACATAGTTCTGCCCCAGAGGGGCTAGTTAGTTAGATAGATCAAGTGATCATTTTTGTCATAATCGAATAGATTGCCGACCCCTATGTATCATTTAAACAAACTCGTCATCTTGTTTTGTTGCGAACAAATTTGTTTTTCCTCCCTTTTTATGTGTGAAAAGGGGTTCATGTGTTCCAACTCTTCCTTTTGTTAAGACCGTAGGACCCGAGGTGTAGGAGGGAAACTCTGAATACGCTGGTAAGCAAGAGTGTCATAGCCGCTGGGGCATAGGTCTCTTGTAGTCTGACCAGCCTTGCTTAGTCATTCATTTTCGCAGACCTTGCCACTAGGTTTATCATGAGGAATAGGTCAGGCATGGTGACTGTTTCAGAAAGGGTGTATTTATACCCTTATCAGCCCCAAAGTGAGATCCGACCCCTTGCTGTTGCTGGGGTTGGGTGTCACTAAAGATCGAGGAGAGGATAGCAAAATTAGTAGGAGAAAATGTCTCTTATTTTCGCACATACCCCCTCCCTAAGTTTTCAGCAATCATTCTGTGACTGTGTGTTCAGTCTCCTTGCAAGTCCAGCTTTCCTCAAGCCCCCGCACATATAGCAAGGGTCTAATCGAGGGTTGGCTTGTCTTTGTGATCGTCGCCCGTCCGTGGTTTTTAAATCGGAGGATTGAGCTAACATCACTTGCCTCGATGGCTCGAGTGACGTGCTCGGTGACCTCTCTAATGGGCATGTTTGTGTGGATTCGGGTCCATCTTTTGTGATGGGGTTGGCATAGCCCTCATGTGGCATTCCACTGCTCCTTAACCCGCCTCCCGGTAGATGCCCGAGCTGCCGGAGAGGTGACTCAGTGCCCCCCGATGGCCTCCCCTTAATGGGGATTCTGTGAGCTTGGCTCAAGGTTAGATCAAACGAGAAGGTCAAGATGACCATGTCCGCCTCTAAGCAGGTCGGGTGAAGGCACTGGGGTTCATCTGCATTTTCTCCCCTGCTCTGTTCGGACGCGAGGTGGCCTCGGGCTCTTGGTGGGTTGGCCTTGAACCCCGGTCTCCCAATTTTGGGTCGGGCGGCTCGAGCCCCAAGCCCCGTGGGGGTGTGATAGGGTCGGCCAGATTTCATCATCACCCCGTCCTTGGCTTTTGCAATTGGAGGGGCTGAGGTAACGACACTTGCCTCGATGGCTCGAGTGTCGCGCTTGGTGAGCTCATTAATGGGCATGTCCGAGTGAAATCCGGGTCCATCATTCACTGACGGGGTCAGCATAGCCCTCATGTGGCATTCCACTACTCCTTAACCTGCCTCCCAGTAGATGCCCTGAGCCATTTGATTGGCTTGGGTGGCCCGCTAGCCTCTCCTCGATGGAGATTCTGTGGGCTTGGCTCGAGGTTAGGATCAAACGAGGAAGGTCTAGATGTCCCTGTCTGCTTCTAAGCAGTGTCGGTCAAGGCTGCTGGGGCTCATCTAAGTTTTTCTCCCCTGGCTTTGTTTGATGCGAGGTGGCCTCGAGCCCTTAGCGGGCTGGCCTTCGAACCTCGGTTGGTCGCAGCTCATGTCGAATTTGACGACTACTGCTTCATGACGCGACATGAAGTGTTGTGATGTAATAACGCATATGCAATGCTTGGATGTATGAGATGAATGTATGGTTGAATGTATGAATGCATGCATGAGAATGGATGAATGAATGTTCATGTATTGGAAAAGTAAAGTGGGGGTTGGTAACGTTACCTCGATGGCTCAAGTGAGGGTCAATGAGCTCTTACCATAATATGCCCGTGCGGGGTCCAGGTCTATCGTTCACGATGGAGTTGGCATAACCTGCATGGAGCATCCTATTTTTCCCTACCCGTCTCTCGGTAATGGCCTGAGCTGTTCGATCGACTTGGGTGACCTGCGGGCCTCTCCTCGGTGGAGATTCCACAGGTAGGCCCCTCCAAACCCTTCTAGGGGAGGAGGAGGCTAAAGCTCGGGGTGCGGGGACAAAAACTCTGACCGCGCTGGTGAGCAGAAACACCGTAGCCACTAGGGCGTAGGTTTCTAGTGGTCCTACTAGTTTTTCTTAGAGTTTGTTTCCACACACCTTGCTTCTAGTTTTTTAACATGAGAAGGGGTCGGGCATGAAGAATGTCTAGCGAATAGATATTCTTGCCAGCTCCTCGAGCGAGTCCTGACCCCTTGCCGTAGCTAGGCTCGGGAGCTCGATAGCGCAATTAATGTGCGTAAAGTAAGGGTGACCCGTTACCACAGGAATTACCTCGATGGCATGCGTGATGGGTTCGGAGAGCACTTATCAGATATGTTCAAGTGGAATCCAGGTCTGTCATTCACAACAGGGTCGGCATAACCCACGTGGGGCATCCTACTGCTCCCTGCCCATCCATCGGCAGTGGCGAAGCCATCCGATCAACTTGTGTTACCCACTGGGACAAGACTTACTGGATATGTTCGAGCAGAATCTGGGTCCGTCGTTCACAACGGGGTCGGCATAACCTGTGTGGGGCATCCTATTGCTCCCTGCCCATCCCTCGGCAACGGCTAAGCCGTCTGATCGACTTGTGTTACCCGCTAGGATAGGACTTACCTGTGGAGATATGAGATGAGAACATCCCACCAAAAAAGCTTAGTTAGGCAGATGAGCGCGGCGGTGAACTTGTAATAAATGGACAAGCTCTTAAATTTCGTTATAGCCAAACAGCTTTTTAGCCCTGCTCCCCTTTTTGTATAAAAAGGTTAGTGCAATCTGACCCTTTCCTTCGTTAAGGTCATAAATCTCAGGGTGTAGGTGATCAAATTCTGATCACGCTGGTGAGCAAAGGCGCCATAGCCACTGAGGCGTAGGTTTCTCGTAGTCCGATCAGTTATACTCTGAGCTTGTTCCCGCAACCCTAGCTCCTAGGTCTTAACATGAGAGGGGGTCGGCCATGGAGAATGTTTGCCAGGTGGATAGACTCTTAAATGCGTACTGACTCTTTCCGTGGCTAAGGCCAAAAAGCCCAGGGTGTGGGAAAAAACTCTGATCATGCTGGTGAGCAAAGGCACCATAGCCGCCGAGGCATAGGTTTCTCGTAGCTCGATTAGTTTTACTCAGTGTTTGTTTCCGCAAACTTCGCTTTTGTGTCTTAACGTGAGAGAAGGTTGGGTGTAGACAATGTCTACCAGATGGGTACGCTCTTATGAGCTCACAAGCGAGGCTGGACCCCCCGCCGTTGCTAGGGTCGGGTGTCACTAAATGTCAGGGAGTTCGATAGCGAAACTGATAAGAGAAAGTGTGTGTTTATTAAGGGTAAAAGTGACGTAGCTGCTCGATGTTCTAGGCATTGGTGAAGACCTCGCCGTTGATGGTTTTGAGCTTGTAGGCGCCTGGCCAGAGCACCTCCATGATGACATATGGTCCCTCCCATAGCGGGGAGAGTTTGTGGCGATCCTTGCTGCTCTGGATGAGGCGGAGGACTAGGTCTTCGACGTCGAAGGCCCAACCCCGCACTCGATGGTTGTGGTACTAGGGCAATTCTTGCTGGTACTTGGCTGAGCAGAGGAGGGCAACATCATGGGCTTCATCTAGCTGGTCCATGGCATCCTCAAGGGATGGCTCGGCTCCCTGTTCGCCGTATGCCCTGACCCTTGGTGCTCCATAGTCGAGGTCGGTCGGGAGGACAGCCTCGAAACCGTAGACCATGAAGAATGGCGTGTAGCCGATGGCACGGCTGGGGTCATCCTCAGGCTCTAGAGCACCGCGGGAAGCTCGGCGACCCATCGTCCACCAAACTTGTTCAATAGGTTGAAGATCCTAGGCTTGGGGCCCTGTAGGACCATGCCATTTGCACGCTCGACCTGCCCATTTGTGCGGGGGTGCGCCACGGCAGCCCAATCGACCAGGATGTGGTATTTATCACAGAATCAGAGGAACTTCTTTCCAGTGAACTACATGCCGTTGTTCATGATGATGGAGTTTGGTACTCCGAAGCGATGGATGATGTCGAGGAAGAACATCACGCCTTGCTCGGACTTGATCCCGTAGATCGGCCGAGCCTCTATCCACTTTGTAAACTTGTCTACAGTGACAAACAAGTGGGTGTAGCCCTCGGGCACTCTTTTGAGAGGTCTGACTAGATCAAGCCCCCAGACCTTGAATGGCCATGTGATGGGGATCGTCTAGAGTGCTTGGGTTGGCAGGTGGGTCTACCGAGCATAGTACTGCCACCCTTCGCAGGTGTGCACAATCTGTTCGGCGTCGGCTACTATGGTCGGCCAGTAGAAGCCTTGATAGAATGCATTTCCAATGAGGGTTCTCGGCGTGGCATGGTGACCGTAGACGCCACCATGGATGTTGCTCAGCAGTCGCTTCCCCTGTTTGACAGGGATGCAGCGCTGTAGGATTCTAGTGTGGCTTTGCTTGTAGAGTTCGCCCTCAACAAGGATGAAGGATTTGGCACGACGCGCGAGTCATCGAGCCTCCATCTTGTCCGTCGACAGCGCCTCACGGAGGAGGTAGTCGAGGTAAGGCATCTTCCAATTGATCAGAGGGCCAGGCTCTGTCGCTGGATCCTCGTCGAGCTCCATGACTTCAGGGTTGGATGGATCCGATGGTTGGTCAGCCCTAAGCCTAGGGTAGGCATCCTATCACTGGCTTGTTCTGGCTCCTCATAGTCGACCGAGGGCTTGTGCTGATTGCTGGCGAAGATGCCCGTCTGCACTGGCTCTTGGCCGAACGCCGCCTTCGCTAGTGTGTTGGCCGCCTCGTTGAGACGCCTCGGGATGTGATTGAGCTCGAGGCCGTAGAACTTGTCCTCTAGCTGGCAGACTTCTTGGTAGTATGCAGCCATCTTGGCATTGTGGTAGCTCGACTCCTTCATGACTTGGTCAATGACCAGCTGTGAGTTGCCCTGGACGTCGAGGCGTCGGATACCGAGCTCGATGGCGATGCGCAGGCCATTGACGAGAGCCACATATTCAGCCACATTGTTGGAGGAGGGGAAACAGATGTGAACCATGTACCTCATGCGTACCCCGAGGGGGCAAACAACGACCAGCCCTGCGCCGGCACCTTTCTTCATCAATGATCCATCGAAGTACATCGTCCAGTACTCTTGGTCGATGACTGTTGGTGGCATTTGGACCTCGGTCCACTCTGCAATGAAATTAGCCAGTACTTGGGACTTGATGGCCGTCCATGAGGCATATGCAATGCCTTGACCCATCAGCTCGAGTGCCCACTTCATGATCATTGCCTAGCGTCCTGGTTTTGGACGACCTCGCCGAGGGGGGAGGACGTCACGACTGTCACCGGATGTGACTCAAAGTAGTGGCGTAGCTTCCTCTTGGTGATGAGGATGGCATATAGGAGCTTCTGGATCTAGGGGTAGTGGGTCCTAGAATTAGATAGGACCTCACTAATGAAGTACACTAGGTGCTGTACTTTGAGGGTGTGCCCCTCTTCGTCTCACTCCACCATCAAAGCGGCGCTGACCACCTGCGTAGTGCCCGCAATGTAGAGTAGAAGGGATTCTCCATCGGTCGGAGGAACTAGGATTGAGGACTTCATCAGAAGCTGCTTGACCACGTCAAGTGCCTCCTGGGCCTCGAACATCCATTCAAAGCGGTCGGCCTTCTTCAGAAGTTGATAAAGGGGGAGACCTCGCTCGCCGAGGCGCGAGATGAAGCAGCTAAGCACAGCGAGGCACCCTATAACTCACTGTACCCCCTTTATGTTCTAAATCGGGCCCATCCTTGTGATGGCCAAGATCTTCTCTAGGTTGGCTTCGATGCTGCGCTCGAAGATGATGAAACCCAGCAGCATACCCCTGCTAGAGTCATGTGGATGCTTTATCAGGGTAGCCTCCTCTTCGTGGATGCTTTCAATGTGTCCCTCGAGGTTACTCGTCTTGAAACACTCACGAGAGGGGTGATGGCTCCCCCTGCTAGAGTCAGAGCTAGAGGGCAACTCCTATTCTCCTATGAAGAGGTCGTGGAAAGACTCCACGACATATTTGGTCATTCCACAAACTCATCGTTCATGGGGGATGGAGGCATGTGTCATGCCACAAGGTGGCCATTGGTCTCTGCGGCGTTGCGGAGACCGAACGGGAGCGCTATCAGGGTGCTCCGATTGAGGTATTCTAGAGAGAGTGGCTCCCCTCAGCCAAGCTATGCCATGACGTTGGTGAACGAGAAGGTGAGGTGGCGCAGGTCTTCCCGGGACGGTCGGGGTCCTAGGAAGACGCCGAGCCAGCGCTCCAACCTCCCATAGTCGAAGTTGAGGAGCTGGATGCTCCCAGGGCATGGGCCTCTGGTGCATGTAGCTGTAGCTCCTTAAGCACCTCGGCGATCATGTCGAGGTCAGTGGAGTGGAGAGGTCGGATGGAGGCAGGAGCCATCGCCAACTCTCCCTCCGTCGTGACGATGAAGTCCAGGTCCTCAATGCGAACGTGCACGCTCGGGACCCAGCTGACGTTGTGATTAGCCATCCGAGGACTGGTGTGGATGTCGAGATGCACAAAAGTCCCCTACTTGGTGCGCCAACTGTCAGTGTTTCAAGTTGCCACCAACAAGTAAATTTCTAATATTGCGTGTCTGGCTCAGATGGTGTGCTAAGAGGACACGAGGTTTATACTAGTTCGGGTAGAATGTCCCTACGTCCAATTCGCTGCTGCCGCTCATGTTACTAGCACTAAAAGTTTATAGTAGGGGTTACAAATGGGCGAGAGAGGGACAGATCCCAAGTCTCTAATGGAAAGGGTGAGTGGGTGCCGAGAGCTCGGTTGTTGCTCGGTTGTATGTTTGGGGTTTGATGGATCGATCGGATTCAAGTCCGATGGTTTGATGTGATGTGTTGCGATCATTTTGTTCGATGTCCCCTAATGGGACACCCTGCTTTCCCTTTTATAGGCCAAGGGAAAGCAAGGGTTATAGTGGGGGAAAAAGGATAGTCAGAAGGAGAAGAAGTCCTCAGGATCACCGGGTCCTTCTTTTCTTCTATGCGAGTCCCGCTAACCCTATAGACATCAACAGGGACAGCTTCATGTTGTGGCCCTGTCCATCACTGGCACCATGCGCAGGCGTCGTCTCCCAGTTGTGGTGCTCCACTCTATCCTGGCGGACATCATGGTGAACTGAAACGCCTATTAGTGTTCGTACGAGGGATAGGCGGAAAGAGCCTTTGGTTCCCCCTGACGCCGTTCCTTATGTGAATCTCGGGTATGGCCCATCACGGCCATGGGTTAAATTGGGGCATGTCGGTCACCTCCCTGGTGTCAGAGCTTTGACCTAGGCCCATACTCTTGGACCTAGAGCGGTCGGCGGTGGTATGGGTCTCCATCGGGTGAGACGGAGTCCTTGGCCTTGGGGTCGGGTGAGGCGAGTTCACCCTAGAGGGTAGGCAAGGTGGAGTGCAAACCCAAGGCTTAGGCGAGGCGAGCCCAAACCCAAGGGTTGGGCGAGGTGGGCCAGCCCTTAGAGGTCGGGTGAGGCGGAGCCCGGCCTCAAGAGTCGGGTGAGGCGGAGCCACCTGCCTCGGTGTTGGGCAAGGTGGAACCCATCCTCAAGGCTTGGGCGAGGCAGAGCCTGCGGCCTCGATGTTAGGCGGTGGAGCCACCCTCGGGGGTCGGGCGTGGCGAAGCCCATGCCTCCTGTCGGGTGAGGCGGAGCCAGCTCGGAGGTCGGGCAAGGCGAAGCCTGCAGCCTCGGTGTCGGCGAGGCGGAGCCACCCTCGGGGTCAGGCGAGGCGGAGCCTCATGGCTTTGGTGTGGGCGAGGTGGAGCCCACCCTTGGGGGTCAGGCGGCGGAGCCACCCTCGGGGGAGTCGGGCGAGGCGGGTTTGCGCACTGGAGGTCGGGTGGAGCTGTAGTCACGCTCTTGGTGCTCAGATGAATCAATGTTGATGGTTATTAGCTCCTCCTCTTTAGGGTACCCGGTATTGGTCCTCGGCGGTGCCCCCAGGCCTACGGAGGAGTAGAATACTCCTTCGGAGGTTTTTTCGAGCGAGAGGACTCTACGAGGGTCTTGGCCTTCTTTTGTTGCCCACTCGCATCTCCGGGGCCAGTGATTCCCTTTAGGTAGAGGTGTCCCTTTGCGGGATGGCCATGAGATTTTGGTGGGTTGTTAGTCCATGGCTAGTTCAAGTGGGGTCCCATCATCCCGTTTGCGAGGATTCAGCTAGGGTCAGCTTTGTGACCGACTTTAGATTCTCAAGCCGGTCAATCCATATAGTTCTCAGTCCGTTCAAGCTGGTCCCGAAGGCTCTCTACGCCTTTCTTCGTGGAAAAGCCATGGATCATACCCGGCCAGGGGACTCGATCATGGGCGGATGCCTATGGTGCTCGTGCGCCTAGGTATGCGGTCACTTGCGGGCCCATCCCTTACCCTAAGGGCACTCGAATGGTCATCGAACCCATCGATGGGCCAACCTTCGAACTCCTAGGCCTGACGGGCCGTGAGGTGTGATGAGTGGTGGCCCGCCAGAGGCAAAATGTCCGATGAGTTTTCGAGGGGTTAGATTGCGTGTGCACTTCCCCACGGCGAGACATTGTGGCTGATCATGGCAGGCGTGGAGATCTAGGTGGGTGGTTGGTTTCCTCACATTCGTCGCCCCTATAAAACCAAAGGGTTCGCCCCCCGGGTTTCATACCTTGCATCCTTGCCTCCATAGCCATGACCGCCGCCACCAATCGCCTAGGGTTCCCCATCTCCGCATCCCCACCGTCGTCGAGCCCGCATCCAACTATCCCCATCTCCAATGGATCCGTGGTGCTGTTCTGACATCACCTTCCAGTGCATGGAGGGCCTCATCCATCACGGTCTTCTCCACGAGCGGACCTTGGCTAAGGAGTGGCTGCTGCCTAGTGAGGAGGATCTGCCGTCGCTGCTTGATGGCTACATGGTGTCGTTCGCCCACTTTCATGATCATGGGTTCGTGACCCTCGCTCACAGATTTCTTTGGGGGCTGCTGCATTACTACAAGATCGAGCTGCAGCACCTCAATCCCAACGGGATCCAGCACATGGCGGCGTTCATCGCCCTGTGCAAGGGATTCCTGGGGATCAGCCCCCACTTTGATCTATGGAGGTACTTCTTCGCCGTCACCCTCCAGAAGAAGAGGGAGAAGAGCGGCAGGCAGGAACTGCACATGTCGATGGGGTGCACCGGTATCCAACTCCATAACAACCGGTCGGTGAGTACCATGGCGATCTGTCCACCACCCAACAAGGGGTAGCATTCAGTGGTTCTACTAGCAAGAACAACGCCGCCGCCCACATCTGGGAGTTCACCGGCCGCGTGATCGAAGAGGCCTCAGAGTTATGGAGGAAGTGGGGTGTTCCAGAGAAGGACAAGAAGAAGATCTAGGACCACATCGCCACCATCTAGATCCTAAAGGAGAGAGGCCTAAAGGGGTCAGGCATTATCGAGGCCTACCACGCAAGGTGGGTGGCACCGTTGATGATGCACGTGCTCCCGCTATACGCGATGGCGCCCGAGGCATCACTCGATGGAACGACGCTTGCCGAGGGAGCACTCCCCCACTCTGAGGTCGCGCAATGCATCAAGGACACGATGGAGCCCTCGCGGGACGACGTGGGCACCCCCTCAATTTTGTCTTCTTGGTACCGAGACATCCTCCGATGCGGTCGAAACCAGGCCATATCGTCTTTGTAAGTTTTCCCTCCTCATACCTCCAATTCAATTGAGAGGGACAGGACCAGCTGAGGGACCTCATCTTCACAGATCACCCGGCGCCGTTGCCGAGGGATTCATCCATGAGGGCAGCGAATCATGTCGAGGACGAGCGGCTAAGGAAGGCGAAGGAGGACAAGAGGAGGAAGAAGAAGCAGCAGAAGCTGCAGGCGCGGGAGTGAAGGGAGAACACTGATGGCGACGGTGATGATGATGATGGAGACGACGATGAGGTAGTCGACAACATTGAGTGGGATGACCTAGAGAATGAGGATATGCTGATAGGTATCGGTTCATCCTTGTAGGAGTTGGGACCCTTCCTGTTCCACGGAGGGGAGGGCACGTCTGGGGAGCCAGTGGATATGGGCCGTACCATCGGTTTGTCCCAGGAGCCAACAGGGGCGGGCGGCTCTGCTGCATGCGCCCGAGGTGCCAGCGGAGGTGGGTGACTCTACCGTCGTGCCCCAAGATCCAAGGGCGAGCCTCCTCGCCCAGAGCAGGGGTGGGCTTGAAATGGCCTTGCCCGATGAGGCGGAGTAGAAGTCGAGATTCACCCCCAAACATATCCGCCGCCCGATGACGCCGAGGTGAGTCATCGGCTCCTCATTTTTTCTCTGTTTGGTCGGATTTCATCATGACTTATGCTTTTCGTCTCTTGCAGTGTCGGGAAGTAGCGTAATCCTTTGGCACTGGTGCCAAAGAAGAGCCTCGCCCTTAAAGCGAGGCGGTAGCCATCGGCTGGCATTGTGCCCATTTTAGGAGGGAGCGGCACTAGTGTGGTGTGTCACCGGCCGATGAGTGCTGCCCATGGTGGCGCTGTGCCCTTGATGATGCGGGTGGACACGGGGCTCAAGGGGCGCTTTCGAGGGTCGTGGATTAGCCGGCGATGGTGGCAATACCACTACGGATGACAGGGTGGATGGGGTGCCGACCATGCTTGTGGCACCGGCAAGTGGCGAACACGCGTGGCAGTTAGGGACCCCACCGACGTGGCGGAGGGTGGTGGCGGCTCGTGATAGGCGAATCGCGGCCGGTGCTATCGTGGTGGCTCCTAAGGAACCAATCGACCCACGCCATCGGTGACCCGGGTGTGATGGCGTCTGGCGTGGGCGACAGGGGGACATGGTGAGGGTTCCTAGAGGTCGTGGTGCTAGGAGAGAGGCCTCGAGTCCTTAAGTCACCCTGACCCCTTCTCGGCTTCATGTCGATAGGGAGTGTCCCGGCGGGGACATCACGACGAGAAGGGTCGGCGGCGATCGAGCCGGCGGGGGAGCTGTCCTTGGCCCCGATATCGGTGGGCGGATGGTTGAATGTAGCGAGCCCCTACTCCGGTGGGCGAGTGCTGGAGAATCCGATATTGATGCTCTTCACTCTCGATGCCGCCCGAGTAGCATGGAGTGGGAGAGCCTCGATGTGGGGAGGTCGGCGTCAGTGCTAGAAGCCCCGGACCATGCACAGGTGCCTTGTGCGACGTTGTCATTCCCTCGACCAGGTATTCGCTGACCTGCATCTCGCCTTTTCTTTGTCTATATATTTTTGTATTCTGACCATCGTCTCCTTTCAGTCCCTTATCGCTCATAGCCGGGAGAAGTCTTGGTTCCTTCACGAGTAGAAGGAAACCTAGGACCACCTCATTGAGGAGGCGCAGTTGTGCGGGGAGGTGACCTCTTAGCTTGTTGCCGCCTAGTAGAGGGTGGCCAAGCAGTCTCCCCTCGCCAAGAAGGCAGAAAGTCTTCGATCGTGGTGGGGCATAGGTTTCTCGGCATCTTGTGAGAGGCCGAGAGGCGTTTGAGGCCCTGTTGGTGAGATTGTGGAGGGATGACAGGGAAGCTGCCAAGGTTAAGAAGGAGTGGGATGAGCTGCTCTAGAAGGACACCAAGACCCGCCAGCGGATCCTCGACATTCTAGCCGAGGTCGAGAAGGAAAGGGAGCTAAAGCTAGGGGACGAGGAGAAGCTCGAGGCCCTAGAGAAAGGGCGAGTCTAGACACCGCGGTGGTCGCCCGGCTGTGCAAAGAGCGGGATGAGCTGCTCCAAACCACGGAGAGGCTCCGCTCGAAGCGTGGTGTGGCTTGCGCGGAGCACGACCAGGCCCTCCGAGAGCATGACCAGGCCTGCCAAGAGCGCAACGACGCAAAGCAGAAGGTCAACTCCCTCTAGGCCGAGCTCAAACAAGCGCGATGGCCTAAAAGCTAGAGCCAAGGCGTTTCTCTACAGGTTGGTGTGGACCTCACCGAGGTGAGGAGGAATCTTTAGGTGGAGCCCATCGAGGCTCGGTGCCTGAGCACCACCCTCGGAGTGGTCTGCGATGACCTTGAGGTGGTGCGGTCGGAGGGGACCAGTTCGCTTACGGCCCATGCCGTCAAGATCACGGCGTGGGTGTGCTAGCTCAAGAGGAATGTCCTTCATGCCGGGGTCAATCAATCCTTCATGATTGCTCATTCTCACTATGGGAACAACATCGATCTGGAGGCGATGAGCCATGGCTTTGCGCCTGGCTATGAAGCCCACGAGTTGGAGGAGATGGAGATGGTGGTGGCTCCCCTTTCACAGGACCTGGCGGACAGAATAGAAGACATAGTTCTCCCCAGAGGGGCTAGTTAGTTAGATAGATCAAGTGATCATTTTTGTCATAATCGAACAGATTACCGACCCCTATGTATCATTTAAACAAACTCGTCATCTTGTTTTGTTGCGAACAAATTTGTTTTTCCTCCCTTTTTATGTGTGAAAAGGGGTTCATGTGTTCCAACTCTTCCTTTTGTTAAGACCGTAGGACCCGAGGTGTAGGAGGGAAACTCTAAATACGCTGGTAAGCAAGAGTGTCATAGCTGCTGGGGCATAGGTCTCTTGTAGTCTGACCAGCCTTGCTCAGTCGTTCATTTTCGCATACCTTGCCACTAGGTTTATCGTGAGGAATAGGTCAGGCGTGGTGACTATTTCAGAAAGGGTGTATTTATACCCTTATCAGCCCCAAGTGAGATCCGACCCCTTGCTGTTGCTGGGGTTGGGTGTCACTAAAGATCGAGGAGAGGATAGCAAAATTAGTAGGAGAAAATGTCTCTTATTTTCGCACATACCCCCTCCCTAAGTTTTCAGCAATCGTTCTGTGACTGTGTGTTCAGTCTCCTTACAAGTCCAGCTTTCCTCAAGCCCTCGCACATAGCAAGGGTCTAATCGAGGGTTGGCTTGTCTTTGTGATCGTCGCCCTGTCCGTGGTTTTCGTAATCGGAGGATTGAGCTAACATCACTTGCCTCGATGGCTCGAGTGACGTGCTCGGTGACCTCTCTAATGGGCATGTTTGTGTGGATTCCGGGTCCATCTTTTGTGATGGGGTTGGCATAGCCCTCATGTGGCATTCCACTGCTCCTTAACCCGCCTCCCGGCAGATGCCCGAGCCGTTCCGGAGGGTGACTCAGGTGCCCCGATGGCCTCCCCTTAATGGGGATTCTGTGAGCTTGGCTCAAGGTTAGGATCAAACGAGAAGGTCAAGATGACCATGTCCGCCTCTAAGCAGGTCGGGTGAAGGCCGCTGGGGTTCATCTGCATTTTCTCCCCTGGCTCTATTCGACGCGAGGTGGCCTCGGGCTCTTCGTGGGTTGGCCTTCGAACCCCGGTCTCCCAATTTTGGGTCGGGCGGCTCGAGCCCCCAAGCCCCGTGGGGGTTGATAGGGGTCGGCCAGATTTCATGCATCACCCCGTCCTTGGCTTTTGCAATTGGAGGGGCTGAGGTAACGACACTTGCCTCGATGGCTCGAGTGTCGCGCTTGGTGAGCTCATTAATGGGCATGTCCGAGTGAAATCCGGGTCCATCATTCACTGACGGGGTCAGCATAGCCCTCATGTGGCATTCCACTACTCCTTAACCCGCCTCCCGGCAGATGCCCTAAGCCATTTGATTGGCTTGGGTGGCCCGCTGGCCTCTCCTCGATGGAGATTCTATGGGCTTGGCTCGAGGTTAGGATCGAATGAGGAAGGTCTAGATGTCCCTGTCTGCTTCTAAGCAGGGTCGGGCAAGGCCGCTGGGGCTCATCTAAGTTTTTCTCCCCTGGCTCTGTTTGATGCGAGGTGGCCTCGAGCCCTTAGCGGGCTGGCCTTCAAACCTCGGTTGGTCGCAGCTCATGTCGAATGAGACGACTACCGCTTCAAGACGCGACATGAAGCGTTGTGATGTAATAATGCATATGCAATGCTTGGATGTATGAGATGAATGTATGGTTGAATGTATGAATGCATGCATGAGAATGGATGAATGAATGTTCATGTATTGGAAAAGTAAAGTGGGGTTGGTAAAGTTACCTCGATGGCTCAAGTGAGGGTTCGATGAGCTCTTACCAGAATATGCCCGTGCGGGGTCCAGGTCTGTCATTTATGATGGAGTTGGCATAACCTGCATGGAGCATCCTATTTTCCCCTACCCATCTCTCGGCAATGGCCCAAGCTGTTCGATCGAGTTGGGTGACCTACGAGCCTCTCCTCGGTGAAGATTCCACAGGTAGGCCCCTCCAAACCCTTCCAAGGGAGGAGGAGGCTAAAGCTCGGGGTGCGGGGACAAAAACTCTGACCGCGCTGGTGAGCAGAAATGTCGTAGCCACTGGGGCATAGGTTTCTAGCGGTCCGACTAGTTTTTCTTAGAGTTTGTTTCCGCACACCTTGCTTCTAGTTTTTTAACATGAGAAGGGGTCGGGCATGAAGAATGTCTAGCGAATAGATATTCTTGCCAGCCCCTTGAGCGAGTCCTGACCCCTTGCCGTTGCTGGGGTCAGGAGCTCGATAGCGCAATTAATGTGCGTAAAGTAAGGGTGACCCGTTAGCACACGAATTACCTCGATGGCACGCGTGATGGGTTTGGAGAGCACTTATCAGATATGTTCAAGTGGAATCCGGGTCTGTCATTCACAACAGGGTCAGCATAACCCGCGTGGGGCATCCTACTGCTCCCTGCCCATCCATCGGCAGCGGCCAAGCCATCCGATCAACTTGTGTTACCCGCTGGGACAAGACTTACTGGATATGTTTGAGCAAAATCTGGGTCCATCGTTCACAACAGGGTCGGCATAACCTGTGTGGGGCATCCTGCTGCTCCCTGCCCATCCCTCGGCAGCGGCTAAGCCATCGGATCGACTTGTGTTACCCGCTAGGATAGGACTTACCTGTGGAGATATGAGATGAGAACATCCCACCAAAAAATCTTAGTTAGGCAGATGAGCGCGGCGGTGAACTTGTAATAAATGGACAAGCTCTTAAATTTCGTTATAGCCAAACAACTTTTTAGCCCTACTCCCCTTTTTGTATAAAAAGGTTAGTGCAATCTGACCCTTTCCTTTGTTAAGGTCATAAATCTCAGAGTGTAGGTGATCAAATTCTGATCACGCTGGTGAGCAAAGGCGCCATAGCCACTGAGGCGTAGGTTTCTCGTAGTCCGACCAGTTATACTCTGAGCTTGTTCCCGCAACCCTAGCTCCTAGGTCTTAACATGAGAGGGGGTTGCCCATGGAGAATGTTTGCCAGGTGGATAGACTCTTAAATGCGTACCGACTCTTTCCGTGGCTAAGGCCAAAAAGCCCAGGGTGTGGGAAAAAACTCTGATCATGCTGGTGAGCAAAGGCACCATAGCCGCCGAGGCGTAGGTTTCTCGTAGCTCGATTAGTTTTACTCAGCGTTTGTTTCCGCAAACTTCGCTTTTGTGTCTTAACGTGAGAGAAGGTTGGGTGTAGACAATGTCTACCAGATGGGTACGCTCTTATGAGCTCACAAGCGAGGCTAGACCCCCTACCGTTGCTACGGTCGGGTGTCACTAAACGTCAGGGAGTTCGATAGCGAAACTGATAAGAGAAAGTGTGTGTTTATTAAGGGTAAAAGTGAAGTAGCTGCTCGATGTTCTAGGCATTGGTGAAGACCTCACCGTTGATGGTTTTGAGCTTGTAGGCGCCTGGCCAGAGCACCTCCATGATGACATATGGTCCCTCCCACAGCGGGGAGAGTTTGTGGCGATCCTTGCTGCTCTGGATGAGGCGGAGGACTAGGTCTTCGACGTCGAAGGCCCAACCCCACACTTGATGGTTGTGGTACTAGGGCAATTCTTGCTGGTACTTGGCTGAGCAGAGGAGGGCAACATCATGGGCTTCATCTAGCTGGTCCATGGCATCCTCGAGGGATGGCTCGGCTCCCTATTCGCCGTACGCCCTGACCCTTGGTGCTCCATAGTCGAGGTCGGTTAGGAGGACAGCCTCGAAACTGTAGACCATGAAGAATGGCGTGTAGCCGATGGCACGGCTGGGGTCATCCTCAGGCTCTAGAGCACCGCTAGAAGCTCGGCGACCCATCGTCCACCAAACTTGTTCAATAGGTTGAAGATCCTAGGCTTGGGGCCCTGTAGGACCATGCCATTTGCGCACTCGACCTGCCGTTTGTGCGGGGGTGCGCCACGGCAGCCCAATCGACCAGGATGTGGTATTTATCACAGAATCAGAGGAACTTCTTTCCAGTGAACTACATGCCGTTGTTCATGATGATGGAGTTTGGTACTCCGAAGCGATGGATGATGTCGAGGAAGAATAGCACGCCTTGCTCGGACTTGATCGCGTAGATCGGCCGAGCCTCTATCCACTTTGTAAACTTGTCTACAGTGACAAGCAAGTGGGTGTAGCCCCCGGGTGCTCTTTTGAGAGGTCTGACTAGATCAAGCCCCCAGACCGTGAATGGCCATGTGATGGGGATCGTCTAGAGTGCTTGGGCTGGCAGGTGGGTCTGCCGAGCATAGTACTGCCACCCTTCGTAGGTGTGCACAATCTGTTCGGCGTCGGCTACTATGGTTGGCCAGTAGAAGCCTTGATAGAATACATTTCCAATGAGGGTTCTCGGCGCGGCATGGTGACCGTAGACCCCACCATGGATGTTGCTCAGCAGCCGCTTCCCCTGTTTGACAGGGATGCAGCGCTGTAGGATTCTAGTATGGCTTTGCTTGTAGAGTTCGCCCTCAACAAGGATGAAGGATTTGGCGCGACGCGCGAGTCGTCGAGCCTCCATCTTGTCCGTCGACAGCGCCTCACGGAGGAGGTAGTCGAGGTAAGGCATCTTCCAATTGATCAGAGGGCCAGGCTCTATCGCTGGATCCTCGTCGAGCTCCATGACTTCAGGGTTGGATGGATCTGATGGTTGGTCAGCCCTAAGCCTAGGGTAGGCATCCTATCACTGGCTTGTTCTGGCTCCTCATAGTCGACCGAGGGCTTGTGCTGATTGCTGGCGAAGACGCCCGTTGGCACTGGCTCTTGGCCGAACGCCGCCTTCGCTAGTGTGTCGGCCGCCTCGTTGAGACGCCTCGGGATGTGATTGAGCTCGAGGCCGTAGAACTTGTCCTCTAGCTGGCAGACTTCTTGGTAGTATGTAGCCATCTTGGCATTGTGGTAGCTTGACTCCTTCATGACTTGGTCAATGACCAGTTGTGAGTTGCCCTGGACGTCGAGGCGTCGGATACCGAGCTCGATGGCGATGCGCAGGCCATTGACGAGAGCCACATATTCAGCCACATTGTTGGAGGAAGGGAAACAGATGTGAACCATGTACCTCATGCGTACCCCGAGGGGGCAAACAACGACCAGCCCTGCGCCGGCACCTTTCTTCATCAATGATCCATCGAAGTACATCGTCTAGTACTCTTGGTCGATGACTGTTGGTGGCATTTGGACCTCGGTCCACTCTGCAATGAAATTAGCCAGTACTTGGGACTTGATGGCCGTCCATGAGGCATACGCAATGCCTTGACCCATCAGCTCGAGTGCCCACTTCATGATCATTGCCTGGCATCCTGGTTTTGGACGACCTCGCCGAGGGGGAGGACATCACGACTGTCACCGGATGTGACTCAAAGTAGTGGCGTAGCTTACTCTTGGTGATGAGGATGGCATATAGGAGCTTCTGGATCTAGGGGTAGTGGGTCCTAGAATCAGATAGGACCTCACTAATGAAGTACACTAGGTGCTGTACTTTGAGGGTGTGCCCCTCTTCGTCTCACTCCACCATCAAAGCGGCGCTGACCACCTGCGTAGTGCCCGCAATGTAGAGTAGAAGGGATTCTCCATCGGTCGGAGGAACCAGGATTGAGGACTTCATCAGAAGCTGCTTGACCACGTCAAGTGCCTCCTAGGCCTCGAACATCCATTCAAAGCGGTCGGCCTTCTTCAGAAGTCGATAAAGGGGGAGACCTCGCTCGCCGAGGCGCGAGATGAAGCAGCTAAGCGCAGCGAGGCACCCTATAACTCGCTGTACCCCCTTTATGTTCTAAATCGGGCCCATCCTTGTGATGGCCAAGATCTTCTCTGGGTTGGCTTCGATGCTACGCTCGAAGATGATGAAACCCAGCAGCATACCCCTGCTAGAGTCATGTGGATGCTTTATCAGGGTAGCCTCCTCTTCGTGGATGCTTTCAATGTGTCCCTCGAGGTTACTCGTCTTGAAACACTCACGAGAGGGGTGATGGCTCCCCCTGCTAGAGTCAGAGCTAGAGGGCAACTCCTATTCTCCTATGAAGAGGTCGTGGAAAGACTCCACGACATATTTGGTCATTCCACAAACTCATCGTTCATGGGGGATGGAGGCATGTATCGTGCCACAAGGTGGCCATTGGTCTCTGCGGCGTTGCGGAGACCGAATGGGAGCGCTATCAGGGTGCTCCGATTGAGGTATTCTAGAGAGAGTGGCTCCCCTCAGCCAAGCTATGCCATGACGTTGGTGAACGAGAAGGTGAGGTGGCGCAGGTCTTCTCGGGACGGTCGGGGTCCTAGGAAGACACCGAGCCAGTGCTCCAACCTCCCATAGTCAAAGTTGAGGAGCTGGATGCTCCCGGGGCATGGGCCTCTGGTGCATGTAGCTGTAGCTCCTTAAGCACCTCGGCGATCATGTCGAGGTCAGTGGAGTGGAGAGGTCGGATGGAGGCAGGAGCCATCGCCAACTCTCCCTTTGTCGTGACGATGAAGTCCAGGTCCTCAAAGCGAACGTGCACGCTCGGGACCCAGCTGACGTTGTGATTAGCCATCCGAGGACTGGTGTGGATGTCGAGATGCACAAAAGTCCCCTACTTGGTGCGCCAACTGTCAGTGTTTCAAGTTGCCACCAACAAGTAAATTTCTAATATTACGTGTCTAGCTCAGATGGTGTGCTAAGAGGACACGAGGTTTATACTAGTTCGGGTAGAATGTCCCTATGTCCAGTTCGCTGCTGCCGCTCATGTTACTAGCACTAAAAGTTCATAGTAGGGGTTACAAATGGGCGAGAGAGGGATAGATCCCAAGTCTCTAATGGAAAGGGTGAGTGAGTGCCGAGAGCTCGGTTGTTGCTTGGTTGTATGTTTGGGGTTTGATGGATCGATCGAATTCAAGTCCGATGGTTTGATGTGATGTGTTGCGATCATTTTGTTCGATGTCCCCTAATGGGACACCCTGCTTTCCCTTTTATAGGCCAAGGGAAAGCAAGGGTTATAGTGGGGGAAAAGGATAGTCAGAAGGAGAAGAAGTCCTCTAGGATCACCGGGTCCTTCTTTTCTTCTATGAGAGTCCCACTAACCCTATAGACATCAACAGGGACAGCTTCACGTTGTGGCCCTATCCATCACTGGCACCATGCGCAGGCGTCGTCTCCCGGTTGTGGTGCTCCACTCTATCCTGGCGGACATCATGGTGAACTGAAATGCCTATTAGTGTTTGTACGAGGGATAGGCAGAAGAGCACTAGTTCCCCCGATGCTGTACCTTATGTGAATCCTCAGGTATGGCCCATCACGGCCATGGGTTAAATTGGGGCATGTCGGTCACCTCCCTGGTGTTAGAGCTTTGACCTAGGCCCATACTCTTGGACCTAGAGCGGTCGGCGGCGGTATGGGTCTCCATCGGGTGAGACGGAGTCCTCGGCCTTGGGGTCGGGTGAGGCAGAGTTCCTCCCTAGAGGGTAGGCAAGGTGGAGTGCAAACCCAAGGCTTAGGCGAGGCAGAGCCCAAACCCAAGGGTTGGGCGAGGCGAAGCCCGTGGCCTTGGTGTCGGGCGAGGCGGAGCCCGCCCTCAAGGGTCGGGCGAGGCGGAGCACACTGCCTCGATGTCGGGCAAGGTGGAGCCCATCCTCAAGGCTTGGGCGAGGCAAAGCCCGCAGCCTCGGTGTCGAGCAAGGTGGAGCCACCCTCAGGGGTCGGGTGAGGCAGAGCCCGCGGCCTCGGTATCGGGTGAGGTGGAGCCAGCCCTCAGAGGTCGGGCAAGGCGGAGCCCGCTACCTTGGTGTCGGGCGAGGCAGAGCCCGTCCTCAGGGGTCGGGTGAGGCGGAGCCTATGGCCTCGGTGTCGAGCGAGGTGGAGCTCCTCTCAAGGGTTGGGCAAGGCAGAGCCTGTGGCCTCGGTGTCGGGCAAGGCGGAGCCACCCTCAGGGGTTAGGTGAGGTGGAGCCACCCTTAGGGGTTGGGCGAGGCAGAGTTTGTGCACCTAGAGGTCGGGTGGAGCTGTAGTCGTGCTCTTGACTGTTAGGATGAATCAATGTTGATGGTTATTAGCTCCTCCTCTTTGGGTACCCTAGTATTGGTCCCCAGTAGTTGCGTTCCATGTCACTGTCTGGTTCCCTCACACGCACATCCACCGATTCATCTACTACCGTGGGCATACCCCTCGATAGACTGCCAACTCGATTTCATCGATAGTGGCATGTTAGGTAGGGGTTGTGCGTGCTGACTTCATGACAAACTAGATGGTCACCTTTCCTAGCTCCATGGCCCTTCCCAAGCCGGGCCAGATCTTCACGATCGAATCAATGACTTGGGTCATCGGCCCTGACAGCAACGGGGAGATCATGAAGACGGTGCAAGGTCACCCTATGCTGAACGCGCCAACACCTGCAACAACATCTCCGATCCTGGTGCCCCGCCACTGTGTTAGGAGATCTATCAGCAATGATCTGATTGCATCCATCGATCGGGTCACAGATCTTAAGGCCGAATGGCGGCGCTCACCCAATTAGCCTTGCATCGCCCACCTCCATCCAATTCCGTGGCACTATGCATTTGCCTTGATCCCCTCCACCCACCACGCACCTCAGCCTAGCCGCTATCGGCCTGCCGTGGTCGTTGATGCGACGGTGTCACCGTAGTGCGCTGCCACATCCCACCATCACACGTGGCCAGCTCGGTTCAGAAATCCTCGGCCAAATCACCCCCACAGCAGCAACAAGGGTATGCTAGTGGAACTTTAGAGCTAGCTATCTCTCCTCGTGGTGGTTTAGGGTGGCCGGCATGGTCGCGCCATCGCCGCGCATGGCCACGCGCCGTGGCCACCATTTTCACGAGCTCCGCCACCCCTGTAACTTCAGCTAGGGTAGGCGCTGGGATGGGGGTGGTGTTCGGCTCGCTAGCAGGCGCAGGGAGAGGCCGGGATGGCCAGCGTGGTGGCCCAATGCCGTCGTCGCCACGCCGGTGCACGTGTGGGTGCCCAAGGGTCTGGCTGTGGTAAAGACGGTTTGTTCCGAGAGCTTGTTGGCTTAAACGCTGACTGTAGGAATAGTGTCGTGGGTCTCAGGGTGATTCACCGGAAGGTCAAGGGGGTTTTCACATATGTGACCGACACGCGCGGGCCACCCCGTCGTGGACCATGGCTGAGCGGTTGGGCCACGCCTGCATGGGCATGCGCCAAGGAACTGCGCGTGCGTTGGTCGAGCCATGATGGGCCACGCGGGTGGATTTTGGTTTTTCTTTTTCCAGAGAATTAGTAAAGGTTTATTCAATTTAGTTTTGAGTTGACCTTTGGAAAATTATAGTAAATTCTATAGGTGTCCAAAAATAGTGAAATAAAATTTGTTAGGTTCACAAAAATATTATCTATCTATTGGTATAGTTAGTTTATAGTTATCTATGATAATGATAGAATCATTAATTCATTTAGGGAAACTTAGTATTATTTAGCTTAACATTTGTAGGAATTTTTGTGGTAAATTGATGATAGATTTAGCCATGAAATTTTTAAAGTAGGTGCATTAGATTATTATGTGCTCACTGTAATTTTTATAGCCTTAGAATATGATGATAAATAGAGTAGCTAGTACTCCTTGTTTTAGTATATATATAGTAGTAAATCGGTATTAAGAGTAAAAATGCCTTTAGTTGCTAAGTTAATGCATGAAATGTTTCATACTTGTTTAGTGGAAATGATAGGCAACTTAGCATCTTAGTCGGTGAGAGCTAGCTTAGTAGCTTGATAGCTGTATTTTATTTTAAGAGTTGCTATTGCCTGTATTACTAAGTGTTGCATCATCATTTCATGCATGTAGATAACGAGTCGGTAGAGTTCGTGCCTACGGGTGAATAGGAATATGAGGAGATCATCGAGGAGTATGAGAAGGAGATTCTCGTACAGAGGGAGCTCCGGAGCCATCAGTTGCTGACTTTGTTGACACCCCGCCTGCCTAAGGCAAGCCCGGTGCATAACCCTATTTTTGAATGATCATTGAATATATATATGTGATGTGCATTTACGTTACTGGCATTTTATGAAAACTACATGCATAGATATACTTATCTATGAGTCCTACTAGTATAGGTCGAGTAGCTGCTATGCTTAGGATTTTGGTAGCGTGAGTAACCTGCTGTTACTCACAATAGGTGATTATTATCACTCATGATAAAAATGGTGGAAAGGAAAATAGAGACCAGGCATGGATATGATTTGGGTATTGGTGTGTGTAAGAGGTTGTGTCCTGCGGCCAACAGGGCATAGCTTGGTTACACTTTTTCCCTGTCTGTGTCGGTTAAGGACCGGCCATTGGATTGGGTTCTAGGCAAGTCACAGACTTATTATCCCGAGCACATACTTGGGTATGGGCGCAGGAAAGACTTGTTGCTCTCTTGTCGTGGGTTCCAGCTCTTTCCAAACCAACTGATTGGAGTCCGGGGCTTAGGAGCGGGGCTTGGAGTCCACGTTTGGATGGGGACCTGGACCTCGTGATAGGAGAGTGATGGGTTGGACCTGCTTGTGCCTGGGGTACAAGTGGGGCGTGTGTTTTGGGGTACCCAGCTGGGCACATTGATTCGTGAATCACCGGCATTCCGGCATGGCTTGTCTACAGTCTAGCACCGTAGTAAGATCTAAAAGATGAAAGGTGATGAAATGGAACTGTTTGCTCAACCCTTGCTTGAAAGTAGAACAGTGCTTACATAGAATGGCTAGATAATGAATTAATCATGACTGTTAATGATAACATAAATAAAGATTCACTATTAGTATTGCTTTCTGCAAAAAGAAACCCAGCAAACCACAAAGCTTATCATATCCCTTGGAGTCGGAAAATTATTCTCACTAGTAGGATAAGTCTTGCGAGTATATTGTGTACTCAGGGTTTATTTACCCCTGTTGTAGGTACAGCTTGAGGAGTAGCCATTGTGTGAAGGATTCTTCTGGTGGGCACAAACGGATCCTTGTATATTATCGATAGATGTTTCTTTACATTCCGCTTTTCATTTTCCCACTCTGAATTTGGTAATGTAATAATGCATTTCTAAGAACTCTGGATATATAAAATGAACTAAGTATTGTAATTCGTTCTCATTATTGGATTCTGCGGGAAAAATGTGGATTATTCAGGCTCTCCCTTGGGTTGTGCTCGACGGAACCCGCTGATGTAGCTCGCTCTCGGGGTGTTTAGTGTCAGTGGAAGACAAGCGCTCCATAAGTGCGTTATTTTGGGCAGTTCTGCCACACTTGTCATGGATGGAGAGCAAGGTGAAAGAGGCAGTTGGATCCCCACGGTGTAGCGATGGTGTCCCGATGAGGTTCATCCACATCGGCGCTCTGCCTTGACCATCCTATGACTCATCTAGGGCGGTGGGGTTTCCTGGGTCTACAAGCTTGAGAAGATGGTCGAGCCGATTCCGACCATCGTAGGCTCGGGCAAGATGGCCAGGGCTTTGATAGCTCGGTTCCAACCGGGGCCCGTGATGGGTCTCTCCTTTGTTTGAGGGATTGACGGGAGAATAGGAGATTAAAAAAACTAGGGAAAAGGAGATCTGCTGGAGATTGATTTTTTACCTTAATCTCTTATATGCCATGTTTTATGGTAATGCTTGGTTGAGGTCGTCCGTCCATCCGGACGGACCCCGACCTACACGGCATGATAACCAAGAAAAAAAGAGGTGCACGTAGTTGCAATTAGACGTGGACTGCAGTCCTTTCTGTGGTCAGCGCTTGGGAGCGCATGCGGCCACTCGCTCAACGTGGGATGCATGTGGCATGTGGGGCCCGTGCATGTGCGGTGTGACTAGAGAGTGCACGGTGACCAGAGAGAGAATGACCAGCCCTAGGAGTTTGTGAGAGCAGACGGGCCTTGCATCTGGATGCACCATTTGCTGCTCCCGTGATGGGTGACCGTGGGCATCGAGCTCCACGCCGACATATTTGTTTTAGGTGTATGTTTCATTTTGGATGTTGCATACGTTGCAATGGCTATACACGTATGTTGCTAGTGTGTTTTCTAAATGTTTGAACTGTTTCATCTGGATGTTGTATATGTTGCAGTGGTTATACACATATGTTGCAAATGCATGTCTCAATTGTTTCACCTTGTTTCAGTATGTTGCAACAGGTGTTGCTCCCCATGTGCTTTGACTCGTGGGCAAGCACGCGCTGCACCAGGTGCCCCTGCACCACCAGTCGTGGTCCCCGACGGTGGAGCATGTAACCGGCTCAACACATGTGCATGTGCGCATGCTCCCTCTCCCTCTCTCTCTCGCATTGGGGCACGCGCACTGTGCTCTCTCTCTCTCTCTCTCGCATTGGGGTATGAGTGCTGTGATCCCTCTCTCTCGCATGCAGCTAGGGTCTCTCTCGCATTGGGGCACGTGTGTTGTGCTCTCACTCTCGCATTGGGGTATGCATGCTGTTTTCCCTCTCTCTCGCATGCAGTTGTGCTCTCTCTCTCGCATTGGGGGTACGCGCGCTGTGTTCCCTCTCTCTCACATGTAGCTAGGCGGGCAGGTGGAGGCGTGGGGCGCAACAACAATAGGAGAAGGTGCGTGTTCCAAAAAAAGCAAGAGGAGGAGTGGGGCGCATCAGACAAACAACATGTGTGGGCATCCAAACGGGCTGGTTCATCCAGACGTCCAGGCGCTAGCATAGCCCCATGTTTTAGGAAAAGGGGATTACCTTTTCTTAATCTGGTGGAGATGCTCTAAGGCCAGTCCCAATGGATGACTCATGACTACTATGGTTTTTATGGCATTAATTAGGGTGCCAAGTAAAAAAATGGTGATGCAACATTGGAATTAAGGAGGAGATAGAAAGAAATGACCTTTTGTATATAGTATAAGAAACTATGTATACACGGAACCAAGATAGAAAGTGTGGATATATAGATGAGTAGAAGAGAGAAGACAGTGCATTGGGGAAAAATAAAATATAGTCTTTTAAATGTACTCCCTCATCACAGTATATAAGGCGTAACCACCTCTGTCTCAAAGACCATGGAACGCATTAAATTCTCTCAACACTAGTATTACTGCATCATTGTAGTGTGTCTAGAGAGAGCGCGCCTTATATTATGGGACTTGAACAAAAAGTGGTTACGCCTTATATATTAAGGCGGAGAGGAGCAGTATTTACATGATTTGACAAATACTCTTCCATTGGGGTACGTGCACAGCTATGTTGCCTCTCTCTCGCATGTAGCTATGCTCTCTGTCTCTCTCTCTCTCTCGCTTGCAGCTAGGCGGGCAGGAGGAGGTGTGGGGCCTAGCCGCAGCAGGAGAAGGGTGCAAAGAAACATGTCATCTTACCCTAATTAAGAACTGAAGTAGTAATTAGTACCCTTCCACAAGACCACAAGTAATAATTAATACTAAATGGGCAGTGGCATTAGCCTTGCTCATGCATGACGTAGGGCGGCTATTATTAATACTAAATAACAGGGCGTCATCGCCGCCTCCATCAACTTCTAGTTCTCTGCGTTAGTTATATATTGGATAACAAAAGACTGCTTGTTTTTGAATTTTTTTGAGCGATCATGTTTTATAAAGCTATCGCAAATAGAACTACAAGAGGCAAAAGAGAAGTGCAGGGAGAAGATTTGGAGGTGTGCAACTACAAGATGCAACTTAGGTGCTGTTTGGTTCGGTGTTTTAGCACCGTGATCCGATTACACCGTAATCCAGTCCGGTTACAAGCATTTGTTTCATATAGGCTCCGTAATCAGATCACACGGTATCGTTTACCGGCCTTATTCTATTCTGATACCCCTCCCTCCGGCCCTAAATGAATCACACGCGTCGCTCTCCACTGCACCCTTATCGAACCAAACAAAATACGTAATCTCATGCTCTGCAACTGGTACGTCGTGATCTGATTACATTACCATTTCTTCAACCAAACAGCACCTATAGTTAACTATATGGTCATTTAGGTTTTAACACTCGCTGCGAAGTTGTTTCTTATCTCCAATCTTTCCTCTTATATCTGCTACATAGTAGTACATCATAAGATATCATTTTGTAGCATGTACCTTATTTTTACATAATATAAGGTAAGCTTTTGCTAGATTTGCGGAGAGTTCGTGATTCCCGATGAACAATTAATGTACAGCACGCTACGAATGGATTACTTACACTGAACAGCAAATAAAGTTGAGGAGCATTTTTTAAGACAACAATATTATAAAATATATATCAGTTCATGGTGTCACTCCCTTAATTCTTTTTTATAAAGTCATGGTGCATTTTAACATTCAAACCTAGTATAGTGTATCCTAGAGATTTTAAGATAGATGATTAAGAGAGAATGCAAAAGATGTATATACCTTAATTCCCGCATCTAGAGATGTCATACGCGTGATTAAATGGGGGTTACTTTCGTGATTAAGATAGCTACTACCGAATTTGTGTGCCTATTTAAAGCGAAATTATCCTTCCATTGCCTGAAATTCTTGTGTTTAATTAGGTACAAATTTGGAATGCTATACACTATATTTAAAGATATGAAAGATTATCAATTAACAATTATTAGCCTTACAAAATATAAACTTTTCTATACAATATAATACCATTGGCTTTGTATGTATTTGAATGTATATTGTTATGTTATGATTTGTTGTAAGAAACATTGTATTATAAGAGGATTATTGTACAAAGTATAAGATTGGATACTGTGCCATGTCAAATCATGCCTTATATTATGAATTGGAGAGAGTTCTAGGTTGATGCTACTGCAACAACAATGAAGAACCAGCTAAGTTTTACAAATTTCTTCAGTATTTTTTATAGTTTGAACACCAGAAAGAAACCTAAGAAATGAGAAGCTAGTGTACGAAATATATCGGATTACTCTTTAATGTTTCAATGACAAAGTCACCATGAGCTAGGAGTTAATATAAAAAGAAACAAAAATTCATAACATTTTGTGTCCATGCCATCTTATCAATATTCATGGGTGTCCCAGATGACTATTTCTGTTTTCTATGTTTTTAATCAAAAAAGATCTATGTTATCTGAACATGTAGTTTCAAATGAATGCTTTTATATTTTTGGCCATCTCAAGTTTATCTTGGCACTCAAATGAAATAGTTTTCAAGCTAAAAATTATGCTACTTGGTTTCACTTGATTTTCACTCCCATGATTTTTACTTTTAAACCTAGCCTAATCATCATAATGAAGTGTAGCAAGCTATTATGGATGCTGAGAAGATATAGGAAATACACCGATATCCATGTTTAATAAACTAATTGAAGATTGCAAACGTTTTGGTATGAGATCTATTGAAGATGAATAAGAACGCACTATCCCTCAATCCCAAAAATAAATAACCTCATAGAATTATCCTATACATACGTCGTTAGCTGATCTTGTGGAGGTGGATATATATGGTATATGTACGTCTTTAGGTGCAGATTAGAGGCCGAGAGGTGGTGGATTCCCCACACGGGGAACCTTATCGACATCAGGTGGTGCTAGATATGATGCTCCTCCAATACGATTGACCACAATAGGCATGAGAACATGCACTACCTCAGAGTAGCCCTTCTTTGCAGATTGAAACCCTATCACTGCCGGAAACAGAACCAACAGAAGGAAAGTGGCCGTGATGTGGCTTCCGTGTCACTACCGGAGATATAAAACATCACCGAAACCGAAACCGGCTGTAATATATAAAATATCATTGCCGGTTCAAGCCACCAGCCGGTAGTGATAGAGATCTTCACTGCCGGTTTTTATGGACCACCAATCATTTTTGAATTTTCAGGTAAAGAACCGGCAATGAAGGTTTATCACTGCCTATTTCAAAGCAATCGGCAGTGAAGGTCTGTGGTGTAGTAGTGATGGATGTACCAAAACTTTCATTGCTAGCTGAATATGTAGATATACCTGAATGATGTAGCATGCATTCTGACACTGCATTCTCTGAGTTCATGGTTGCTTCCTATTCTGACCCAACTAGAGATTTAAAAAAACTTGGTTGCTATATTTCTTGATTTTTCTTTTACAAATTTTCATGCAACAATCTTACACAATCAACTAGTTTAATTAAAAACATAACTCATACAAACAACTCAAAATTATTTTCTATAGCCAAACAATTATAAAATTACATATTTCCTGAATAACAACAAAAAAAAATCAAGTACCTAAGATATAGGAGATGAAGTGATATAAACTAACAAAGAAACTAATTAGGACATAGGTGATATACAGATACAGTCAAGTAAGCAGGACGCGATTAATCGAAGAAACAATAAATGGATGCTTTAGTTTCAACCAAAAAATTGTTGTTGAGTATATGATGTCTCCGTGCTCGTCATCCTTGTGATTGCAATAGACAACGTGTACAATCACTGGTGGCAGCACGATGATCCATGCATGCATCAGAAGATCGTACCATGATTGCTCAATGGAATTCTTCATTGCATTGATCAGACAGGGCGAGCAGCTCCTCCAAGTAGTCAGGCCCGAGGTCCTCGAGCTCCAGCACGCCAGCCGTCGCCGCCGTCTGTTCCCTAGCTTCAGCTGAACCATGGCAGCCTTCCTTGCCGGAGGTCGCCATCTTCTTGTTCTTCCGCAACCGCTTGCGGATGCAGTGGCGCCGCTTGAGGGCCAGCACGGGCGAGTCCCCGGCGCCGCCGCAGCCGAGCCCCAGTCCGCGCAGCGACTCCTCCACGTGCTCGACGGGGAAGTTGAGCACCGCGGCGGGGCCGCGCATGGAGTAGGCGGCTTGGTCGTAGGCGAGCGCGGCGGCCCTGGGGCTGTCGAAGGTGCCGATCCACACGCGTACGCCGTTGCGCGTCGAGTCCCGGATCTCCGCCGCGTACTTTCCCCAAGGCCGCTTCCGCACCCCGATCAGCGCCGGCGCCGCCTCATCGGGGTTCTCGTTCTGCCTGAGCCGGAGGTCGCGACGGCTCGATCTGCTGACGGCGGCATCGGGTTGCATCATTGCCGGCAATGCATGTGCAGGGGTCATTACCTCGCCGGGCTGATGCGGCAAGCAGGCCGCTGCTGGTGTGTAGTAGGTCGTTGAGGCTGAGGAGCTGCTGCTGCTGCTGGACTTCTTGGAGATGGAGGCGGCTCCCATGACCATGGGGGCGCTGAACTGGTGGCGCATGTCGTCCACCGCTCCGGCGCCCATGCCATCCTGCTGACGGCTGCAGAATTCGTCGGTGCGGCCGCCGAAATGAAGCTGCTGCTGCAACAGGTGGCGGTGTGTGTTAGGGGTCCCCGTCACCGACGACGAGGACCACAAGGATGTGGAGGATTGGTGGCGGTAAGCGGCGGCGCCATATGCGTCTGCAGGATCATCGGAGGATAGCTGGAAAGCAGCGTTGGCGATAGTGTTTGAGTACTTGGTGTCGACGACTCGGCCGGCTACATGGTAATGGTATGCTGCTGCCGGTGCAGGAAGGTCACAGTAGAGGCCATCATCCTGTTCCGGTAGCCGCCGGTCATGTGCATAGGCGGCATTGGGGATGGTGTAGCTTTGGTTGTAGCTGCTGAAATTAGGTTCCATATGGATGGCGCTCACTCTGCAAATTTCGGGTATCGATGTGTGGACTGTGGACATACTTATTAGGTAACTACTAGAAGCCTAGAGTACATAATCCAACCTAATGATCGACAGTAGGCAAGCTTAATTGTGGGGCTTAACTAGTTATACAGTACTCATACTACATTTTGACTGAGCTGACGATGCTTTAATTATACATAAATACTCCTATATCTTACCTAAGGGCAGATTAATCTGAAGAATTAATTAGTTATTAAGATTTGACTTGGTCCGATGATGGAGCCAATTCAACAGGACAATCATTGTACCACACCCATGCCTGGGGCATACAACCACAACACCAATGCTTTGCTCCATGTGTTTACTTTTAGCATTAGTTAGTACGTTGCCCGTGCTAATGCTACGGTGTCATCTAGAAACACAAATCAACCAACCAAAAGATAATATATGTTCTGATAATTGATCATAAATAAAAAATGAATGACACAGAAAAAGGCCATGTTACCCTAATCAAAATGTGAATAGAATTTACCGACACCAAAAGTGACCTATAATCAATTTGCAGAATATTGAGAACTTTCTGAGCTTTGGTTGGGCCAAAAATCCGAGGACCCTCCACTATCCATCTTTTTTTTTGAGAGAGAAAGCATCCATCTTCTTTTTCTCTCTTTTTCAAAGCCGCTCCCTTCTCCACTTGGGTCGAAGCCCACCCCGATGGCCCGGCTACTCCCTCCCTCTCCAGAACGCCGCCGCCCTCCCCGTCTCCCCTTCGCCTTGGCCGAGTGGCCCAAAGGCCCACCTAGCCTCTCTCTGTGGGGGGTATGACCCCTGATACCCACAGGGGTGTACATGGGCCGAGCCACTAGGGGAGGCCCAGCCCACAAGTGGATATTCCTAGTTGTGTATGGACATTCTATGTGGCCAAACCGACCCAACAACTCTAATAAATGCCTCTCCCGGATGAGTCCTTTCCGTAAGGCGTTCAGAGGTCTTTGGCACCGAGCACCAAGCATTTGATGGGCGGACCGCCTGTTGTGTGTGTCTGCACACGCGCACCAGCGTTACAGTTCGGAGCTCGCAATTTTGCCGCCGCCAGACCACCTGGTATGGGCGGTTTTGCCATCTACAGCTGTACGTCCTTGCGCTGCGGTGTATGGCCATCTGTTGCACCAACTGTATCCCTAATCCAAAGTCGAAATCAAAATATCCTCCACTGTTTAGTACGTTATCGATCGCTTGGCATCTGGTCCGGTTGGGTGCAAATCTAGTACTGCTAGCTAGGTGTAGTTAAAGCTGAAGTATGTCAGCCAATATATTAGGCCACTAGGCAGACCCTTGGTAATTGTTTCATATATACTTCATGGCTGTATATTCAAATATGCACGCAGCCAACAGCTTAAGTCACCCCGTGGATTGGATCAAAAGCATAGAACGATTCATCAATCATTTAATTTTAGATAAATAAATGGAGATAAAAACTACCCTATAGTTCTATACCTGGTGTAGAGATTCTCTGACCTCTTTAATACACTCATCGATTTTCATGAGTTAAGGGAAATAGAAATGACCAGTGGCATGTATACATGGTCCAATAATCAAGACATTCCCATTTTAGAGAAACTTGACCGGATTTTGATGTCAAAAGATTGGGAGGATTTATTCCCCCAAGTTTGGGTCAGGAAACTTCCAAGGGAAGTATCTGATCACAACCCCTTAATTTTAGCCTCTGGACAATATAGGAACACCAAATCAATCCAATTCAGGTTAGAATTAAGCTGGCTATCTAACCCTGATTTCATCACTGCTGATGAGAAAATTTGGCTGAAACCTTGTAGAGCTACATATGCCTTACATAAAATTCAGCAAAAATTGAAGCTACTGAAACAGTACTTCAAAGGCTGGGGTTTCAATCTTCAAGGTGATTTGAGAAAACAAAGGAAAAATGTGAGTGAAGAGATTAGGGAGTTAGAAGCAATTGAGGAATTGGATGGTTCAACCAATCAACATATGCTTAGAAAATCATGGTTAATCCAAGAAAATCTGAATCTTCTTGATCAAGAAGAGGCATACTGGCACAATAGGTGTCATGAGGAGTGGTTGTTGAAAGGGGACAACAATACTAAGTACTTCCACAAAATTGCCAATGGAAGGAAAAGAAAGAACACCATACTTTCACTTGAACATGATGGTAATATCATTGAAGGAGATGAGAATTTATTAAAACATGCATCAGAATATTATGCCGGGCTTTTTGGTCCTAGGGAGGAGCATGATATCCATTTGGATAGTTCCCTTTGGGCTGACCTAGAACAAGTTACTGATCTGGATAACTCTTTGCTATGTGCACCTTTCTCTGAAGAAGTAAAAGAAGCTCTTTATCAAATGAAAAAAAAAACAAGGCAGCAGGCCCTGACAAAATTCCTATTGAATTCTATCAAACATGCTGGAGTTTTGTCAAGGATGACATTATGTAGCTGTTCCATGATTTTCATGGAGGCAATGTGGATATCAGTAGACTTAACTATGGTATTATTACCTTACTCCCTAAGGTACCTGATGCTTGCAAAATTCTGCAATTCAGACCTATTTATCTACTTAATTGTCTTTACAAATTGATTACCAAATCATTAACTGTAAGAATGGAAAAGGTGGCTGAAAAGGTAATTCATGCTAATCAAACAGCCTTCATGAAAGGAACATTATGAGTCGAATTATGGTCTTACATGAGATTTTACATGAGACCAAGAGGAAAAAACAAGTTGGGGTCATTCTGAAATTAGACTTTGGAAAGGCTTACGACAAAGTCAAGTGGGGTTTTCTCTTTGAATGCTTAGCAGCTAGAGGTTTCTGTGAAAAATGGGGCAGCTGGCTTAAGCAAGTTGTCACTGGGGGTACTGTTAGTGTGAAGCTCAATAATAGCATAGGTCTCTATATAAAAAGTCACAAAGGGGTGAGACAGGGTGACCCCCTATCCCCAATTCTATTTAATTTTGTGGCTGATGGATTGACTAGGATGGTTCATAAAGCTCAGGCAAATGGTTTGTTTAGTGGCTTGATTGATCATATTGCAGATAAGGGAGTTGCTATCCTTCAATACGCCGATGATACTATCATTTGCTTGAAGCATGACATTAATGGTGCTAGGAACCATTTGGTTTTGGTGTACCTGTATGAATTGATGGCAGGTCTTGAAATCAATTTTCACAAAAGTGAAATCCTGGCAATTAATGATGAACACTACGTCAAAAAGGGTTTTTAGGGGCGGTTGTAGACTATTTGTAGGGGCGGTTTGCCCAGCCGCCCCTACGCAAGGGTCTCTACAAATCATGTATTTGTAGGGGTAATTAATGATGAAGAGAATTGGGCTGAATATTATGCTGAGATTTTTAATTGCCAAGTTGGTACCTTTCCCTTGAAATATCTTGGAGTACCAGTTAGTCCTAGCAGGCTTCATGTCTGTGATTGGTTGCCCTTGGTTGAAAAAAGTGCTAAAAGGCTCCATACTTGGCAAGGTGGAACATTGTCAATAGCTGGTAGGTCAACTTTGATCAATTCCAGTTTAAACAATGCTCCGATATATCACACTGGTAGAGAATCGAGCTTTACTCCCGGTGGTAAACCCCCTCTAGTCCCGGTTTTCCACCCGGGAGCAAGCATCCGGGACTAAAGGGAGGTCCTTTAGTCCCGGGTCAGGAACCGGGACTAAAGGAGGACCTTTAGTCCCGGTGGATAACACCAACCGGGACTAAAGGTGCCTCCTGACATGCCACGATGGCCGGCACCTTTAGTCCCGGTAATAATGAACCGACCGACTAAAGGTTTTTTCTTTTTCTTTTCTTTTCATTTTTTGTTTTTTCGAGTCGTATTATACGCTGCTAATTATACATTTATACGCGTGTATAGTATGTTTCGGTTCAAGCACAATGAATGTATTAAATCACACAATTCAAGCATAGAAAATATATATATATATATATATATATATATATATATATATATATATATATATGCATGCATCATATATATATTTACATGCATGCATGCATATGTGTATTTTACATTATATTATTTCATGTGCATATATTACAAAAAGATTGTATTACAGTTGTTGTGATATAACAAGTTTTCTCTCATCCTCTAGCTTGGCTTCCATGACAGTGTTGGGTCAAAGTAGAACTCGCCCTTGGAATCGATGACCTGCTCATTAAAAAATCCGGCTATAGACTCTTGAATTGCTTTGATTTGATCTTGCCGTATGACCTTTTCCTCCAACCATCGAGTCTACAGGTTTGAATTAAAGGAAAATAAATTAATATATGTACATATATTTATGTAAAGACATAGTAACACAATTAATAATAATAATTAAATGAATATATAGTGTATTTTTAACGTACTTTGAGTCTCTCTGTAGGAGTTCTTTGGGAGATCACCTTGATAAACTTACAAACATAGTAACCACAATAGTTGTTCCTCTGTTCCTGGCTCAGACACCACTTTACGAGAAAAAGATTTGTCATCTAATCTGGTGATCCGGTGAAAGCTATATGTTTAATTAATAAAGATGATGCGATTCAGGGGACTTACTTTCAAAGGGATTACATTCAGTAGCGCTTTGCATTTTTCCATGTGTTGCTTCTCAATAAAGGTTTTCCAAACACTGTCCAATAAAAAATTTGCCACGCCATCAGATATAGTTAATCATCATGTTTGTGTGTATATATAGTTGCTAGAGATCCCGAAATTACCTCTGGATAATATCTATCATATCTTGGTAGTCTTGTTGTGGTTTTCTCATCGAGTCATAGATTATCAAGTGACTTTTCACCAGATCGATGTCCATCAATATCCAGTGATTGTTACATGTGTTTATAGGATATAACGCATAACACTCATTAATTAACTAGAATCAACATATGAGTCATTAAGGATGATCGATATTATTAACACTCACTTGAAGTTATAGGGAAAGAGTATATCCTTCTTGTGGCGTTGGTTCACTAAGAAGTTCATGAGGTTACTCTCTGACTCAGACTTTCAATTAGTCTTTGGAGTAATTGGGTCTTTGAATATTATATGGGGATCAACAAAACCAATTTCATTGCAGCCTTCCTTTCTGAGCTCTGTCATTGTAAATCTACATATATATAGTACTTGTTAGGATAATTTATATGCATATACACACATATGATGAGTTTAATAATAGATCGAAAGAATGATTACTTACAGGCAATAGCAGCTAATGATAACTTTGTCCAGAGAGGTCAGGTGTCATAGTTGATGAAATTCTGCAAAGTCAACATAAATAACATCATCGCCACGGAACCAATGTTCGTCTCTAATTCTGACACCAACGTAGAAGTCTCCACCGGTAGACGCCTGCATGTACCACTTGTTTAGCAGGTACATTTGCGTCCCCAGATCAGATAAGGCTTGAGGGTTGTATAGACTCTAGCCTAGTACAAATTTTTTCTTCCAAATATCAACCTCCACCGCACTCTCAATGTTTCCATCACCAAACATCTGGTAAAGGTCGAGACCAGTCTCATCAATAAATTCACCAAGGTGATCCAAATCGACATCCGGAGGTATGTTTGCCTGATGCATTAATCCTAAATTCGAACCATATTCATTACCAACAACTAGCGGGGGACTGATTGGTGCGCTTGTTGTCCGAGTTGGGCAACTCCTTTCCCCTGCCGCTTCTTTTTACATGCGCCTCAATTGACTTGGTGAGAGTGCGGTCATAGTCCGATAACATTGATTTGGACGGCTTACGAGATTCCCGCTGTTGTTGCTGGTAAGAAGCCACCCTTTTTCTTAGAATATCTGGAGCTACTAATAAGTCTACGGTTTCTCCGGTTTCTCCTTGCTTCTTGATTCTTTTTAAGTTTGTCATAGAATCTAGACATATCTTTTTTATATGCATCAGTTCCTTCTTGCTTCTCTTCGATATTATTTTGGGAATAGCCCTTGGTTTCACGGTGGCTTTGTTTGCAAAAGGGACCTGGTTCTTCGTTTGAGGGCTAGCCTCTTGCTAGGCTTCTTGGTAGGCGGGGGGGGAGGCGTTGGAGACCTCCTTGGAGGTGTTGGCGTGGCGTTGGAGACCTCCTTGGAGGTGGCGGCTGCGGTGTTGGAGACCTCCTTGGAGATGGTGTGGATGCAGCCTCGCCTTCCAACACAATGTCATCGTCATGTAGCACTATGATGATCTGGCGATTGAACAATTGGATTTAGGTTGGGGAGGATCTGCTACAAAAAAGGAATGACATATTATTATGAGCAGATTGTTAATTATTTAAGTCAATATAAATTAATGATGTAGTGTTTTCATCCGCACGCATACCTATGGTGAGGTAGTTCAGGGAGGAGGTGGAGCCGACATCCCTGGAATGATAATGTAGTGCTTGCGCCATAGAATGAATATCTTCTCCGCTTCTCCTAGAGTCTTCTCGCCATCACCTCCAGGAATGTCAAGAGGCAAATTACTAAAACCTTTTTCAGCTTTATCTACCGAGATGGTAGCATATCCTTCTTGGATTATATTCCCATGAATCCTTGGTGTCTTGGTTCGGTCGATAGGATTAACAAGACCGATAGCCACCTTGATTGTGGAATTCCCCTTCGGAATGTGTAGCTCACACGTTGTACAAGGTTCGATGACGTCATCCACGAGGGAAGCGCAGATCCTGTGTCCCCTTGATTTGGTATCTCCGTGGAAGCGCAAATGCTTTTCAACCCAATGTATTGGCTAATGTTGATTCCTCGCTCGATGCCTCGCTTGCTTGCACTCACCGCTATTTGCACTTGCCTTCCGATTTCCTCCTGCATTCTTGCTTCAAGGTTTTTTCCGCTCACATGCTTCACGCACCGCTTCCTCCAACCTCTGGAGCCATTGTGCCTCTTCTTCCTTCTTTCTCTGGCGGCTTCAGAGGAAGGTCTGTCTGAGGGAATCCATGCTCCCACGAGACACTTCCTTTGCCTCTAGTTCGCCACCATGTTCAATAGTCCCGATGGCGTATGTCACTCATCCTTCTCTCTGTTGGGCCCGAACGCACCACTAGCGATAGCTCTCTCGAGAGCATAAAACAATCTTCTGCTTTGCTTCTTGCGGTCTTGCGCCATAAACGCACTTCCCCATCTCTCTGTCCAAAGTTCCCCATGAGCGAAAAACCAATTCTTTGCACGCTCTCCCCACTCGAAAGTGATTCGGTGTGATACCCTTGGCAAGAAGGTCTGCTTCCATTTTGTTCCACTTCTTAATGGCGGTCGGGTAGCCACCGATCCCAAGTTATGGTGATATGTCTTCTGTTGGGCATTACGTTGGTTCTTTATCACCCGACTCGCACCCTCTTCCGTTGTCTTGTACTGTACAAACTCATCCCAATAGGGCCTCTGCTTTGAGATCGGGCCTGGGACAGTAAAATCTGGTGCTATGTTCTTCTTGACATACGTCGTGTATAGGTGTTTCTTCCAAGTCTGAAACTGGGTGGCCATCTTCTTCATTGCCCAATCCCTAACTCGCTCCTTCAATTCATCACCATCTATAATATCATCATAACCATCTGTTTGGAGCGTGAAATGTACCAAGACATCTTTCCAAATTAACGTCTTGTCATGATCGGAGACAAAACTGATATGAGGAGCATTGGTCTTCTTCTTCCATTCACGGGTACTGATCGGGAGCCGGTCTCATACAAGGTAACCACAGTGGTGCACGAATTTCGTTTTATTTGGCCCCCGGTTCGCCTGTATCCACATTGAACTCCGAGATGATGAAGCGGCCCTCCAATGGCTTTTTGGGACCTCGAACATTTTTACTCTTCGTTGTAGTTGTTGATGTCGATCCAGAGGGCTACAAAACATAAACATTATTTTTAATGTCATGAGCACACATAAGACATATGATAATTATATAGCTAATAATAAAAAATATATACTTGGCCAATATGTTGTTGCTCATTTTGTTCAAGAGCTAAATCTTGACTCCGTCATCTGCATCCTCTTGCACGTTATTTTAGCACCATCATCGCCAAACAACTTGAGTGCCGGTGTTGATCAAATTCATCATCAACTCCTCCTCATCCATGTTTCTCGGGTCAGCCATCTAGCTTCAAAAAACAAAACCAATATGTAGTACGTCAAATCTTTGCTTACATGCGTAAAATCTACGAACAATATGCATTATTAAATCTTGCCCCTCGGTCACGGACGCAATTCGCCACACTAGGGTGAACTACGTCGGTGACTAGGGCAAACCACGTCGGTGACATCAACAACGCGGTTCGCCCTAGTCACCGACGCAATTCGCCCTGGTGTGATTGTTTAGCGTTAACGATAACGATAATACGAATGTTGATCGACTAGGCCGCGAGAGAGGGCGGTGTGACAAGAGTGGCGGTGCTCCACTCCGCCGTATATATGTTTGTACACATGGGTGAATGAGGGCGGCGGTGCTCCACGACGTATATATACATGCATATGAATGCAAATGACGTATATAACCGTGTCGGCGCGGTGGCCGGTGTGCTGACGACGACGACTTGAGGCGGGCCAGGGCGGTGTCAGTGCATGATGTTGTTATATATCCTATGTACCATGTGAACCATGTAGTCATTCATCATATATCTTAAACTAAACATAGTCACTTTATTAACTACAATATATCTTATGCCGACACGTAATACGAATGTTGATCGACTAGGCCGCGAGAGAGGGTGGTGTGACGAGAGTGGCGGTGCTCAACTCCGCCGTATATATGTTTGTACACATGGGTGAACGAGGGCGGCGGTGCTCCGTCGTATACATAGAAACACATAGGCGAACGAGGGCAGCGGTGCTCCACGACGTATATATACATGCATATGAATACAAATGACGTATATATACGTGTCGGCGCGGTGGCCGTTGTGCTGACGACGACGACGTGAGGTGGGCCGGTGTGCTGACGACGACGACGTGAGGCGGGCCGGGGCGGTGTCGTCGATGCGTGATGTCATGATGTTGCAAGTTTCAGCTAGCTACGTCTACCACTACTTCGAACAAGACCTCGGCATCCACCAGGGCTGCGCCACACTGCCGGAACGCATTGTCCACGACGGCCGAGCCTTAGAGCTCCACCGGAAGGCATCGCGAGATTTGCTACCGTGTGACTTCTGGAGACAACAAGGGCATGAGTAGGTTCTGGGCGTACAGGTACCACATCCACTTGGATGGCAAGGCTGTTGACTTGCACGTGGCGTGCTTCAAGGAAATGATTCGCCGCAGCCATGGCATGTCATTGCCCCCAATTAAGACGCCATTGTTGAAACTGACAACCATGGCATGCCCCCAAGATGAGCAGCTGATGGCTCCTCCGCTATGGACGACAAGCAGCAAAAGACCCCAACCATGCATGGGCCCTCACTGACGCCGTTTCACCATGCATGACGAAAGCCGAGAGAACTCTCACCTCGGGCGGGCGCGGTGGAGGGCCACGGGCGCGCGCGGTGGAGGCCGGGCCGCATGAGGTCGTTGGCGCGAGGTCGTCGGCGGTGGAGGGCCGCACGAGGCGAGGCGCGGGCTCCGGTGTCACGGGGGCGGGCTAATGCGCAGGGGAAGATGAATCGGCGGCGGCACAAGGAAGAAGAGAAAGGGCGACGGTGTTCGACGAGGAAGAAGAGGAGGATCGATCTGCTCCACATCACTGGCGGTTATATACTGGAGATTTACTCCGGTGCGACCACCACCGGGGGAGTAAGGTCCTTTACTCCCATCAAGTATTACCAACCGGGAGTAAGGTCCCTTTACTCCCGGTGCGTGTTACCAACCGGGAGTAAGGTATACCTTTCCTCCCGGTTGTAACACGCACCGAGAGTAGTAAAGGTTTTTTTGAGAGACCGCAGCTCAGCAGCCCACCTTTACTCTCGGGTGGGCTTCCCACCCGGAGTAAAGGTGGCTCAGCTTTAGTTTCCCGCCTATTTTAAGCAATAGTCTTGTTAAATAAAATAGAAATGCAATAGTTTTTGTTAAATACATAGTAAATTAAATAAAAGGCATAAAATTATTTTGTTAAAAATATGGATTTTCTTTTTCTTTATTGCACATAGGAAAAAATCTATAACCTAACTTTTTTTATTTTTTGTTACAATTATAAAACATAATGTAACTAATATTTATTATTTCGTTAATGCAAAAATGTAGTTTTTAATTAAAATTATTAAAACTATTGGTTTTGGATAGGAAATTTGTTTTCACATCATTTTAACGTTAATATTTTAATTTTTCATCACTCAATATCCTAATTTACCTTTTGAGAGAGAAATCCCATCAAATCAAACATTGATTTAATTTGAAACATGACATAATAAACATCTGAATTCACAATTATTACATAATATCTCAAACACACACTACATTAAATCACTATATCATCAAGTGGGCACAATGAAGAATTTCTTCTTTACGTATGTCCCTTGGTTATGATCGCGTCTTAACCATGGAGTGTCCTCATCATTTACCAAGATGCTAGGGTCTTTGTTCACTTTGAATGGCGGAATTCGGTCATCCTTTTCATAATCTTCGACATGTCCGACTTGTCCTCAATTCCCACGATGACCTGCTTTTCCCTGAAAAGAACTATGTGGCGCTTTGGCTCTTTGGTTGAGTCATTATCGTTTTTCCTCTTTTTGGTTTGGTAGACATATCATTGACATAGAACACCGATTCACATCCTTGGCAAGGACGAATGGTTCGTCTTTGTACCCAATATTACTAAGGTCTCTTCGTTGTCATTCCATACTCGTTGTCTCATTATTACCCGCCTCCGGTCACCTTGACCCATTGGCACTTGAACAATGGGATCTTCAAAGTAGGTGCATATTCTAGTTCCCATATTTCATCTATCGTCCATAATATGTCTCGCTTATTCCCATTCGGTTTCAGTGGCATCTATCACGGACACCACTATTTTGGTTGGTACTCCTTTTATCTTGGGCTCTCATGTAGAATATGTTCCCATTTATCTCGTACCCTTTGTATGTGACGATATACCATGATGGTTGCATAGCCAATAAATCTGATTGCTCATGGATGCTCTCATCACCTTGACATTTTTCAAAAACAACCGCTGAAAGTTTCCATGTGCTTACGCGTAATCCAAGCTTCGGTCTTCCTGAAACTCGGATCGTAAGAGATCCTTGTGTGTCTCAATATACTGGGATCTACCAAAGAGGAGTTCTGTAGAACTGTGTAGTGCGCTTTATTGAAATAATCATCATCCGTACCAATATATGTTTTCCTCCCTAGTGTCCCCTTTCCACTTAGTCTCCCTTCATGTCTCGATTCAGGAACACCAATCGAGTCAAGGTCGGGAATAAAGTCAACACAGAACTCAATGACCTCTTCTGTTCCATAGCCCTTGGTGATGCTTCCTTCTGGGCGAGCATGGTTGTGAACATATTTCTTTAGGACTCCCATGAATCTCTCTAAGGGGAACATGTTGTGTAGGAACACAGGACCGAGAGTGAAAATCTCCTTGACTAGGTGAACTAGGAGGTGTGTCATAATATCAAAGAAGGAAGGAGGGAACACCAACTCAAAGCTGACGAGACATTGAACCACATCATTCTGTAGTTTAGCTAGATCAGTTGGATCAATTGCCTTATGAGAAATTGCATTGAGGAATGCACATAGCTTCACGGTGGCTAGACGTACATTTGGAGGTAGAATTCCTCTTAATGCAACTGGAAGTAATTGCGTCATGAGTACGTGACAGTCATGGGACTTTAAGTTACAGAATTTCTTCTCTGCAACATTTATAATACCCTTTATATTCGAGGAGAATCCAGATGGTACCTTGATGTTGTTTAAGCATTCAAACATGATTTCCTTCTCCTCTTTGCTTAGAGTGTAGCTAGCAGGACATAAGTAATGACATCCATCATCTGTCTTCTCTGGATGCAGGTTGTCTCTTTCTCTCAAACAACGTAGGTCCTGTCGTGCTTCAAATGTGTCCTTAGGCTTTCCATACACACCCATAAAGCCTAGCAGGTTCACACAAAGATTCTTCGTCAGGTGCATCACATCGATCAAGCTACGGACCTCTAGGACTTGCCAATAGGGTAGGTCCCAAAATATGGACTTCTTCTTCCACATGGGTGCGTGACCGTTAGCGTCGTTCGGAACAGGTTGGCTTCCATGTCCTTTTCCAAAGACGACTTTCACATCATTGACCATATCGAGTACATCCTCACCGGTTCGGTTGCGAGGCTTGGTTAGGTGGTCTGCCTTCCCTTTAAAATGCTTGCCTTTCTTTCTTACTGGGGGTGATTTGCGGGGAAGAAATCGATGATGGCCAAGGTACGACCTTTCGACATTTTTCAAGAATACACCTCTAATATCACCGAAGCAAAGTGTGTGCATGCATTATATCCCTTATTTGACTGTCCTAAAAGATTACTTAGAGCAGGCCAATCATTGATTGTTACGAACAACAATGCTCGCAGATCAAAGTGTTCCTGTTTGTACTCATCCCACACACGTACACCTTCTTTATTCCACAAAATGAGAAGTTCGTCAATAAGTGGTCTCGGTACACATCGATGTCATTGCCAGTTGCTTCGGGCCTTGGATGAGCACAGCATCATAATGAACTTCCGCTTCATGCATAACCAAGGAGGAATGTTGTAGATACTTAGAGTAACAGCCAAGTGCTATGACTACTATTCTCGCTCTCCAAAAGGATTGATACCATCCATGCTTAAAAAGCAAACCTTAAGTTTCTTGCGTCATTTGCAAACTCCGGAATTCTCATCGATTGCTCTCTCTTTGGGACCTATCGGCAGGGTGTCTCAACATATTGTCTACCTTACGGTCTTCTTTGTGCCATCGCAACAATTTTGCATGTTCTTTGTTTCGACAGACGTTTCAAGCGTGGTATTATAGGAGCATACCACATAACCTTGGCGAGGATTTTCTTCCATGGACGTTCGCCCTCAACATCACCAGGGGTCATCTCGCTTTGATCTTATACCGTGACGCATGGCATACCGGGCATGCATTTAAATTTCTCATACTCTTTGCCACGGTACAGGATGCAGTCATTAGGACATGCATGTATCTTCTCTATTTCTAGCCCCATAGGACAGACAACTTGTTTTGCTTCGTAGGTAGTGGCGGGCAATTCATTGTCCTTCGGAAGCATCTTCTTTTGAATTTTTAGTAACTCTCCAAATCCCTTGTCAGATACACCATTCTTTGCCTTCCATTGCAGCAATTCTAGTGTGGTTCCCAACTTTTTCTACCTTGCATCACAAGTTGGGTACAACAATTTCTTGTGATCTTCTAGCATCCGCTCGAACTTGATCTTCTCCTTTTCACTATCACATTCTCTTTGTGCGTCACGAATGACCTGAGAAAGATCATCAGCCGGCTCATCTTCTGCGGCTATCTCTTCTTCAGCTTCTCCCATTGCAGTATCATTGAAGCATGCACCATCGGGAATAATATCATTGTCGTCCCATTGTTCTTCTTCACCTTCTTCCATTACAACACCGGTTTCTCCGTGCTTTGTCCAACAAATATAGTTTGGCATGAAACCCAACTTGAACAAGTGTGAATGAAGAGTCCTTGAGCAAGGATATTCCACCGTATTCTTACATATGGCACATGGGCATCACATGAAACCGTCGCGTTTGTTTGCCTCGGCCGCACGTAACAAAGAATGCACGCCGTCAATGAACTCTTGGGAGTGGCGATCAGCATTATACATCCAATGATGGCTCATCTGCATTACATGACATAAATACCATATTAAAACCTAGATCATAATTAATTATTTATACAACATGCGTGCCACCACAAAAGATACAAATTTATGAAAGCATCGCTACAATGTAGACAATCCCAACTACCACTAAAAGAACTAAAGCTAAAATACATTTTAGTAGCACTAGGATTTCACGACCAATCTCAACTAAAACAGACATATCCCCCGATTGTGCAACATCTTTGGGCTTCTTCGGCTGGATCACTGCCTCATTAGCCGCCGTATCTGCCTGTTGTGCAAGATATTTTTGCACAAGTTCAACATACTCTTCCTCCCAGTAGAAGCCTGAACATCGTCCACTGCCATCCCACTAAAATTAAAACAAAAAATTAGAACTTTAATCACAACCATCATGAAAATAGGTATAAACTAACCATAATCATTAAATACGATAAAATAACTCACATTGCGATCCGGACACTTGTAGAAGATACGATCCTTGTTGGGACCCTCCTTCTTCACTCGGTACTCCATCACAATCTTCGTCTCATCAGGACACTTGCCGCATGGAATGAGAGGGAGGCCCGGCCTAAGTCGCTTTGGAAACCCATGAGAGGCCGAGGACCCAGAAGCAGTTGCCATCTACTCTCTATACTTATTTTTTAATACACTATAAATTTCTCCTTTTATAAACAAATAAAATTAAGAAACTATAAAATTATCTAGATCTCTATACTTATTTTTTAATACATTATATCTCAAAAACATGTTTTAATAAATAACCATCCGTACTAGTTGACCTTGCTTACGTGATCATCTCGGCGAGCATTTCTCCACCGGACGGCACCGAACTTGGTCAAGGAAGAGCTCCGATTCTACGAGGAAGGGAACACGGTCTTCCATGACCATTATCGCTCTCCCTCATAGACTCAAAGCTCTTCCTTGATATCCGTTACCGCTCGGTAGAGAACATGCTCGCCGAGATGAACACGGTCCGCAAGTTCAACTAGTACGGATTTTCTATAATTTTCTAACTATTTTCTAAGTTTATATTTATATATACTACGTTTAGGTACGGTGATTGACAGACTACTGCGACGATATCGAGACATGTGAATAAATAATCATCCGTACTAGTTGACCTTGCTTACGTGATCATCTCGGCGAGCATTTCTCCACCGGACGGCACCGTACTTGGTCAAGGAAGAGCTCCGATTCTAGGAGGAAGGGAACACGGTCTTCCACGACCGTTGTCGCTCTCCCTCGTAGAATCAAAGCTCCTCCTTGACGTCCGTTACCGCTCGGCAGAGAACATGCTCGTCGAGATGAACACGGTCCGCAAGTTCAACTAGTACGGATTTTCTATAATTTTCTAACTATTTTCTAAGTTTATATTTATATACTTTAACCTTCTTTCATGTAAATATGCAAGCTTGAAGTGATTTTGAGCTCAAATTGCTTACAAATGAAAAAAACCACAATAAAGAACCATATATATATAGTGAACAAAATGACATAAGACAATGGTGAAAAATGAGAGTATGAGATTGATAACCTTTACAACTAAAGAATCGACTAAGGAATCGAAGAAATCGACGGAGGAATCGAAGAATGGATGGAGGAACAATGGAGGGAGGGAGGAAGCAAGAACACTAGTGCAGTGAGCTTCAAAATGTGCTGAGCTCGGGCTCGGGGAGGAAGAAGGAGACGGCCGATAAATAAAGGGAGGACATTTAGTCCCGGTTGGTGGCTCCAACCGGGACTAAAGGTAACTTTCCAACCCCGGGCGCAGCCACGGCCCGAGAGTAGACCTTTACTCCCAGTTGGAGCCACCAACCGGGAGTAAAAGTATACCTTTAGTCCCGGTTGGTGGTTCCAACTGGGACTAAAGGTCCCTGCCACCTCTATCTGGCGCAGTAGCCATTGGGCAGGGACCTTTAGTCCCGGTTGGAACCACCAACCGGGACTAAAGGTATTTCTAGTCCTGGGGGCAAAAAATTCCGGGACTAGAGCCCATTTTGGCCGAGGATCAAAGGTATGTTCTCTACTAGTGTCACATGTCCATTTATCTACTCCCCAAGACCATTGTTCATAAACTTGACAGTAGGCAAGCTTAATTGTGGGGCTTAACTAGTTATACAGTACTCATACTACATTTTGACTGAGCTGATGATGCTTTAATTATACGTAAATACTCCTATATCTTACCTATGGGCAGATTAATCTGAAGAATTAATTAGTTATTAAGATTTGACTTGGTCCGATGATGGAGCCAATTCAACAGGACAATCATTGTACCACACCCATGCCTGGGGCATACAACCACAACACCAATGCTTTGCTCCATGTGTTTACTTTTAGCATTAGTTAGTACGTTGCCTGTGCTAATGCTACGGTGTCATCTAGAAACACAAATCAACCAACCAAAAGATAATATATGTTCTGATAATTGATCATAAATAAAAAATGAATGACACAGAAAAAGGCCATGTTACCCTAATCAAAATGTGAATAGAATTTACCGACACCAAAAGTGACCTATAATCAATTTGCAGAATATTGAGAACTTTCTGAACTTTGGTTGGGCCAAAAATCCGAGGACCCTCCACTATCCATCTTTTTTTTGAGAGAGAAAGCATCCATCTTCTTTTTCTCTCTTTTTCAAAGCCGCTCCCTTCTCCACTTGGGTCGAAGCCCACCCCGATGGCCCGGCTACTCCCTCCCTCTCCAGAACACCGCCGCCCTCCCCGTCTCCCCTTCGCCTTGGCCGAGTGGCCCAAATGCCCACCTGGCCTCTCTCTGTGGGGGTATGACCCCTGATACCCACAGGGGTGTACATGGGCCGAGCCGCTAGGGGAGGCCCAGCCCACAAGTGGATATTCCTAGTTGTGTATGGACATTCTATGTGGCCAAACCGACCCTACAACTCTAATAAATGCGTCTCCCGGATGAGTCCTTTCCGTAAGGCATTCAGAGGTCTTCGCCAGCGAAATCATGCAACACACCAGACATTTTGGCCCCGAGCACCAAGCATTTGATGGGCGGACCGCCTGTTGTGTGTGTCTGCACACGCGCACCAGCGTTACAGTTCGGAGCTCGCAATTTTGCCGCCGCCAGACCACCCGGTGTGGGCGGTTTTGCCATCTACAGCTGTACGTCCTTGCGCTGCGCTGTATGGTCATCTGTTGAATCAACTGTATCCCTAATCCAAAGTCGAAATCAAAATATCCTCCACTGTTTAGTACGTTATCGATCGCTTGGCATCTGGTCCGGTTGGGTGCAAATCTAGTACTGCTAGCTAGGTGTAGTTAAAGCTGAAGTATGTCAGCCAATATATTAGGCCACTAGGCAGACCCTTGGTAATTGTTTCATATATACTTCATGGCTGTATATTCAAATATGCACGCAGCCAACAGCTTAAGTCACCCCGTGGATTGGATCAAAAGCATAGAACGATTCATCAATCATTTAATTTTAGATAAATAAATGGAGATAAAAACTACCCTATAGTTCTATACCTGGTGTAGAGATTCTCTGACCTCTTTAATACAACCACAACACCAATGCTTTGCTCCATGTGTTTACTTTTAGCATTAGTTAGTACGTTGCCCGTGCTAATGCTACGGTGCCATCTAGAAACACAAATCAACCAACCAAAAGATAATATATGTTCTGATAATTGATCATGAATAAAAATGAACGACACAGAAAAAGCCCATGTTACCCTAATCAAAATGTGAATAGAATTTACCAACACCAGAAGTGACCTATAATCAATTTGCAGAATATTGAGAACTTTCTGAAGTTTGGTTGGGCCAAAAATCCGAGGACCCTCCACTATCCATCTTTTTTTGAGAGAGCAAGTATCCATCTTCTTTTTCTCTCTTTTTCAAAGCCGCTCCCTTCTCCACTTGGATCGAAGCCCACCCCGATGGCCCAGCTACTCCCTCCCTCTCCAGAACGCCGCCGCCCTCCCCGTCTCCCCTTCGCCTGGACCAAGTGGCCCAAAGGCCCACCTGGCCTCTCTCTGTGGGGGTATGGCGCCTGATACCCACAGGGGTGTACATGGGCTGAGCCACTAGGGCAGGCCCAACCCACAAGACTACGCATGACTAGTGGAGGCCCAGCTTACAAGATGATGCCGCGTGAAGCATGGCGTAGGTCGGCGTGCCTCGCAAGACTATGTGAAGATCCTTGGTGATCTAGGAAACCTGCTCGGATATGCTAGATCCCGTAATATCTGTAACTTCCTATCTTGTAAATCGATCAGGATAGAAACAACCGATCTGTAACCCTACCCCCAGGGCTATATAAGGCGGGTAGGGTCCCCTCATTTTCATCTGATCATACGCAATACAACCTACCGAAAGACACAGGACGTAGGATATTATGCCAAGTCGGCGGCCTGAACCTGCCTAATCGTTGTCTGTTGCTGTCGGTGTTTTGAGTTGCCACCAACAAGTAAATTTCTAATATTGCACGTCTGGCTCGGATGGTGTGCTAAGAGGATACGAGGTTTATACTGGTTTGGGCAGAATGTCCCTACGTTCAGTTCGCTACTGCCGCTCATGTTACTAGTACTGAAAGTTCATAGTAGGGGTTACAAACAGGCGTGAGAGGGATAGGTCCCAAGTCTCTAATGGAAAGGGTGAGCGGGTGCCGAGAGCTCGGTTGTTGCTCGGTTGTATGTTCAGGGTTTGATGGATCGATCGGATTTGAGTTCGATGGTTTGTTGTGATGTGTTGTGATCATTTTGTTCGATGTCCTCTAATGGGACGCCCTGCTTTCCCTTTTATAGGCCAAGGGAAAGCAAGGGTTACAACGGGAAAAAAAGAGAGTCAAAAGGAGAAGAAGTCCTCTAGGATCGCAGGGTCCTTCTTTTATTCTATGCGGGTCCCGTTGACCCTATAGACATCAACAGGGACAGCTTCATGTTGTGGCCCTGTCCATCACTAGCGCCATGTGCAGGCATCATCTCCTGGTCATGGTGCTCCACTCCATCCTAGCGGACGCCATGGCGAATGGACGAGCCTGTCAGTGTTTGTATGAGGGTTAGGCAGAACAGCACTGGTTCGCCCGACGTTGTTCCTGATGTGAATCCTCAGGTAAGGCCCATCACGGCCACGGGTTATATCGGGGCATGCCGATCACCTCCCTAGTGTCAGAGCTTTGACCCAGGCCCATACGCTTGGACCTAGAGCGGTCGGCGGTGGTATGGGTCTCTGTTGGGTGAGACGGAGTCCCCGGCCTCGGGGTCGGGCGTGGCAGAGTTCCTCCCTAGAGGCCAGGTGAGGCAGAGTGCAAACCCAAGGCTCGGGTGAGGCGGAGCCCAAACCCAAGGGTCGGGCGAGGCAGAGCCAGCCCTTAAGAGGTCGAGCGAGGCAGAGCCCATGGCCTTGGTGTCGGGTGAAGTGGAGCCCGTTGCCTCGGTGTCGGGCGAGGTGAAGCCCGTTCTCAGGGGTTGGGCAAGGTAGAGGCACCCTAAGGTGTCGGGTGAGGCAGAGCCCGTGGCCTAGGTGTCGGGCGAGGTGGAGCCACCCTCAGGGGTCGAGCGAGGCAGAGCCCGATGCCTTGGTGGTCAGACGAGGCGGAACTGCCCTTAGTGGTCGGGCTAGGCGAAGCCTACCCTCAGGGGTTAGGCGAGGCGGAGCCCGCTGCCTCGGTGTCAGGTGAGGCAGAGCCCGTCCTCAGTGGTCGGGCGATGCAGAGCCCATGGCCTCGGTGTTGGGCGAGGCAGAGCTCACGGCCTCGGTGTAGGGCGAGGCAGAGCCACCCTCAGGGGTCGAGCGAGGTGGAGCCCGCTGCCTCGGGGTCGGGTGAGGCAGAGCCGCCCTCAGGGGTCGGGCGAGGCGGAGCCATCCTAAGGGGTTGGGTGAGGTGGAGTTTGCACACCTGGAGGTCAGGTGGAGCTATAGTCGCGCTCTTGACTGCTCGGATGAATCAATGTTGATGGTTATTCGCTCCTCCTCTTCGGGTACCCTGATATTGGTCTCCGACAGAAGACCCCGAGCCTATGGAGGAGTAGAATACTCCTTCATAGGTTTTTTTGAATGGGAGGACTCTGAGGGTCTTGGCCTCCTTTTGTTGCCCACGGCATGTCCTCCGGACGGTGATTCCCTTTCATCGAGGTCGGACCCTTCGCAAGTATGGCCGTGAGATTTTGGTGGGTTGTTAGCTGGCTAGTTCAAGTGGGGTCCTGGCATCCCGTTTGCAGGGATCCATCTAGGGTTAGCTTGGTGACCGACTTTAGATTCTTAGCGGTCAATCCATATAATTCTCGGGTCTATTCGACCGGTCCCAAGGGCCCTCTGCCTTTCTTCAGGGAAAAGCCATGGATCATACCCGGCTAAGACTCAATCGTGGGCCGGGATGCCCGTGGCGCTCATGCGCCTAGGTACTGGCCACTTGCGGGCCCATCCTTTACCCTAAGGGCGCCCAGATCGATCGTCAAACTCGTTGATGGGCTAACCATCGAACTCCTTGGCCTAAGCAGGCCGTAGACGTCCAGTGAGTTTTTCGAGGGAACGGACAAAGATTGCGTGCGCACTTCCCACGGTGAGACGTTGTGGCTGATCACGGCAGGTGAGGAGATCTAGGTGGACGGTTGGTTTCCTCGCATCCGTCGCCCCTATAAAACCAAAGGATTCACCCCCCAGGTTTCATACCTTGCATCCTTGCCTCTACAGCCACGACCACCACCACCAATCGCCTAGGGTTCTCTGTCTCCACATCCCCGCCGCCATCATGCCCACATCCAACCATCCCCATCTCTAATGGATCCGTGGTGCCGCTCTGACATCACCTTCCAGCGCATGGAGGGCCTCGTCCATCACGGTCTTCTCCATGCATGGACCTCGGCCAAGGAGTGGCTGCTGCCTAGTGAGGAGGATCTGCCGTCGCCGCTCGACAGCAACGTGGTGTCATTCACCCACTTTCATGAGTGTGGGTTCATGACCCCCACCCACAGATTTCCTCGGGTGCTGCTGCTTTACTACAAGATCGAGCTGCAGCACCTCAATCCCAACATGATCCAGCACATGGCGGTGTTCATCGCCCTGTGCGAGGGATTCCTGGGGATCAGCCCCCACTTTGATCTATGGAGGTACTTCTTCGCCGTCACCCTCTAGAAGAAGACGGAGAAGAGCGGCAATGCAGAACTACTACAAAGGAGGGTGGTGCCCACCGATGATGCTGCACTCCAAGGTGCCATTAGTAGTGGTTCTATGGCGCTTGCCCCTCTGCCGGGAGTTCGCCGCCGTCACTCGATGGAATGGCGCTTGCCAAGGATCCTAAAGGAGAGTGGCCTAAAGCGCCCCCTACTCACAAGGAGGTCACGCAATGCATCAAGGAGGTGATGGAGCCTTCACGGGATGACACAGGTGCCCCCCCACTCGATTTCATGCAATGCATCAAGCGGTGATCCCTTGGGCGGGATGTGGCTGGTGACCGGGACATCCTCCAATCCTCCAATGCGGCCGAAACCAGGCCATGTCATCTTCGAAAGTTTCCCCTCCTCATACCTCCTCTTCAATTTATTTCATAACCCCTTGATACTAACTTTGAGAGGGATAGGACCAGCCAAGGGACCTCATCTTCATGAATCACCCGGTGCCATTGCCGAGGGATTCGTCCATGAGGGTGATGAATCGTGTCGAGGGCGAGCGGCTGAGGAAGGCGAAGGAGGACAGGAGGAAGAGGAAGCAGAAGAAGCTATAGGCACTGGAGCAAAGGGAGAACACCAACAATGATGGTGATGATGATGATGATGGAGACGATGATGAGGTAGTTGATGACATCAAGTGGGATGACCTAGAGAACGAGGATGTGCTGACAGGTATCAGTTCGCCCTTGCAGGAGTTAGGACCATTCCCATTCCATGGAGGGGAGGGCACGTCCGGGGAGCCGACAGAGACGGGCCATAACGTCGTCCTGTCCTAGGAGCCAACAAGGGCGGGCGGCTCTGCCGCCATGCCCGAGGTGCTAGCAGAGGCAGGTGACTCCGTTGTCGTGCCCTAGATCCAATTGGAGCGAGCCCCTCTGCCCAGGAGTTGGGGGTGGGCTCGAAACGGCCTCACCCCGATGAGGCAGAGTAGAGGTCAGGGGGTTCGCCCCCAAATGTATCCACCACCCAACGGCGACTGAGGTGAGTCATCAGCTCCTCTATTTTTCTCTGTTTTGGTCGGATTTCATTGTGACTTATGATTTTCGTCTCTTGCAGTGTCGGGAGGCAGCGTAATCCTTTGGCACTGGCACCAAAGAAGAGCGTCACCCTTAAAGCGAGGCGGCAGCCGTCGGCTAGAGTCACACTTGTTTGGGCGGCGCGGCCCTAAGCAGTGCTGCGTCCCCGTCCGTTCAGCGCTCGCGGCGCCCGTGCCTCGGCAGATCGTGACATGGCGCTTCAGACGGTGGCGCTCGTGCCCTTGACAGGATCAGCGAACGTGGGGGCTCAAGGGATGTTTTCGGGGGTCGTGGAGCAGCCGATGACGGGTGGACCACGAAAAAACATGCCGATTTAGTACCATCTGGAAACTTGTGGCGCCGACCATGGTGGGCGTGGCGTGGCCGGTCGAGAGCTCTCGAGCTGGCGAGCAGTGGAGGTGGCGGCGGACCACATCGTGAAAGAGTGGGTAGGTCGGGGCACGTTACATCATGCGCTATCGTGGTGGCGCCTGAGGAACCAGCATGACCCACACCATTGGCGGCCCAGGTGACGGCGTTTGGCATGGGCCGATAGAGGGGCACGTGGTCGAGGGGTCCCCGGAGGTCATGGTGCTGGGAGAGGAGTCAGCGTCCATACCGATGACCCCTTCCATCGCTGGAGGGTGTGTCCCGATGGGGATGTCATGGAGACAAGGGTTGGCGGCGATTGGAGCCAGCGGGGAGCCATCCCTAGCCTTGACATTGGTGGATAGTGACTCGCCTACCAAGGGCGAGCCCCTGCTCTAGTGGACGAGTCCAGAGAATCCAAAATTGATGCTCTTCACTCTTGAGGATGCCACAGAGAGCATGGAGCGGGAGAGCCTCGACGTGGGGTCACGTCCATGCTTAAAACACTGGACCACGCCCGAGGTGCCTTGCACGATGTTGTAGTTCCCTCTGGCTAGGTATTCGCTTGACCCTGCTTCTCGCCTTTTTCTTTCTCTATATATTTTTTTTATTCTGACCATCATCTCCTTTCAGTCCCTTATCTCTCATAGCTGGGAGAAGTCTCGGTTCCTTCATGAGCAGAAGGAAACCTGGGACCGCCTCATCAAGGAGGCGCGACTATGCGAGGAGGTGACTGCTCAGCTTATTGCCGCCCAGCAGAGGGTGGCCAAGCTGACTCCCCTCACCAAGAAGGTAGACAGTCTTTGGTTGTGGGTGGCCGAGGCCCGTCGGCATGCTAACGAGGCATAGAGGGTGTTTGAGGCCCTGTTGGTGAGATCGCGGAGGGATGACGAGGAAGCCTCCAAGATTAGGAAGGAGCGGGACGAGCTGCTCCAGAAGGACACCAAGACCCGCCAGTGGATCTTCGACCTTCTGGCCAAGGTCGAGAAGGAAAGGGAGCTGAAGCTAGGGGCTGAGGAGAAGCTCGCAGCCCTAGAGAAAAGGGCGAGTCTGGACGCCATGGCGGTCGCCTGGCTACACAAGGAGTAGGATGAGCTGCTCCAAACCATGGAGAGGCTCCACTTAGAGCATGGTGTGGCTCATGTGGAGCATGACTAGGCCTACCAAGAGCACAACGACACGAAGGAGAAGGTCGGCTCCCTGCAGGCTGAGCTCGGAAATGTGATGGCCTAGAAGCTGTAGGCTGAGAGCATTTCTACCGAGCTGGCCGTGGACCTTGCTGAGGCAAGGAGGAATCTTCAGGCAGAGAGCGACGAGATCATTATCCTAATTGCTGCCCTCAGAGTGGTTTGCGACAACCTTGAGGTGGTGCAGTTAGAAGGGACTAGTTCGCTCGCGGCCCATGTTGTCAAGATCACGTCGTGGGTGCGCTAGCTGAAGAGGAATGCCCTTCACGCTGGGGTCAATCAATCCTTCACGATTGCTCGTTCTCACTATGGGTACAACATTGATCTGGAGGCGATAAGCCATGGCTTCGTGCATGGCTATGAAGCCCATGAGCTAGAGGAGATGGAGACGGCGGTGGCTCATCCTTCGCAGGACCTGGCGGACAGAATAGAAGACATAGTTCTCCCCTGGAGGGGCTAGTTAGTCTAATAGGTTAGATGATCATTTTTGTCATAATCAAACATATTACCGACCCCTGTGTATCATTTAAACAAACTCATCATCTTGTTTTGTTGCAAACAAATTTGTTTTTCCACCCTTTTTGTTAAAAAAGGGGTTCATGTGTTCCGGCCCTTCCATTTGTTAAGACCATAGGACCCGAGGTGTAGGAGGGAAACTCTAAATACGTTGGTAAGCAAGAGTGTTGTAGCCACTGGGGCATAGGTCTCTTCTATTCCGACCAGCCTTGCTCAGTCGTTCGTTTCTGCAGACCTTGCCACTAGGTTTAATATGAGGAATAGGTCGGGTGTGGTGACTATTTTAGAAAGGGTGTATTTATACTCTTATCAGCCCCCGAGTGAGATCCGACCCCTTGCCATTGCTGGGGTCGGGTGGCACTAAAGATCGAGGAGAGGATAGTGAAATTAGTAGGAGAAAACGTCTCTTATTTTCGCATGTACCCCCTCCCTAGGTTCTAATCCTTCGTTCTATAACCGCACGTTCGGTCTCCTTGCGAGTCCAACTTTCCTCGAGCCCCCGTACGTAGCAAGGGTCTGATCGAGGGTCGGCTCATCTTTGTGATCATCTCCCCGTTTGCGGTTTCCATAACCAGAGGGGTTGAGCTAACGCCACTTGCCTCGATGGCATGAGTGATGCGCTCGGTGAGCTCGCTAATGGGCATGTTCGAGTGGAATCCGGGTCCATCTTTTGTGACAGGGTTGGCATAGCCCTCATGTGGCATTCCACTACTCCTTAACCCGCCTCCCGATAGATGCCCAAGCCGTTCTGGAGGGTGACTCAGGTTGGCCCGAATGGCCTCCCCTTAATGGGGATTCTGTGAGCTTGACTCGAGGTTAGGATCAAACGAGAAGGTCGAGATGACCCTATCCGCCTCTAAGCGGGTCGGGCGAAGGCCACTGGGGCTCATCTGTGTTTTCTCCCCCAGGCTCTATTTAACACGAGGCTGCCTCGGGCCCTTCATAGGCCGGCCTTCGAACCCCGGTCTCCCGATTTTAGGTCGGGTGGCTCGAGCCCCCGAGCCCATGGGGGTTGGTAGGGGTCAGCCAGATTTCATGTGTCACCCTGTCCTCGGCTTCCATAACTAGAGGGCTGAGGTAATGACACTTGCCTCGATGGCTCGAGTGTCGCGCTCGGTGAGCTCGCCAACGGGCACATATGAGTGGAACTCGGGTCCGTCATTCGCTGACGGGGTCACCCTAGCCCTCATGTGGCATTCCACTGCTCCTTAACCCGCCTCCCGATAGATGCCCTGAGCCATTCGATTGGCTTGGGTGTCCCGCTGGCCTCTCCTTGATGGAGATTCTGTGGGCTTGGCTTGAGGTTAGGATCGAACGAGAAAGGTCTAGATGTCCCTGTCCGCTTCTGAGCGGGGTCAGGAAAGGCCACCGGGGCTCATCTAAGTTTTTCTCCCCTGGCTCTGTTTGACATGAGGCAGCCTCAAGCCCTTCGTGGGCTGGCCTTCAAACCTCGGTTGGTCGCTGCTCATGTCGAATGAGAGGACTACCGCTTTGTGACGCGATGCGAAGCATTGTGATGCAAAACTACATATGCAAAGCTTGGATATATGAGATGAATGTATGGATGAATATATGAATGAATGTATGAATGCATGCATGAGAATGGATGAATGAATGTTCATGTATTGGAAAAGTAAAGTGGGGGTTGGTAAAGTTACCTCGATGGCTCAAGTGGTGGGTTCGAGGAGCTCTTACCAGAATATGCCCGTGCGGGGTCCGGGTCCATCGTTCGTGACGGAGTTGGCGTAACCTGCATGGAGCATCCTATTTTTCCCTACCCGTCTCTCGACAATGGCCTGAGCCATTTGATCGACTTGGGTGACCTGCGAGCCTCTCCTCGGTGGAGATTACGTAGGTAGGCCCCTCCAAACCCTTCCAAGGGAGGAGGAGGCTAAAGCTCGGAGTGTGGGGACAAAAACTCTGATCGCGCTAGTGAGCAGAAACACCGTAGCCACTGGGGCATAGGTTTCTAGCGGTCTGACCAGTTTTTCTTAGAGTTTGTTTCCGCACACCTTGCTTCTAGTTTTTTAACATGAGAAGGGGTCGGGCATAAAGAATGTCTAGCGAATAGATATTCTTGCCAGCCCCCGAGTGAGTCCTGACCCCTTGCCGTTGCTGGGGTTGGGAGCTCGATAGCAAAATTAATGTGTGTAAAGTAAGGGTGACCCACTGGCACAGGAATTACCTCGATGGCATGCGTGATAGGTTCTTGGAGCGCTTACCGGATATGTTCGAGTGGAATCTGGGTCCGTCGTTCACAACGGGGTTGGCGTAACCCACGTGGGGCATCCTGTTGCTCCCTGCTCACCCCTCATTAGCGGCCAAGCCATCTGATCAACTTGTGTTACCCGCTAGGATAGGACTTACCAAATATGTTTGAGCAGAATCTAGGTCCATCGTTCGCAACGGGGTCGGCATAACCCGCTTGGGGCATCCTGCTGCTCCCTACCCATCCCTCGGCAGCGGCCAAGCCATTTGATCGACTTGTGTTACCCACTAGGACATGACTTACCTATGGAGATATGAGATGAGAACATCCCACCAAAAAGCTTAGTTAGGCAGATGAGCCAAGCGGCGAACTTGTAATAAATGGACAAGCTCTTAAATTTCGTTATATCCAAACATCTTTTTAGCCCTTCTCCCCTTTTTGTATAAAAAGGTTAGTGCAATCCGACCCTTTTCATCATTAAGGTCGTAAAGCTCGGGGTGTGGGTGAGCAAATTCTAATCATGCTAGCGAGCAAAGGCGCCATAGTCGCCGAGGTGTAGGTTTCTCACAATCCAACCATTTATACTCAGAGCTTGTTCCCACAACCCTAGCTCCTAGGTCTTAATGTGAGAGGGGTCGGGCATGAAGAATGTTTGCCAGGTGGATGGACTCTTAAACACGTACCGACTCTTTCCATGGCTAAGGTAAAAAAGCCCAGGGTGTAGAAAAAAACTCTGATCATGCTGGTGAGCAAAGGCACTGTAGCCACCGAGGTGTAGGTTTCTCGCAGTCCCACAAGTTTTACTCAATGTTTGTTTCCGCAAACTTCACTTCTGGGTCTTAACATGAGAGATGGTCAGGTGTAGAGAATGTCTACCGGATGGGTACGCTCTTATGAGCTCCCAAGCGAGGCCGGACCCCCTGCCGTTGCTGGGGTTGGGTATCACTAAAGGTCGGGGAGTTCAATAGCAAAACTGATAAGAGAAAGTGTGTGTTTATTAAGGGTAAATGCGACGTAGCTACTCGATGTTCCAGGCATTGGCGAAGACTTCTCCGTCGATGGTCTTGAGCTTGTAGGCACCTGGCTGGAGCACCTCCGCGATGACGTACGGTCCCTCCCATGGTGGGGAGAGCTTGTGGCGGTCCTTGCTGCTCTGGACGAGGCGGAGGACCAGGTCAACAACGTTGAAGGCCCGACCGTGCACTCGATGGTTGTGGTACCAGGCGCAACACTTGCTAGTACTTGGCTGAGCGGAGGAGGGAAACATCACGGGCTTCATCCAGCTAGTCCATGGTGTCCTCGAGGGATGCCTCGGCTCCCTATTTGTCATACACCCTAACCCTTGGTGCTCCATAGTCGAGGTTGGTCGGGAGGACAGTCTCAGAACCGTAGACCACGAAGAATGGCGTGTAGCTGGTGGCCCGACTAGAGGTCATCCTTAGGCTCTAGAGCACCATGGGAAGCTCGATGACCCATCGTCCACCAAACTTGTTCAATGGGTTGAAGATCCTAGGCTTGAGGCCCTATAGGACCATGTCGTTTGTGCGCTTGACCTACCCATTCGTGTGGGGGTGCGCCACGGTGGCCCAATCGACCCGAATGTGGTATTTATCATAGAATCGGAGGAACTTATTTCTAGTGAACTGCATGCCATTGTCCATGATGATGAAGTTTAGGACTTTGAAGCGATGGATGATGTCAAGGAAGAATAGCATGGCTTGCTCAGACTTGATCGCATAGATCGCCCGAGCCTCTATCCACTTTGTAAACTTGACTACGGTGACAAGCAAGTGGGTATAGCCCCGGGCATTCTTTTGTGAGGTCCAACTAGATCAAGCCCCCAGACCATGAACGACCACGTGATGGGGATCATCTAGAGTACTTGGGTCGATAGGTGGGTCTACCGAGCATAGTACTGACACCCTTCGTAGGTGCGCACAATCTGTTCGGCGTCGTCTACTGCGGTCGGCCAGTTGAAACCTTGATGGAATGCGTTGTTGATGAAGGTTCTCAATGCGTCATGGTGACCGCAGACCCCACCGTGGATGTTGCTCAGCAGCCGCTTCCCCTGTTTGATAGGGATGCAGCGCTGTAGGATTCCGATGTGGCTTCGCTTGTAGAGTTTGCCCTCAACAAGGATGAAGGATTTGGCATGACACGCGAGTCATCGAGCCTCCATCTTGTCCATTGGCAGCGCCTCACGAAGGAGGTAGTTGAGGTAAGGCATCTTCTAGTCGATCAGAGGGTCAGGCTCTATTGCTGGATCCTCGTCGAGCTCCATGACTTTAGGGTCGAATGGAGCCGATGGTTGGTCAACCCCTGAGCCCAGGGCGGGCAGCCTATCATAGGCTTGTTCTAGCTCCTCATAGTTGACCAAGGGCTTGTGCTGATCGCTGGCAAAGACGCCCGCGGACACCGGCTCTCGGCCAAACACCGCCTTCACCAGTGTGTCGGCCGCCTCATTGAGATGCCTCAGGATGTGATTGAGGTCGAGGCCATCGAACTTGTCCTCCAGCTAGCGGACTTCTCAGTAGTATGCAGCCATCTTGGCATTGTGGCAGCTCGACTGCTTCATGACTTGGTCGATGACCAGCTGAGAGTCGCCCCGGATGTCGAGACATCGGATACCGAGCTCGATCGCGATGCACAGGCCGTTGATGAGTGCCTCATATTCGCCACATTGTTGGAGGAGGGGAAATGGATGTGAACCATGTACCTCATTCATACCCCGAGGGGTGAAATGAAGACCACCCCTACGTCGGTGCCTTTCTTCATCAATGATCCATTGAAGTACATCGTCCAGTACTCTTGGTTGATGACTATTGGTGGCATTTGGACCTCGATCCACTCTGCAACGAAATCAGCCAACACTTGCTACTTGATGGCCATCCATGAGGCATACGCAATGCCTTGACCCATCAGCTTGAGTGCCCACTTCACGATCCTTCCCATGGCATCCTGGTTTTGGACAACCTCACCGAGGGGGAAGGACATCATGGCTGTCACCGGATGTAACTCGAAGTAGTGGTGCAGCTTCCTCTTGGTGATGAGGACAGCGTACTGGAGCTTCTAGATCTAGGGATAGCGGGTCTTAGAATTGGATAGGACCTTGCTAATGAAGTACACTGGGTCATTGTACTTTGAGGGCGTGCCCCTATTCTTCTTGCTCCACCACCAAAGCGGTGTTGACCACCTACGTAGTGGCGCAATGTAGAGTAGAAGGGGTTCTCCATCGGTCGGAGGAACCAGGATCGAGCCTTCATCAGAAGCTGCTTGACCATGTCATGTGCCTCCTAGGCCTCGGACATCCATTCAAAGCAATCGGCCTTCTTTAGAAGGCGATAAAGGGGAAGACCTCATTCGCGAGGTGCGAGATGAAGCGGCTGAGCGCATCAAGGCACCCTATAACTCGTTGTACTCCATTTATGTTCTAAATCAGTCCCATCCTTGTGATGACCGAGATCTTCTCTAGGTTGGCTTCGATGCCACGCTCAAAGACGATGATATCCAGCACCATACCCCTCGGGACCCCGAAAATGCACTTCTTGGGGTTGAGCTTAATGCCGTTTGCTTAGAGTTTTGTAAAGGTCTGCTCAAGGTTGACTATGACCTGGTCAGCCCATTTGGACTTGACCATGATGTCATCTATATAGGCCTCAATGGTTCGCCTGATGAGGTCTCCAGAACACTTGAGCAGACAATGCTGGTACGTAGCTCCAGCGTTCTTCAGAACGAATGGCATTGTGACGTAGTAGAACGATGCAAAGGGGGTGATGAAAGATGTCATGAGATGGTCAAACTCTTTCATCATGATTTGATGGTACCCGGAGTATGCATCAAGGAAGCAAAGGGTTTTGCACCCTGAGGTAGAGTCGACTACTTGGTCTATGTGTGGCAAAGGAAACGGATCCTTCGGACATGCTTTGTTGAGACCCGTGTAGTCAACACACATTCTCCATTTCCCACTCTTCTTTCGTACAAGAACAAGATTAGCTAACTACTTGGGGTGGTACACTTCCTTGATGAAACTAGCCACCAAAAGTTTTGCGATCTCCTCGCCGATGGCTCTGCGTTTCCCCTCGTCGAAGCGACGCAAGCGCTCTTTCACCAGCTAGGAGCCTAGCTTGATCTTCAAGGTATGCTCGGCGACTTCTCTCAAAATGCTTGGCATGTCTAAGGGTTTCCACACAAAGATGTCTTTGTTGGAGCAGAGGAAGTCGACAAGCGTGTTTTCCTATTCAGAGTGCCCTCCACCGGCTCGAAAGACCTAGCTAACCTCTGGTGGTCAGGTGTTTCTTCGACGACCTCCTTCCTAATGGTTGCAAGTTCCTTGGAGGCAATGATTGCCATGGTATGATTGCAGCATTCAACCTCGCACTCATTGGCGTGTTGAAATGAGGTGCTGACGGTGATGACCCCGCCTAGGCCTGGCATCTTCAACTTCAAGTAGGTGTAGTTGGGGACGGCCATGAACTTTGTGTAGCATGGACATCCTTGGATGGCATGGTTGGTTCCATGGAACCCCACCACCTCGAAGGTGAGGGTCTCCATCCTATAATTGGATGGATCCCCGAAGGTGACGGGCAGATCGATCTGCCCAAGAGACACGGCCTTCTTTCTAGACACGATGCCCTAGAAAGGCACTCCAATCGGTCGGATGCGGGATCGGATGATGCACATGGCATTGAGCGTCTTGGGGTACATGATGTTGAGGCCACTACCTTCGTCCATCAGTACCTTGGAGAGCCGCTTCATGCTGATGATCGGGTTGACCATGAGCGGATAACTCCTCGGTTGTGGGATGCGCTCCCGGGTGGTCAGTCCGATCAATGGTTATGGCGGACTCTGACCACCAAAGGAAGGTAGGCACAGCCGGCTCGGCCATATAGACCTCACGACGCATGAGCTTATGGCGATGCTTGGAGACATAGGCCACCGACCCTCCGAGAGATCATGAGGCTGCCATCTAGTGTTGGAAAGTCACCATCCTTCCCCTTGACATTGTCCATGGTTGGCTTGGGGTCCTTCCCATGCTCCCCCCTATTGAAGCCTCTAGACAAGAACCACTTCATGAGGCCATAGTCTTTGTATAGATGCTTGATGGGGAAGGAATGGTTCGGGCACGGCCCTTCAAGCAGCTTCTCAAAGTGGTCCGGAGTACCCTCCGTGGGCTTTCGGCCCCCTTGTGGTCGGCGGCAGCCACGAGCGAGCCCTAGTGCCACTACTTGTTCTTCTTCATGATGGGATGGTTGGAGGCACCTTCACCAACATCCTCGTCCTGCTTTGCCTTGCCTTTTAGGTGGTCGAAGATTGCTCTGACCGTCTCCTCACTCGAGGCATGGCTAGTGGCGATGTCAAGGAGCTCCATGGTGGTTCGCGGGCCCATATGCCCTAGCTTGTGGACTATGGACTAGCAGGTGGTCCTAAATAGGAAAGCTCCTATAACATTGGCGTCAGCGACATTACGTAGCTCATTGCACTATCGGGAGAAGCGCCGGATGTACCTACAATGGGTTTCTTCGGCCTTCTATCGATAGTTCTTGAGATCCCATGGGTTCCTAGGATGCTTGTATGTACCCTGGAAGTTCCCCATGAAGATCTCTTTTAGGTCCGCCCAACTTTGGATTCTGTTGGGCGAAAGGTGTTCCAACCATGTTCGTACTGAATCGGATAGGAACAATGGAAGGTTCCAGATAATGAAATCATCATTATCCACTCCACCGGCTTGGCAGGCATGCCGATAATCCTCACGCCATAGTCCAGGGTTTGTTTCCCCAGAGTATTTCGGGATGTTGGTTGGTGGTCGGTACCTTGGCGGGAAGGCGGCGTTGAGGATGTGTCGTCCGAAGGCCTGAGGCCCCGGTAGGTCGGGGCTCAGGCTTCGGTCCTCATCGCTATCATAGCATACGCCACGATGAGGGTGATAGTCGTGGCTAGCTCCCTCTCTCAGATCATCGCGGGTTCGTCTACGGGCGTCGAGGGTGTTGCGTGCGTCATGGTTGCAGCCAAGAAGCTCATGCACTGGGATCGCGTTGCGCTGCCTACGGCCTTGTGATGCCTGGTGGACTGACGCATCCTTGTTGGGTCATTCTAAGGGAGTGTGCTGGCTGGCATCTAGCTCGCATCGCCGAGACAGCGAGCTCTCAGCCTGCTACACCACCGCATGCTCGAGTAGCGTGTGAATCTCACGGTGGGCCCGATGATCCTCGGGCGTCGCGAGCCTCGAAAGCCCACAGAGCAAGGCCGCCATAGCAGCGATGTTCTGGCTTGCTCAGGTAAAGTGTGGGAGGGCTTCATCGTCTGTGATGATCCTCCAGTTCACGTCGTGGGGCATGGCGCGCGCGTTCCCACCATCTCCGTGACGCTCGATCTCCCGATCGAGCTCTGCACGTTCCTGCTCGAACTAGAGTCATGCTTCCTCGAGCTCTAGGTGTTAGGCCTTCAGCTGCTCCACCCACAAGCGGGGTGGGGCCCCTATCTCCTCCTTGACCTTGTCATCAAGGTCATTCATTAGGGTAGCCTCCTCTTCATGGATGCTTTCAATGTGTCCCATGGGGGTACCCATCATGAAACACTCATGAGAGAGGTGATGGCTCCCCCTGCTAGAGTTAGAGCTGGAGGGCAACTCTGATTCTCCTACCAGGAGGTCATGGAAAGACTCTATGACATATTTGATCATCCCCATGAACTCGTCGTTAGCGGGGGATGGAGGCATGTGTCGTGCCACAAGGTGGCCATCGATCCCTACGACGTTGTGGAGACCAAATGGGAGTGCTATCAGGGTGCTCTGGATAAGGTATTTGGGAGAGAGGCTCCCCTCCAGCAAGCTATGCCATGACATTAGCAAACAAGAAGGTGAGGTGGTGTAGGTCTTCCCAGGACGGTCAGGGTCCTAGGAAGTCGTCGAGCCGACGCTCCAACCTCCCGTAGTCAAAGTTGAGGAGTTGGTTGCTCCCGGGGCACGGGCCTCTGGTGCATGCAGCTACAACTCCTCAAGCACCTCGGTGATCGTGTCGAGGCTAGTAGAGTGGAGAGGTTAGATGGCGGTGGGAGCCATCTCCAACTCTCCCTCTGTCATGACAATGAAGTCTAGGTCACCAAAGCGCACGTGCATGCCCAGGACCCAACTGACGTTGTGATTAGCCATCCGAGGCCTAGTGTGGATGTCGAGATGCGCAAAGTCCCCTACCTAGCTCACCAACTATCGGTGTTTTGAGTTGCCACCAACAAGTAAATTTCTAATATTGTGCGTCTAGCTTGGATGGTGTGCTAAGAGGACAAGGTAGAATGTCCCTACGTCCTAGTTCATTGCTGCCACTCATGTTACTAACACTGAAAGTTCATAGTAGGGGTTACAAATGGGCAAGAGAGGAATAGGTCCCAAGTCTCTAATGGAAGGGGTGAGTGGGTGTCGAGAGCTCGGTTGTTGCTCGGTTGTATGTTTAGGGTTTGATGGATCGATTGGATTTGAGTCCAATGGCTTGATGTGATGTGTTGAGATCATTTTGTTCAATGTCATCTAGAAGGAGAAGAAGTCCTCTAGGATCATTGGGTCCTTCTTTTCTTCTATGCAGGTCCCGCCGACCCTATAAATGTCAACAGGACAGCTTCATGTCGCGGCCCTGTCCATCACTAGCGCCATGCGTAGGCGTCGTCTCCTAGTCATGGCGCTCCACTCAGTCTTGGCGGACGTCATGGTGAACTGATGCGCCTGTCAGTGTTTGTATGAGGGTTAGGTAGAACAGCACCGGTTCGCTCGACGCTGTTCCTGATGTGAATCCTCAGGTATGGCCCATCGTGGCCATGGGTTATATCGGGTGTGCTGGTCACCTCCCTAGTGTCAAAGCTTTGACCCAGGCCCATACGCTTGGACCTAGAGCAGTCAGCTGCGGTATGGGTGTCCATCAGGTGAGACGGAGTCCTCGGCCTAGAGGTTGGGTGAGGCAGAGTTCCTCCCTAGAGGCCGGGAGAGGCTGAGTGCAAACCCAAGGCTTGGGTGAGGCAGAGACCAAACCCAAGGGTCGGGCGAGGTGGAGCCTGCTGCTAGCCCATCCTCACGGGTCAGGTGAGGTGGAGCCTACGACCTCGGTGTCGGGTGAGGCGAGCCACCCTCAAGGGTTAGGTGAGGCAGAACCGTCCTTAGGGGTCGGGTGAGGTAGAGCCTTCCCTTAGGCGCCGGGCGAGGAGAAGCCCACTGCCTCAGTGTCGGGCGAGGCAGAGCCCATCCTCAGGGGTTGGGTGAGGTGGAGCATGTGGCCTCGGTGTTGGGCAAGGCGGAGCCACCCTTAATGGTTGGGTGAGGCGGAGCCCACGGCCTCGGTGTCAGGCGAGGCGGAGCCACCCTCAGGGGTCGGGCGAGGCGGAGATGTCCTCAGGGGTTGGGCGAGGTGGAGCCACCCTCAGGGGTTGGGTGAGGTGCGCACCTAGAGGTTAGGTGGAGCTATAGTCACGCTCTTGACTGCTCAGATGAATCAATGTTGATGGTTATTAGCGCCTCCTCTTTGGGTACCTTGGTATTGGTCCCCGATAGTTGCGTTTTGTGTCACTATTCGGTTCCCTCATGCGCACCTCCACCGATTCATCTACTACCATGGGCATACCACTCAGTAGACTGCCGACTAGATTTTGTCGATAGTGGCACACCAGGTAGGGGGTGTGCATGCTGAATTCATGACGAAATAGATGGTAACCTTTCCAAGCTCCATGGCCCTTCCCAAGCCGGGCCAGATCTTCACCGTCGAATCAATGACTTGGGGCATCGGCCCTGACGGCAATGGGGAGATCGTGAAGGTGGTGCACGATCACCCTACGCCAATCGCGCCAACACCTGCAATGACATCTCCGATCCTGGTGTCCCACTGCTGGGTTAGGAGACCTATCAGCAATGATCTGATCACATCCATCGATCAGGTCATAGACCGCTTAGCGGAATGTTAGCTCCTCATGGATTTGGTCCTAGATCAATCTAGAGCGAGCGATGATTTTCCTACACTCCAAGATCACCAAGCCGCTGCAACTGAGTGACCTGCTCAGCCACACCGTTCGACACGGCTAGATTCTGATCTAGTGATCTTGGCTACTCCAGAGGGGCGCACGGCGCGGCACCGACCACTTTCCGCTAGCGGCCTATGCTTGGCCGACTATGAGGCCCCGATGGAGAACCCATCGGCCCTATCCCTTTGGGCTCGAAGGTGCAGGATTTGCATACCAGATCGCCGCCCACCACCTCTTCATCGACCACGTTGAGCACGACCACATCACCGACCTCTACATGATCGACCCGACTGACTCCGGATGATCAACATGGTGGCTATTCATCAGCTCTAGGATGATTCCTCTCTTCCGATCGAATCTCACCACAACATTCTGAATGAGAGCCCCGATGATTATTCTGAGGGCTCAACCAAGACCGTATCAAGTTGCCCTACTTTCCCTCTAGGGTTTGGGTGCATGATTTTCCACGTCAGCCATGGCAGCATCACCAAGGACGGCGAAACCGCTGAAGAGCATGAAGCTCATCTAGCGAAGAACGCCGATCACCAACATCACCGAGACGCAGAAGCAGCCCAAGGGGTCAACGAGGAGGGTCATGGCCCACCCCACCATCAACATAATCTGGAGGAGGCATTTGACATGGTGGGTGACTAGCCAGTCTACCAGACTCCAAGCGCCAATCTGCCGTCGCTTTCAATGAGCTCGACAAACTCTCTCACACTCTAGAGGTCAAGAAGGTCCGAGCACATATCACAGTCGTGCAAGTCCAAGTCAATGAGTTTTGGAATGATGCCCCATCTTATTCCACCATGTTAGCTCATAGCTATCGCTCTCACCGTGATGGAGGAGGCCAGCATCACAGCGCCGAGGGCCCCAACCTCAGGTTGGAGGTCCCTAACTCTATAGAGGATCCAGAGGTAACTATTAAGCTTATTCATGCCACGATGGCTGCCCTCAGTGTCCTCAGTGAGGTCAGGGCGCAACCACAACCAGGAGGTCAATCAACCCCTCCCTTGTGACCTTCGTGACCACATCAACGCCGGCGCAGATGTCCGTGGCTGCATCAAAAATAGCAGGTCTACACGCTATGAAGCAGAGATGGAGAGTCGCCAGCAATTCAATGCCGAACATGAGGGATTTGTTTCCCGTCAAGCACCACTCCCTGCTGGCGCATCAGGACTTTGCCACTTCATAGAAAGGCTCCAAGCCGTCTGGTGGCCTATGGGTATCATGGTTATTGTTGCTAACACCTATGACAGAACGGCCAACCCCGCTCAGTGGCTAACTCTATACGAGATCGCTGTGAAAGACACGTTCGGAGACAAAGATATCATGGTGAACTATATTCCCATCATGCTTAACCAGTTTGCAAACAACTGGCTCCTCAGCCTATGGGAAAACTCCATCCAATCATGGGATGACCTCAAGAAAGTCTTCACTGACAATTACATGGCTACGTGTGAACAACCCGGCACCGAGTATGACCTAGAGAAGCACCAATCCTCTGGGGAGTCCCTGCATGACTTCATCAGGCGTTTCTCGAAGACAAGAAATTCTGTTCCCAACATCACTGACGCCAAGGCCATCGTCGCTTCCACCAAAGGGCTTCGGCACCAGCATCTCCGTGGCAAGCTATACCGCAAGAGGCCCACAACCATCGGCGAACTGATACAAACAGCAAACGGAGTAGTCAGCACCGCCATCGTTGTTGAACGAGAAGACACCAGACACGCATACAAAGTCCAACGCCAGTCTACTTCATCAGCGAGGTCCTAAATGAGTCTAAGACTCATTACCCCCAGGTCTAGAAGTTGATGTACGCCATCCTGATCACATCCCATAAGCTCCGTCACTACTTTGATGCCTACCACATAGCGGTAGTCACTGAGTACCCACTCGGCGACATCCTCTGCAACATGGAAGCCAGCGGCCACATCATTAAATGGGCGGTTGAGCTCGGCACCTATACCATCGACTTCAGGCCTCGCCACACGATCAAGTCGCAGGTGCTCGCCGATTTCATCACCGAGTGGATGGATATACAAACTCCTATCTCGGTCGACCACCCCGAGCACTGGACCATGTACTTCAATGGGTCTCTCAACCTCGATGGTGCTGGGGTAGGCATATATTTTTTCTCTCCAATAGGGGATAAGCTCCGCTACGTCCTCCGCCTACACTTCCGAGCATCCAATAATACCGCTGAATATGAGGCGGCACTTCATTGTCTCTGTATAGCTTTCGAGCTCGGCGTTAAAAGCCTCTAGGTGTATGGCGACTCCACACTCATGATCAATCTGCTTAATAAGGACTGGAATTGCACCAACGAGAAGATGGACGCTTACTGCCCCGTGATAAGAAAGTTAGAAGACAAATTCTATGGCATCGAATACCACCCCGTGGTCCAGGCCAATAATCAAGCAGCCGATGAGCTATCAAAGATAGGATGAACCCGGGCTGAAGTTCCAGCCGGAGTGTTCGTCCAGGACCTTGTGGCCCCTTCCATCAAGCAGGAACAAGAAGGTGTTGAAGAAAAACCACCTGTTGAGCAGATAGTCGTAGCGGTCCCTGGGCTGAGCAGAGATTGGAGGGAACCTTTCATCAAATATCTCACCAGTACATACGTCCCGGCGGACAACACAGAGAGATAATGCCTTACCCGCCGCAGTAAGCATTACATCCTAGTTGAAGGGAAGTTGTACCACAAAAATGCCAAAGAGAAGCTACTCTAGAAGTGTGTCTCCGTGGAAGAAGGCGAGAAGATACTCAAGGAGATCCATGCTAGCACCTGCGGCAACCATGCGGCCTCTAGAACACTGGTCGGAAAGGCTTTCCGAGTTGGTTTCAATTGGCCCTCAATCGTAGCCGATGTTGAAGCACTCGTTCACCGATGTGAGAACTGCTAGTTTTTCGCTAAACAAATCCACATCTTGGCTCAGGCCTTGCAAATGATTCCTGCATCGTGGCCCTTTGCATGCTAGGGACTGGATATGATCGAGCCCTTCAAGCCCGCACTAGGAGGTTTCCGCTGGGTCTACGTCTGCATCAACAAATTCTCCAAGTGGATCGAATACAAACCCCTGGTCCAAGCTACATCGAAGAAGGCAGCCGAGCTGCTTGACGACATCATTCACTGGTTTGGCCTGCCGAACAGCATCATCACCGACCTGGGGTCCACGTTCACCGGTAGCGACTTTTGGGATTTCTGCAATGAAAGATGCATCTCAGTCAAGTATGTCTCCATGGCACACCCAAGGGCCAATGGTCAAGTCGAGCGCGCCAACGGTATGATCTTGGATGCGTTGAAGAAGCAGCTCTACGAGAAGGAACAGAAACACCGGCAAATGGCTCAAGGAACTACCAGCAGTGGTCTAGGGACCAAGGACCTAGCCTAGTCATAACACCAGCGTCTCCCCATACTCTCCCACCCCTTTCCCTCCATCTCTTGCTTACACATGCGACCATGCCCGTCAGACACAACTCCCCCCCTTCTTCTTCCTCTGACGAGAGATGCAGGCGCCGTTGCCCCATCCGTGGGTAGGCCCCCACGCGGCCACCCAGTGCCCCGGCCCTACCCCTCCCACATGTTCCCTGGCCCACCTAGCGCCACGCACACCACTGCACCGTCCCAGGACCCACAACCGCCTCGCCATCTCCCTATGTGCGCATGCAAAGAGCCGCCACTGTCCCTGCTCGTTAGGTGAGCGCCCACGCAACTCCTCGGCCCCAGTTTTGCCCTGCCTCCCATGCATCCCCTCACCACGCACGCTACCACATTGCCCTAGCTCTACCCACCATACATGCTCGAAGACTGAGCCAATCCAGCTAGCCGAACGCCACGCCATAGGCACACCCCCTGCTTCTCCTTTTCTTCTCGCCCCTAGGAACGTGCGCCTTAGCGTACCAATGTTAGCCGGTACAAATCCCCGGCCGAGCCGCGTGCCTGCAGAGTTGACCTTTGGGAAGTACTCAAGCACCACCCACATGCCTGCCGCACAAGCAGTAGGAGCCACCGCTGCCTGTCTCACCTGCCTACTTGCCTCCACTGCCACCGTCACCTCCCGTGCAGGCCCAGCGTGTGCGTCGTGAGGGGAGGAGTGGTGCCATGCATGATGGGACCAGAGGATGAGGAGCGCTAGCATGGGTGAGCACTAGGCATGCGGGAGGAGGAGAAGCGGCGGAATGGGAGGAGACCCTCCGAATCTTTTCGTTTTTTCGGTATTCAATGGGAGATCAAAGACAAACTGGGAACCGAACTCGGCTTGCGCCGGTGCGGGGGAGAGGGGGGACTAGTAAGTAGCATTGAAGCCTCGAAGTGACCGTGTCCGTTGGATCATGGTGAAGCCTACGGCGGAAGGTCCATGAGCCATTGATTTTAATGGTGTTAGTTTGCTGGGTGCACAAACTAGGGTACATAAAGGGAAACTCATCTCTATGGGGGTAAAAACCTGGGTGGACATGCATTGTCCCTTTACTTATTATTAGGTAACTAGAAGCCTAGAACTGGCTAGAGTACATGATCCAACTTAATGATAGAGAGTAGCTAGGCAAGTTTAATTTTGGGGCTTAGCTAGCTATATATAGAGTACTCGTACTACATTTTGACTGAGCTGATGATGCTTTAATCATACGTAAATAGATCTTACCTAAGGACAGCTTCATCTGAAGAATTAATTACAGTACTTGTTAAGATTTGACTTTGGTCCGATAATCGGACCGATTCAACAGGAAAACCATCGAACCACACCCATGCCTGGGGCGGAAAACCACAACACCAATGCTTGCTCCATGTGTTTACTTTTAGCATTAATGACATCTATCCCAGAAAAAAGAACTCATCAACCAATGTGTGTCGAAACAGATTGGATGGGTACCTTGTACCTATGGAGATTATTATCACTCAATAGATATATAGCTTCAGATTATTAAATAGACATAGATTGCACAACACAACGTTGATGAATTATGTCAGTTCATTGGCGGCTGGCAGCCGAAACAGATGAAGTATAGGAGTGCAATATCAATGTTGATATTCGTCAATGGAGTTTGGTTAAAAAATTAGAACCAGCACTGCTAAGTTTACCTCGAATACTTCCTCCAAAATAAGCTCATCTCTGTTACATTAATTGACTATTTACCCTGGCCCCTATGTTAATCATTAAGATGTCTGATTTTCAATATGGCTATTAATAGAGATGGACATTCTAACACATCTAGAAATCAATTAACAAGCACACGCTTAATAAGCCTGTCTCTAGAAATAGTTGTCCAAACTTATAACTTTTTCATATGAACTCGGACGAAGAAAAGCTTCATATATACCAAGATTGTAGAGCTTAACGTGGTCTACAACTTTGTAGTTGATAAGTCCCATTAAGTTCTCATATTTTGAAATTTACACTGCTACACGAATAATTTTTACAGGCGCCTCCGTTTTTTAGGAGCAGTTCACTTAGCAAACTTTTTCTAAAAAGTCCTGAGAGCACTATAACTTACAAACCATCTCTAGAAATACCTACATTTTCAGGGATGCTTCTGTTAGGTAAACCATCCTTAGGGATGATATAGATATTCTCACAGGCATTTCTGTTATGAACTGCCCCTGATAGTATGATTTATTGGGACAGATTTTTAGGGAAGGTCATTGAACATCCTTAAAAATAGTTGCTGAACAAATAAATGCACTACTTTTTTTTCAAATGAATTGTAGAGAATGACAAAGTTTTCATTTGAGATGAAGACAAAGTTTATATGAACATTGTAGAGAACGACGAGATCCAAACATCTGTAGTAGAAGATGTTTTCATTTGAGATCATTTATCTTCTCAGATATACATATTATGTTCTTAAATTTTGAAAATCAAAATTTTGAACTTTTCAAATGATCTTAGATGTAGACATACCCTTATAAAAGTTGTAGTGATCAATGATATCTAAAACTTTATAGTTGAAAGTTTTTCAAATTAGGATCATTTAAATGTGAAAATATTCAATATAAAATTTATATATGTTAATATAAAAGGATAGCATCATATGCGTGTGGTGTGGTGGTAGGAAAAGGTGTGCATGAGGTAAAGGTTCTAGGTTCAAATCCGGATCCAAATAGGTCCTAGATTAAAATCTGGATAGATGCACCAAATAGATATAGTGGCTTTTCAGAGTAGCCTTTATGCACAATAAATTGTTTTTCTTATTTTTTATATTATTGAAAAAATAGAGGCGGTTGACTAAATCAATCACTCCTGAAAATTATTTTAGGCATAGTTGACTTAACAAAACGGCTCATGAAAATTGACATCGACATCCTGAAATAATTTAGAAGCTCAAATATATTCAAAGTCGATAGTGTGTAGTGTAGTAGTACAGAGTAAATTTGTGAAGCTAGAAGTTATGGGTAGAAGTTGTGGGTTTATTAAGACACCCACCTCTATTAATCAATTTAGAGAGGTGGCCCAACCAACTGTCTCTGTAAATGGCCATTAACCTAGACCATTTTAGAGAGGTTGTCGTCCGAATCTAAAAATGGTCTCTTCCTATATTAGTGTGTACTTCATAGTATCGATCGCCACTACCAAACAAACATTCACGAACAATGTCTCCTAGAAATAAAGTAACATCAATCAAATAAATAGTTTCTTGGTTTGTTTCTTTTCTTACTTCAGCAGGCACAGAAGCGCATAGTTGACATAGATGAGGAAATATCCTTAATAGGTTGAATCAGTCATAATAGGTTGATGCTAATGCTACTTCCTCCATTTTAAAATACAAGATATCTTTGTGTTTACTGTATTTTGAGTCTAGTGGTTGAGTTGACCGCTCTAAAATCTCTTATAATTTAGGCATATGAAGGGAACAAATATTCAATAATGTGCAATCATATCTGGAATAAACAGATTTTGCAGCATTCAGGGTCTGTCTCCTATCAATCATATGAATATCTACGCAGATATATTGTAGTTGCCATATAGATCCATGCTTGGTTGGTCTGCCAGTAGTAAAGTAACTGGTAGCGTGTGAAGAGATCTCGTGTTTATATGGCTCCATATGGCTGGCTGCTAGGTTTTGTGCTACTAGTAAAGTAACTCTATACATATCTTGATCGATCTTGCTAGTAGAAATGTACAGATCGATCGAGGATGCTTATATAAGTTCTCCATATATTTGGATACCAATGTTTGGAGAAGATCCGATCAGAGTGTCCCCATATACAATTATCATAGCGCATAGAGGATTAGGGCGTATCGCATGTTCACTGAATTGACCCGCACGCTAATACTCAACATCGACGACTAGTGAATTTTATCTTTTTTTAAGGGAAAAAACAGACTAGTGCATTGTATGTCTTTATGGTCTGTATCAACCCTTTTTCAATTGTGGTCTGTGTCAACCTTCTTTCATCGATGTCAACTTTATACAACTAGTGCAGTGTGTATCAGGCTGTCAGAATCAGCTGTTCCGCCAGCTCTCAGTTAGACTCATAGTTTTGAATTTTTCTTCTTTATGTGTGCACATTATTATAGTTAGGTAAACTTTGCTATGAGACATTGTCTCAGAGAAATGCGATATTGGTCATTGCACACCATCAACATTGAAATTTGGTAAGTACCATTATAAATTAAAATCGTAATTATTTGCCTGAAAACACTATACTGATTATTTTATTTATTTCTTAGTTTTGGAGAGAGAAGATGAGAGAAATGTCTTTTTTGCCCCTATTTTCAACCTCTAGCGCCGACCACCATTGTCCTCCCCTCTGTCTTTGGCTACCACTCTGGTGTCTTCATAGAGCACCACATCTATGCACTCTTCTATGTTGCACTGCTAGTAGAAATGCAGCCACAATCTCACTTGTGGCACTGATACCGCATGTGCATCCTAACGCAAGCACTTCGGTGAGCACGTTGCTAAACTATCGGGTGGTCCACAAATGCCTCGAGGGCAAGATGTAGAACACCTTGAGCACCTGGTCCACGAACCCCATAGAGGTGAGGTGGGCGATGATGATGGTGTTGGTGCGTGCATTTGGGAGCACGCCCTCGCGTACCATATTATGGAACTCCTCGATGGTGGTGTCATGTCCGTTGTCCCTCATGGACCATGCCACGGAACACCTCGGCGGCCAAATGGGAATCGAGGGCTCCAAGGCAGCGAGGGTGGAGGCACGACACATGAGCGGTGGAGTAGGCAGCGGGAAAGAGGCGACCTAGCTAGGTGGGCGCGGACATCGGGGAGTGCGGTCAGCTATGAGGAAGTGGTATCGAGGGAATGACAGTGGTGGTTGGGAGGGGAGCGTGGAGAAGATTGAGAGCACGTAGGGATGGCATGGGTGTCATGTGGATAGCGTGGAACATGACCACGGGTGGTTGGTGGGAGCGGTTATTACCTTTGCCTATTATGCTTAGCTAAATTATGCTTACTTACAATTACACATCTTCGGAGGTACCAAAGGAAAACTTTAATTTTTAATGGGTCTTTTAAAATCAAAATACTCTCATTAGAGCATCTTCAAGAGTCTTTCTCAAACTCACTTTCTAAATTATTGTAAAAAAACTCACTTTCTAAATCATTATTTGGAGAGCTATTTGAATTTCGCTATCTATATGTCTCCACCCTCTAATAACTTCTCTATATTTTTTTGCACACTCTAGAGAGTAGAGAGCTAGGCCCATTCTTCATCCTTAGCTAGTGAAAAATCCGAAATAGAGATGATGACTATAATTGGAGATATAATTAGAGAAACTGTTGGGGTGTATTTTTCTAACAAAATCTTTATTCCTATTAGAAAGAATATATAAAAAATACTTTTAGAGTTGCTCTTAATATTGGGAATATCTATCCAGACCAGTGCTTGGTAGTTTGATTTTACCGAGAAAATTCCATTTGAAATTCTGATATATCCTTGTCAGCAAGGATGTACTACACTATGTGCGCTGGCCGCCCGGCCCAATAACCGGATCAGAATTCAGATAAGGCCGGAAGCCCAACTGAAGTCCGCTCCGATCACTAGTCGGAATCGAGTCCGATGTCCGACTGCCCAAGCAGCCAAACTACTGTCTATTTAAACGAATCGTTCGCGCGCGTGCACAGCCCCCCCGACTACACCCGATCTGCTTTCAGAGATGGCGTCAACCCTAGGTCGTCGGAAGAAGCCAGCCGAGCTATCTGCTCCTGTCGGCATCGCCCTCGCCAACGAGAACGACGGCCTGCTGCCGACGGACGTGTTGTACGAGGTCCTGCTCCGCCTCCTGGCCAAGGAGCTCTGCCGCCTCCGCCTCGTATGCCGGTCATGGCGCTCGCTCACCTCCGACCCGGGGATCGCCAGGGTCCACGTTTCCCGCCACCCACCGCTCGTCGCCGGCATCTGGAACAGCACCGAGGTCCACCTTCTCGACTTAACCTGCCGTAACATCATCGTCAGGCGGTTACCACTACTACAAAAACGATTTTGCGCAACGTTCCACTTTTGCACTCCGTGGCGGGCTCCTATTTTTGCCCGCTGCGGTAAATCCCACGATTTACCGCGGCGGGCATTTTTTATTTACCGTGGCGAGCATGTTTGTCCGCCGCGGTAAATCGATTTACCATGGCGGACGTCCTAAGACGTCCACCTCGAAAAATACCCTATTTTCCGAGGCGGACGTCTTAGGACGTCCGCCACGGTAAATGAATTTACCGTGGCGGGCGTCCTATCACTACCGGACTCCATGAGTTTGCCGAGTGACCGAAACACTCGGCAAAAGACATAAAACACTCGGCAAATGGTTCACATATAACACTTTAGTCTTTGGGGTTTCGCCAAAAAAAAAAGTGACGGCAAAGCCAACTTTGCGAATGTTTTTATCGGGCACTCGGCAAAAGCCCTTGCCGAAAAGTCCCCACCTTCCTCTCCTTCCCTTTGAAACCGAAAAAACCCAAATAAATGGGAATTGTTACCCAAAAAAATGGAATTTTTTTTATCGATGGAGGCCCCGTCCTTCCTCTCCCACCCATCTACGACATTTTTCACGTGAATTTCATGACTACGCTGGAGGCACCCGGATTCGAACCACGAGACCTCCAGCTGTGCACGCACCTCTCTACCACTACACCACACTCTCACTTGTGTCTAGATTCCGTTTTAGTTCCCAATATATTATACTAAATCGAGTGTAAATTGCATGTTTGAGGCCCTAAACGAATTCAAATAAAAAAGTTGTAAACTACAAAGTTTCATAACTTTTCGAGATCTACACTTTTAGTTTAGGAAGTTTTTCCATCCGAGGTCGTTTACAAAATTTGAATTTTAAAATTTTGAAATTCAAACACAGTTTTGCATGATAAGATGTTTTCAAATTAAAAAGTTGTAAACTACAAAGTTTCATAACTTTTTGATATCTACACTTTTAGTTTAGGAAGTTTTTCCATCCGAGATCGTTTACAAAATTTGAATTTTAAAATTTTGAAATTCAAACACAGTTTTGCATGACAAGATGTTTTCAAATCAAAAAGTTGTCAACTACAATGTTTCATAACTTTTCGAGATCTACAGAGTTTATTTTGGTTGTTTTTTCATCCGAGGTCATTTGAAAAGTTCAAATTTTAAAATTTTAAAATTCAAACGCAGTTTTGCATGACAAGATGTTTTCAAATCAAAAAGTTGTCAATTACAAAGTTTCATAACTTTTCGAGATCTATAAAGTTTATTTTGGTTGTTTGATCATCTGTTCATCCGACATGGTCGTTCTAACATTGTTCACAAATCTTATATATCTCTCTTATAGTTTCATAAACTACGAGAGAGAGATGTTAGATTTGTGAACAAATTTATTTTCACTTTATCGTATGAAGAAAAGACCAAAACAAACATTGTACATCTTGATGAGTTATACAACTTTGTAGTTGAAAACTTTTTTATTTGAATTAATTTATCGCTTCAAAATGTGCTTTGAAATTTTCTTTCCAGTCAGTGTCAAAATGGTCACTCGACCATGCGTCGCTTAGATGGTTACTGTCACGGGCCGCGACACTTATTCGGCCAAGAAGCTCTTCACGCAGACGTGCAAAAAACACTAAAGAGCCTCTTTGCCGAGTGTCAAAAAAACACTCCGCCGGTGGCAACACTGGAAAAACCACCGGCACTCACGGCAAAGAGCCCCGCTGGTGTATGAGACCCGTCATTCTTGAGGCGACCATCCCCAAAACTCCCAATGAAGCCCGATAGCCGTCTTCACATATACATCGTAGTCTTTATGCCGTTCACTCCGCTTCCGATCTAGCGACAGACTCCCTCGCATCAAGACCAGTCAAGTCCGAGGAGAGCCTCTCTTATTTGTGTTGGACCTGCTCCGTCACGGCACATCACAAGAACCGAGATCCTGCTCAATGGATCTATGGTTTCTAGTAGACATCCTCTCCTTCGACAAAGGGCTCTGCGACCAAGAGATATTCGATTCAGTGCGTGCCCCGTTGCAAGGACCATTCGTCTTGGCCTCCATGTCCACTGCATGTTTTGGACGACGGAAGGATAGTCGTGGGGGAGGCGGCAGGAAATGGGTGTATACGATCCGTGGAACAAACATGTACGCTGAGCTAGCTAGGCGGAAGAGTATGGTTCCGTGCTGCCTGCATCTAGGAAGCCTTTGTGTCCATCAGGCCTTCAGAGCTGAGCCTTTGCTTCGCCGACGGTCGTCGTCCAACATCGAGAATGGCACACGGCCTCCATCCTCTACCTCACTCTCTTTCTCCATCTCATCCTAGCTCCTCTCCCTCACTCCCTCTTTCCTTCCTCTCTCTTTCCATGCCAATATATATGGATCTCAGGAGGTGAGGGCGGTCTGCTATATATCTACATGGCGGCACACGTGGCCTCCGACAAAATTAAATGAAAACCGATCCGGCGTGAATAGGTGGAGGCAATCGGATCATCTTTATGTCTATATATTATTAAGATCCCGGCGGCACTAGGGTTGCTTTTTGGGATTGGACTTGAAACCATCCAACATATGGGCTCTTCGATTGTCATTATGCTCGTTTTTTTTTCCTCAGCTTTACCGTGGCGGACTTTCTAAAGTGCCCTCCAACAAGCTAATAGGTTTACTTGCAGCGATGGTCAAAATTTGGTCACCGCAAACCAAATTTGCCCGCTTTGCAGTTAAGCATCAGCCTAGTAGTGTACATGTGCCCCAACACGTGTCTGATCTGAGCACAGGACAGCTCGGCCGGCTCTGCGTCTCACCAATAGAAGGATGTCTCAGCTATGTGCTCGATCCAGCTGTCGCCGGCGAAGTGGTCGCCACCTTGCCTAACGGCGCCTACGACTTCCAGGACGGCTCGTTCCAGTCAGTGCTCGGGATGGTCCTAGACCATGCGTCGCTTAGATGGTTACTGCACGGGCCGCGACAGCGGATTATTCGGCCATGAGCACATCACGCAGACGTGCAACGTCATAACCTTGGTCGGCGCCGCCGCTACCACCGCCGGTGGCGGTGGAAAAGTAAGGTGGCGAGCACGGCCATGCCCGCTGGTGGGAAGCCCGTCATTCTTGAGGCGACCATCCTTCTACTCCTACCATGACAGGAAGTACTCCAAAGACATCGAGCCGGATGCCGTATTCGCTTTCGATCTAGCGACAGAGGAGTGGAAGTCAAGTTCAGTCGGAAGAGGGAGAGCCTCCAGTTATTTGTGTTGGATGGCTGCTTGGTCACGGCACATCACAAGAACCGAGATTGCTCAATGGATCTATGGTTTCTAGTAGACATGGACGTCGACAAAGGGCTCTGGACCAAGAGATATTCGATTCAGTGCGTGCCCCGTTGCAAGGACCATTCGTCTTGGCCTCCATGTCCACTGCATGTTTTGGACGACGGAAGGATAGTCATGTGGGGAGCCGAACAGGAAATGGGTGTATACGATCCAAGAACAAACATGAACGCTAAGCTAGCTAGTATGGAAGAGTATGGTTCCGTGCGCATGCATCTAGGAAGCCTTTTGTGTTCATCAGGCCTTCAGAGCTGAGCCTTTGGCTTCGCCTTAGTCGTCGTCCAACATAGATCTGCTACACGGCCTCCATGGCACATGCAAGTTGTCATATTAGTAGTCATTTTTTTGTCATATAAATTGGATCATGGAATCGAATGCCAATATATATGATATCACAGTGACTTTGGTACTATATATACGTACATGTGGCACACGTCCGACAAAATTAAATGAAAACCATTAATTAATTATATATACGTACATGTGGCACAGACACCGCCGTCCGAGCCCCCTCATCCTCCGCGACACCACTGCCCCGCCGAGTCTGAAAACATTGAAGTCGTCCCCAACCACGCCATTGATGAGGAAGAAGGTGAAAAGCCTACAGATCTGCCCGAGGCACCGGCCCCGATGACCTCTTTTCCGGCCAGTGGGTCGTTATCAGGCTCCGCACCTCCACCCCCTCCTAGTTGCGTCGGATCTGATGACGCCACACGATAGTAGCCTTGAATCGGTGGCGCCCGCCGGATCTGTTGCAGGCACGACGAGAGCTTCTTCGATTCTCTCGCCTATCACTGCTACGGGCCTAGAGCAGCTGCACGCCCTGGAGTTGCTGCACCGACCAACCTGAAATCGATTCCGACTCAGCCTGACCGGGCACCATCGCCATCCTACCGTCACCGCAGGCCAGCGTGGAGCTGTCAGGACCTGGCACTCGCTGCCGTTTCGGGATAACGGGAATCTAGGGCGCCTAGCTACAAGCAGCCGCCCAGCCCGACATGGATGCATCTTTACTCCGCCTCTGATGGCTGCTGGGAGCTTGGAGAACCACCCAGCATTAATGAAGCGCAGTCTGAAGACCTTTCATCATATTGGCAAAAAGCTAAGCGGAGGAACTAGTACGTGGAGGAAGTCTGCTCCTCTGCCTCAGGACGAAGCCACGACCATGAATCAGAGGAAGACTAGTGAGCAACCTCTCATCCTGGAGAGAGCGCCACGAGATCACGGGAGGTCTTTAACAGCTCGTTTACCGGCTGCTGCTTCCGATGCCCAGTGCAGGGACCCTGTGCGCTGCATAGGCCTTGGCAACACCTCCATAGCTGCCCTATTGAAAGGTCCTAATTGGCTAGATGGGGTGAATATCTACAAAACACTAGAGCGCAAGTTGATTAGTATGACAAATGGCATAATGCAATTTTGCTCTAGCTCTACTCAAATAGGCAAACCACCTAAACCATAATTCTAGTCAACTATAGTCTCTATGGCACTCAAGAGCTATATCACTACAACTAAATTAGTTGAGCTAGCTAAACAACTAAAACAACTAGCTATTCAACTAATTACTACTCTAGTTCATTAGCTACACAAGTATATAAAATAATGTAAATACAAGGGATAGATGAGATATACCCATCCACCAAGTGACAATCAATGAATACCAAATAAAATTCAAGGAGACAAGTGACACACAATTTTTCTCCCGAGGTTCACTTGCGTGCTAGCAAGCTAGTCCCCATTGTGAAGACCGGTTCACTTGTTGGTTCACGAGCTAATAGGCGTCATAAGCCTAGCCTTACACAAAGGCGCCGCAAGAACCTACACAAGATGACGATGCTCAACTTCACAAGCAATTCATTAGAGTGGCCTTTGGTGCTTCGCTGGGGAATAAGCCTAAGAAGCCCTCACAAGATCACTAGGAGTGGCCATGAACAATCACCAACTCGTGCTAAGAAAAAGCTGCTCCAAGTCGTCTAGGTGGCGGTAACCACCAAGAGTAACAAGAAAACCGTAGCTAGAACGATCCCCAAGTGCCACTAGATGCAATCACTCAAGAAAATCCACTTTGGATCACTCCCAACTCACTTGGATGCACAATCAAGCAAGAGATTGAGTGTGAGAGGTTTGACTTAGCTCACAAGGATATATGGATGATCAAAATGTCCAAGCGGATGAGCTAGAGCTGGCCAACATCTATTTATAGAGCCTTAAGACTCATCCAACTATTACTCCCTTGGAGAGCATCCGGACCCGCAGAACGGGGGGTTCGGACCATCACACGTCAGTTCGGTTCCTCGCTGTGCCAAATGCCAGGCTGACACGTGTCCCATTCAAACGGTCGCATGACCGTTGGAGCCAACGGCTCGCGTGCACCCTCTGACAAGCCTCCGGACCGAACTCGACAGAGCCAGTCCAGACTAACGAACAGTAGAGTCTGGAGGTCACGTTTTTCATGCAGAGAGCTCCAGAATCGCAAATTTTGGGTCCACACCTAGTCCGGTTGCCCCATCCAGACTATCGCCCTCAATCCAGAGGTCTCTCATCTCAACTCGCAGCACCACGTGTCCCCAACCGGACTGGCGCAACTTGGTCCTAACCAAGCACGCCCCTAGGTCCGGAGCCAGCTCGCTGCTACGCTGCCCTTTGCTGCTTCAATAGGACCAAGGGTCCATGGTCCGGACGACCTATATGCCAGGGTCTGCAGCCACTGTAGCCTTACTACGCTGTTAGGGTTAGGTTCCGGACCCTCAGCCTATGGTCCGGCCTCCTCGCCGACCAGGGTCCGGAGCTCCTTTTACAACTATTTTGTAGCACCCTGGGTGTTAGTCACAAGTTAAGCAGTGGATTTGGACTTAAATAGGATATGTCAAGCAATGATTCTGATCTCTAGTTCATAATTTTGAAGTGATGATGAAGGTGTTGTGGTCCAATCTATGATTTTGAGTCCCAACTTGAACTTGGACAACACGCCTTTACTTACATGTGGACCCTGGTTAAGATTAGGCATAAGTAATGTTAAATATTCTTATTTCATGAACATTATATCAACATGCATCCATCTTGACCAGTGGAAAAGTTTCATGAAGTTTGGAATCAAGAAGTCACATGAAATGATAAGTTATAACCTTTCTTGAATTGCTACATCAGGTGAATGGGAACATGGGATGTCTACCAAACCTTGCAACCTTACTCAAACAACTCTAATTGAACTCATGAACAAAAGTCTTGAAGGGTTCATATCGAGCAAATATCAAGAAAATACTTCTAAGTGTGGGAATAGCTAAAATTGTCTTTTTCATGATAAGGTTTTGACCTGTGTTGACCAACTGTTTGGAATGCTTGCATGGAGTTGGACCTTAAATAAAAGTTGGAGTCTGAGTGGAGTAAAACAAACTTTATTTTTGGACCAAGCCCCGATTCAACCCCTAAGTGGCTCAAACAGTGGCCTCAAGTTTGGATACAGTGTTGTTTTGGTCTCTCCAGGATTTTTCTATCCCTGATTGACAATAGCGAGTTGACATGTTGTGACATTTTTATCTTCCAAATTCATATGGTAACTCAACTGGATTCCTTAATATGAGTTGAAGTACACTTTGTGCGGGAAACAATGAAGCAAGTCTCATCATGGTTGGAGTTCATTTGGATCTTTGAAGTTAGTTTCAAAATCAGCAAAGACTAACTGTTTCTAGGAGTTAACTGAACCTCGGTTTTAGTTTCATGTACCCCACTTTGGAGAATTGTATCTCCCTAACTAAGCTGAACTAGTCCATGATCCTTTAAGCAAAGTTGTAGACAAAGAGGTGCACAACAAACTTTGTTCAAGGGTCATGAGCTAGTTTGGTCCCTAACTTAGTCAAACTGAGGACTCAAAACTGAACCCAGTGTTGTTTTGGATCTCAAAAATTTAGCTAAGTCTGAGATTACAATGTTGATGATGATTGGCATCTCGCGTTCTCGGATTTTTTGTTAAACAACTCAAGTTGAGCCAAATATAAAAGTTGGAGTTTACATCTTGAAGATGGACATACAAAAAGTTGGATAAAATTTGTCCATGTTTTGACCAAGTAATTCGAGCTCAAGCAGAGCAAGGCTTAACCTTCGTTAAGTCGTTGACACTGTCAACTTGGAGCTTAATTAGCCGCTAATGGAGAGCTCTAATGGCCAGGCACCCTTAATGAGTTTTGTAGATCATCAGGTGGGCTGCAACTTTGCTTTTCGGCCTAAGGTCCAAATCGGCCTGTAGCCGGCCCAATTCGGCTCCCACCTTGCCCACATCGTCGCTCGCCACCTATTCGTTGAAATCGGTGCATGGCCACCATGCGGTGCCGTGCGCGAGCGCGTAGAGCGCACGGACGCCATGGACGTCGGAGCAAAGCTCCAAGCCGTCCGCGTATCCCTTGCCTCTATGCCACCTTGTGTCCAACCAAGAGCAGCTCCACGTTCACTGCCTTCTCCTAGCCCCTCCAACTCACGTCGCGCCTTCCACGGCCCATTGTCGAGCAGCCGCAAAAGTCGTGCCTCTGGTGTCGCGTGGCCAGGCAATGGCTAGCCTAATGAATAGTACACCTGGCTACACCAGATTTCTCAAGTGGCCTCACTAGACCTTTCTGGTGAGCAATGTTTGAGGAGTCCTTTGCCAGCTATATTTTTGGGTAGAAGCTATAAATATGCCCCCAAGCCGCCCATTTGAGTGGTGTTGGAGCTAAGGAAGATTGCTAGTGAGTTGTGGTTCATCTTTAGTGCTCTAGGCACAAAAAGTGCTTAAGGAAATATTAGGTGACAATTAGCATAGTGCTTGAGGAAATATTAGGTGATTAGCGTAGTGCTTTCCGAAGTGCTTAGAATAATTAGACCACTCAGTTGGCTACCAACGGATGCGCACGAACCCCTAGGTGCTCCCCGTAGCTATGCCGGCCCCTATTGGCCAAGGCCGGCCGACCCCGAGCCCATCTTTGCCTCGCCGGCCGTCGGGCCGCTGCTGCCGTGGCCACACTGACCTAGGGCCGCCTCGGGCTGAGACAAACTGTCCCTTGGATGCGCATGGACTCCCTGGTGCTCCGCCACCACTCCACCGCCGCCACGAGCCTCCTCCGGCCGACATTGGCGAGCTCCCGCGCGTCCTCTGCTTCAAGTCGCGTGAAGGACCTCACGCAAGAATTCGACGAAAGGGAAGGGCCTAACTGCAAAGCTGTTGACTCATATGAACAGTGCCTAGAAGGACCTATTCACTGAAGTCTATTTTCATGAAAGTTTAGGGGCCTCGATGCAAATCTGGTTTTCTTTTATGGCTAAAACTTTGGAAAATCATAATAAATTGTAGAAAAATCATAAAATAGCAAATGAGGACTTTTTGGAATCTTTGTGAGTATATCTACAGAGTAGACTCATCTTATGATATGTGTTAGTAGAAGGTTTTTTCTATTTTTATTTATCTAGGTTAATTTTGATAGTAGGCTACTGATGCTATGTGTATGATGTGGTAAGCATTTCATGGTCATTGGATGCAATATGATTGATTTATTAATTTAACTTATTTATTGCTTGATAAATGGTTTTAAATAAGTTATAATTTTTATGAAGATGCAAAAATGGAAAAGGTGGTTTCATTACCTTGGTATGATGTTGTTGTGTCATGTTGATACATAATATAGCCATGTGTTTATAAAAAAAGTGTGTTTTAGATTTATTTTGCTCTCACATGTTTTATTGCATTAGCAATTTATCTTTTTTATAATAATTAATATATAAAACCTGAGCATGTGAAATTTATGCAGTAGCCATGCTTTGATAACACCTACCACTCATAAAAGTCTCAGCCACAAACTAGTTGATCTCATATATCACTAAAATTATATATATATTTATTGGGAAAAAGGATTAATAAAAGCATAATTGTAGATAAAGCTTGTAATTGTATTTTATGATGCTTTGAGTGATTGGGGTTTAATAAAGTGTTGCTAAGTATGTTAGTGGTGGTTGAAGTTCTTGAATGGCTCATGTGTGCATGCTCTTTGTTAGCAAAACAAGTGAAACATTAAATGGTTACATTCTGAAATGGCTGCATGTGCATTTTCTGTTGTGATGACAACTTCATGGATCAAATGATGTTTTCTGTAAATATGGTGAATACAAAAGTTTTATATAAATTCCTTATATTTCTTGTCCTAAAATTTCATGATTTTAGGCCTGCTGGTTTATGAGTTATAGATTTTACAAGTTTGCTGTCAGCTTTTGCATGTCCTCTAGACAGATCTAAATGATTGTATTGTATGACTTATTTAAACATGGAATCATATATTAGTGATATTAGGAGAGTTGTAGTGTTTTTTCTAATCTTTCTAAAATGTATAATATCACTACTTTTGGTGGTCTAGAATTCTAGTTATTGCTATTCAAAGTGGAATGATAGATTCTGTCCAAATCTAGATAGAGATGTTTCTTTATGTTTTTTAACCTTGTTAGCTATAGAATCATCTTAATATGATAATAAGAAAGTTGTAAATAACTTAATAATATTTCCATAAAGTTAAGAATCATGTTTACTAGATCTCTAGAACTTCAGATATACATTTATGAAGTTATTGTTAGATTTCTGTCCTAGTTTGTGCAGATCTGATTGTTAGTATTTTTCAACCTTGTTAACCTTTAAATAAGCTCCAAGTATAAATAACAAAGTTGTAGATAATTTCTTTAGCTTTCTAAAAGTCTAGGATCACCTATATTGGATGTTGGGATCTCTATTTATGACTAAAACAATTGCCTTCTATGCTGCTGTCCAGATTTTGTGCATGTACTTTGAATTGATTGCTTAATCTTGATATTACTTGCATACCTACAATAGTTTGACTTAAGTTAAACATGTGTGCCATTCTATCTTGACATTGCGCTTGTCTTTCTTACTTTCTTGTAATGCATCTTCTATGGCACTTCCATGCATTCATATATTTGCATTGTTGTATCTCATCTAGGTACGCTAGATGCACCACGTAAAGGACGTGATGTTGGAGCCGAACCCGAATATGGAGTTTGTTGAATCCATCCAGAAGATGAAAGGACTCAACAAGTGCCAAGATGGGAGATGCTCGCCAAACGAGTGTCATCTAACAAACACTGACCTAGTGTTGTATCCCAGGCAAGCCTCGGAGCATTCTAAGCCTCCTATGTTTTATAAATATCAACTTGAGTCCTTTTACGTTTGATGCATTAGGTTATAAGAGTTGATTGGAACCACTTGATATATATAATTTCCTTATCCAGAAATATACCTTGAACCCTATGTAGGTCCAGGATCGAATATATGCTTAGCAATGCTTAGACCGGTAGAAGTCGGGTGATTTCCTATCACCTGCGAGATATAGGTGGATACCAAAGTACGGTTGGTTGTATTTGCTATCATAGAAAATAACCATGTGATGATGAATAAACAGAGACCAGATGGGATCTAGTGATTGAGAGGCAGCAGGACATGGAGGTCTTGTGTGCATGTTATATCTCGTCTGTGTCGATTAATGACCGTACCGTTGTTGGCGATTCTGTCGAGATTGAACGCATGCCTCTCACTTAGCTGGTCAGATAACTCATACTGACCGTGAAGCCGAGTAGATCAACTCAGGTCGGGCCCCGTTCTGTAAAAGTGCGCACTCTAGATGGTAGTAAGAATGTGCGGGGAGCCAGACGTAAGCCCAAGGGCAGGCCGGGCCTGAATGTCCTGGTAGCTGGTTGTCCCTGATTGTGCGGCGTTGGGCGAACCCACGAAATGTGGACCTGAATTATACCAAATGTGACCTAAGGCTACCATGGCTGGTAAATCTGGGTTTGTGTTAGGAATAAATTTTCAGCTAGTTGAAATCAATTCGAATCGCCGTCTCTCCTAGATAGTGAGAAACTCTGACTCACACCAACATCGTAGTAATTGAATTATGGAATATGATGGTTATGATGAATATGGAATTATTACACCGGCTATGGTTACTATTGTTATGCTACTAAATGATATACCACATGCTTGGCATAGGTTAGTTGCTAATCTAAAGATGAATAGCTATAATTAACTTGATGATCGAATTATAAAATGTACAGCTGAATTAGTGGCTTTTTATGCAAAATGTTGTCAAGCTAGCTCCACTTATAAAGCCTTGCATGATCCTTGGAGTCATTTTATTTCTGATTTATGACGGGTAAGTCTAGCTGAGTACATTCGAGTACTCAGGGTTTATCCCACCATGTTGCAGGTGAAGTTTTCGGACTGCTGAAGATGGTGGCTAACCGCCGATGGGCTCGGTGACTCTATAATTATTTCTCATCTATATGCTTTTGTCGAAGGATGTCACTTATGCTAGCAATGTATTTGAAACTTATATTATTGTAATCATTTAAAAGCTATGTTGTTTTCACTAATCGGTTTTGAAACCCAAACTTGTATTGTTATTTGTGAACTCATTGTAAACATTATTTCCGCTGCAACTCTGTGTATATGATGTGTATTTGCTTAATCATGCGATCTTGGTTGTGATGTTGATTTATCGAGGTCCTTCGTGACACTCGGCGAACTACCGGGTTTATATAAGTGAAAGTTTGCATGTGTCAATGTGTTTAACGAGGACAGCCGTACTTGATCTTGTATAAATTGGACAGTTCTGTCACATATTTCAAGCGCAAAGTCGTTACCCTTGCTTCCATGTGCAACACCAAAGTGTTCCACCACTTGTGCACGTGTGTTAGCATTTTTTCAAAGCATTTTCAAGTGTTTTAAGTTAGCACACTAGGTCCTAATGCATATGCATGAACAATGTCACCTAGTGGCACTTGATAACCGTTTTAACCATAATTTTCCTCTCTTCATAGTACGGCTATCTATTCTAAACCCAATCACACCATCTATGGTGTCTTGATTGGCGAAACAAAAATGACCCTATTCATATACCTTTGCCTTGAGCCCATTTTTATTTTTCTCTTTCTTCTTTTCCAAGTTGCACTTGATCTCTCTTTTGACCACCTCCATCAATATGGATGCCATCATCTAGCTCCACCACTTGGTGTGTACCAACCTATATCTCATCCATCACTTAGACAAAGGTTAGTACACTAAGGTTTCATCAATTATCTAAAAACAAACTAGGGCTTTCACCGACCCACCACCACCGCCGCCCCATCTCATTCAAGCTCCGCTCCCCCCTAACCTTCTATAACACCCTAAAATTTAACCTAGTTTAAAAAAACACTAAAAATTTAAACTTTTTAAAACAATTGCATAAGAGCTAACATATATAACCAACATAGGTATTTTTTTATAAATAAAATAACATAGGAAAATAAAACTTGATGTGTGAATGTTTGGTTGGCTTATTGAATTTATGGTGGTACATTTTTGCACACTCATGCATTCAAATTTGAATTTAAAATCATTTAAACATATGCATACTTAAGCTAGGAAAAAGAAAAAGGAAATAGAAATAGAAAAAGCCCCATGGGCTCATTTCCTCCCCTCTCCCCTTTTGGCCCGCAACAGCCCACTCCACCCCTCCCCTTCTTCTTCTCTCCCCGCGTTGGCCGGCCCAACCGGCGCAGCAGCAGCCGTAGCCCAGTGCTCGGCCTAGCACGCCCACACCCTTCTCTTCCCCCCTCTCTCTCACTAACGCCCGGGTCCCACCCATCAGGTTCATCATCGACCACAAGCCGGTAGCCGTACACGACGCAGCACCACGCGTTAACGCTCGCCAGCACCACCTCGGTGCCAGCAAAGGTAAACGGACAACAGGACCCCACGGCGCCCTCTTTTCTCCCCTCTCCCCTCTCCTTCCTCACTGTGAACTCATCAACGCCGACGCCATGGTCGCCTCCACGCCGAGCCGCCGGAGTAGCCACCAAGGCACTTCGACGTGCGCGTGGGCAAGCTCCAGCTGTGGCGACGTGACCCGATGAGGTCAACCATTTGAGCATGTGGTGGATAAGCATGGCCATGAGTAATATCTTGCCGCTGAGACACCGGCCTAGCCAGCCTATAAATAGGCCCGGCCGGGGACGCTCTCGACTCGCCCTCCCCACCATCCGCTCCACCGAGGGCGGGAACACATAGTCTCCCCCTCCGCTTTCCCTTTCCCCACCTCCTTCCACCTTCTTCCCTTTTCCCCCAAATCAGGAGTTCACCAGCACCATAGGTGCCGCCTCCTCTCTTCTCCTTCCCTGCTACGACATTGGCTGATTGGAGTGACCAGTGAGTTTGAGAGCCCCACCTCCATCTCCATTGCTTGTTAGTTGGTCGTTTCTCTCTCTGTGTTGCGCTGCCACCATGCGCCCGGCTCCACAGAGTCACCATGGCCGTCGGCCATCACCGGCAAAGCCACCCCGGGGCACTACACCACCACTGTTGGTATAAATTAATGCATACAGAATAATCCGCAAGCGCATGGATATTATACCGATGTAGCACTTCACCGGGAGTACCCAGTTTTATATCGAACTCGAGGAAATGTGTGTGAGAATAACCAAATCTAACTTAACCCAACTTCACAATCAAGGCTAGATAATTGGAGCGTAGAGGAGATTGCTAAAGTCTTCTAGTTCTAACTTCAGTAAGCTTTGTCTTCTATTGTTCAATTATGGGAATATTACTAGAGAAAACATAGGCAGAGTATGTTTCCTATAGTAATAAAGTCTTACTAGGCCTACGAATGGGAGGTGGACTATAGAGGATTCAACGAGGCTATAAGAGTCACCCTCACGAGCTACCACCGATCTAAAAAATAGGGTATATCCACGAGAAACCAAGTCTAAGCACCACGCTTACACTATGAATACTATTTTAACCCAGGAACTACAAGGATTAAAGTACTCAAAAAGAGTCGTAAACCTGAAAAACAATATGAACAAGATGCTTACTTGAATTAGAAGTCAATTACCAGAGAAATCTCAGTAGCAATCTCAAGAAGAACTTGATTCCTCTAGGGTACAAGCCGTAGAGAGAGCATCGATAGGCTAGGACTCCTCCAAACTCTTCCCTCACACTCTATCTCTCTATCTCTAATACAAAACTAGATCCTACTGAGGACTAATCTTCTCTTGATTACTAGCTATGATCCTGGTAGAGATATGGATTAGGGTTTCTGACCCTCAGGCTCTTAGGATCAAATGCCTATTCGACTCCTAGCGGGCGTGCAGGCAAGTATATATAGGCCGAAGCATCAATCTTGAGCCATCGGATCAAACTGACTTGAATAAAAGGCGAAGATGCAATCCTTAAGGCAGTGGAGAACCGACGTAATAACGAGGGACTGCCAGGTGGACCCCACAGGTCACCCGGCATGTAGGTGGGGCCGGCCAGCCCCACATGTCAGGGGCATGGGCTCCGCTTTGGTGGAGAGCCTCCTAGAGTCTTCTAGAGTCTTCCTACGCTATTTACGCGGTGGAATTCCAAAATTTCCTTTGACGAATAGGTCCTCCTTGGTGGTTTTTCGATTAAATCCTGCTGAAAACACATATTCACCAAAACTCATAGAATTTGTCAGTTAAAACCCCTAAGTCTATGTTGGTGATCCATTTTAGCCATTGATTCAAGTTATATTAATGGTTTGTGATGAATCTTAACTACCGTCAACAAACTCCCCCACACTTAGGCTTTTACTCGTCCTCGATAAAAGGCTGGATTACTCAAGACATAACCTTAGGACAAGACATCAACATAAAACCATTCCCGGTCATACATGCACTGCAGGATTCAAAGTGTCTACCATGAAACTTTGGGCAGTTGAAGAATGGAACAGCTTGAAATAGATCACCATCTTCCTTCAGTCAAATCAATTGGAGAAACATTTTAAGATATTTGAAAACAAAACATAGCTTACCTTCTCATTTTTGTGGTACTCTCAAATCACCAAGGCAATGATAAATTTGCCTTTTTTTGGATCCTCACCAAGGCAATGATAAATTTGCCTTTTTTGCCTACTTCTAAAAGCTTATGTGGAGCTCAAGTAGGGATAAATATGAGAACATACTTGCATTGCATATATTGTAAAGTCAAAACAAGGATCCGAGGAGAAAAATGTCATACTCTTAGATCAAGATGTGCATGTGTGTGGATATGTATATGGTGGCTATCCTAATTCTACTTGCTCCTTGAAACATATCTCTCTTGTTTGAAACTTGAAAAATACTTTGCAAGTAAACATGAGCTATCTTATTCATCTCTCTTTTTTTCAGACGGACATCTGAGTACCCATTGTTTTAGATATCTTGGACACTTGTCCATTTTTTTCAATACTTTTTCTTTTCTTTTATGAATAACTTTTTCATAGCCCATGCCTCTTTTTTGCAATTGAAACTTTTCAAGAGAGATATTTACAAGAACTTGGAGTATTTATCCTAACAAACTTATTTTTGTGTCTATTCCTAGTGTAGGAGTAGAACATTTTTGGGTGGATGGAAAACATGTTGCTGCGTACCCCCAGTGTAGGAGAAGCACATATATGTGGAGTGTACGTGATCCTGATCTTGAGAGCATGATAAGTTTCTCAACAAAGGTCACAAGGTTTGACCAAACTAAACACAATATCAAGTAGTATATGTAGAAGGTTCTCCTACTTTATATATCATATTTGGCTCTGGTGGGATGTTGCTTACCACAAAGGAGAGGTGTAGCTATTCATTTTACTTTTTGAAATAAAATTCTCCGATAACAAGACATCAAGAATCAAGTTCTCATTATTCTGCTATATCTCATTCCACAACAACTTAAGTAACACGAGGCCCCTAATAATAAGTTCCCAATAGTTGCAAGACTTCTAGGAAAAGTATTATGTGAGTCTATCCTTTAGTCATGACTAAAATAATCTTTCCTAAGGTTTTAAAGTTGTTTTATGAAAGGATTTTTAATTCGGTTTGAAACGGAAAGCATAACATGTGAAAATAGATCATATGGGCCGCAAACCTGACCGTGGACTAAGCGCGAGGCGAGGCAGAGCTAGGCTGGGCTGGACTAGCCGGCCCATGTAGGAGGCCGGGCGGCCCACTCTCGGGCCTGTTTCGGTCCAACTTTAGCGAGCATGGTTTTTGATCCATTGCTTTCTGAATTTCGTGATTTTTATGATCGAATTCCGTCTTGTTGTCGCGGTGTGTCTCCCCCACACTTGTTTTCCTATTTAGCTTTATGCACAACATGTGGAGACAAAACACATATCCAAAAGAAATAGAGAGCAGATAATAATAATAAGAATTCATTAATATCATAAGGCACTTTATTACACAAACGAACCGAAACACAAAGTCTTGACTAGCTAGCACAAACTTCAACACTCTAACAATCTGAGCTAGGCGAGTAATCTAAACATACTATCTTCAACACATGACCTAAACACTCATGCCTTATTATCAACTACCTAATTCTCACTTCCTCATCTTAGCAACAAAATGATTCAAAGCATTTAAATCTTGTTGCAGGCTCTTGCGATAAACGTGTTCTTCATTGATCCTCTGTTCTAAGGTATACATAACATCACTTAGATCTTCAATCTTCTTCTCTAAGAGGGAAATGGTCATCTGTGGACGCTTATCCTCATTCTCTGGAACAGCTAGTGGTGCCTTCCTTTTCTTAGAGGGAACAACCTTGATCTACTCTAGCATAGCCCGGACTCCATCAATGGTTGTACGTGGGCTGACCGACGCATACTTTGCACATGTAACATCTAAAAAACTTATTGGTCTTCACCCTAGTCAGTGTCTCATTCACCCTTGTAGCAAGGAGGTTGATCTCCTTCGGGACCTTGATTGTCGACGGCGCGTCAGGTTGATGGGACTTGTCTTTGAGAAGTAGACGCAGTGGCGGCGGAGCAAGGACCGAACGATGGATGGCTTGGGCGAAGTAGGATTGGTTGGAGGAAATAGGAGCTACTCCTCATGGCGGGATGATGCTTAGCGGTATGGGTTCGTGGACTCCGTAGGGAATGATCTCTCTTCCGGCCATTAGATCTAGGGAGGAGGAGAGCTTTGCTGCTATTGGAGAGAGGAGGCTTTGATGGGATGGCAATGGAGGCAGGTAGGGGCTTGCTTATATAGGGGGGAACAACTTGCAGTAGGGGTCAAGATCTATCTATTAGAACTCTCGTAACGAGAAAAAACTGAATGCATCGAAACATTGCGGGATTGTGAAGAGGAAGGATCTAGAAGACATGAGAAAATCAACCGAGCATGAGGGGGCTGATAGGTGGGCTGGTCGGCCTGTAGGTGGGGTCGGCCGGCCCCACATGTCATCTTCTTGTGGGGTTTTTTATCACGGTGGTTTCTAATCTCTATCTAATCCCAAAAAGTAATTTTATACATTATGAAACATAAAGAGGATGGTAGAGGTGTAAATCTATGGTAAAATAAGAAAATCTACCTCATCCAAATCTTTAGGTGGTTTTTTAGGTTCTAGAAAGATCTTGAGATGGTGGCCATTTACCTTAAACAACATACCTTCATCATTTTGAAATGTTACTGTTCCATGCAACAAAGTGCTTATCACCTTGAATGGTCCTTCCCATTTGCTTCGAAGTTTCCCGTGCCCGAATAATTTAACCCTGGAAAGTAATACCTTATCTCCGGGGGCAAACTCCTTCTTGATCCTCCTATCCTGCCATCTCTTTGTTCTCTCTTTGTAAATCTTGGCATTGTGATATGCTTTTTCATGCCATTCATCAAGCTCAGAGAGTTGCATCTTCCTCTTGGTTCCTGCAACTTCAAAGTCCATGTTCCATCGCTTGATGGCCCAGTGAGATTTGAATTCTAGCTCAATAGGTAGATGACAGGTCTTTCCACAGACAAGTTGGTATGGTGACATCCCAAGTAGTGTTTTATAGGCCGTTCTGTAAGCCCATAGTGCATCAGGTAGTCTATCCTTTCATGCAGTCCCCATCTCATTGACCATCTTATGTAGAATGTTCTTGATTTGTTTATTTGATGTTTCTGCTTGGCCACTTGTCTGAGGGTGGTATGGAGTAGCGACATTATGACGGATCCTATGTTTGGACAAGTAGTTGTGAAAGTTCTTGTCAATGAAATGAGTGCCTCCATCACTAATCACCATTCTTGAAACTCTGAATCGTGGAAATATTGTCTCTTCAAACATCTTTTTGGAGTTCTTAGCATTAGTAGCTCTGCATGGCATGGATTCAACCCACTTGGAGACATAGTCAACCGCCACCAAGATGTATTCACAGTTCTTTGACTTCAGAAACGGTCCCATGTAGTCAATTCCCCAGACATTGAAGATCTTGATCTAGAGGTTGTTGGTGAGTGGCATGGCATCTCTTGAATTGATATTCTCGTGCCTCTGACACGCTCCACATCTCCGAATGAAGTCCTTTGTGTCTTCATACATGGTTGTCCAAAAGAATCCACTTTGCCAGATCTTCGAATGAGTGTGGAATGCACCATAATGTCCTCCATATGGTCATGAGTGGCATTGTTCGATGATCTTGATGCCTTCTTCAACCGGTACACATCTTCTGAGCAGGCCATCAGAGCAGACTTTGCAGAGGTATAGTTCATCCCATATGTGGAGACGACTTTCATAGATGAGCTTTCTTTTGTTCTCCCCAGGCGGTACATAACCTACAACCATAAAATTAACAATATTTGTGTACCAAGGGTCGGATTTTGTGACTTTGAAGAGCATGTCATCCCGTTGTGAATCATTGATGGGCAGTTCCTGCGAATTTTCAAACTGCATTATGGACAAGTGATTGGCAATAGAATTTTCTACTCCCTTTTTATCTTTTATTTCTAAATTAAATTCTTGGAGTAACAAAATCCATCTTATTAATCTAAGTTTAGCATCTTTCTTAGTGAGCAGGTATTTTAAGGCAGCATGATCAGTATAAACAATTACCTTAGCTCCTACTAAGAAAGATCTAAACTTATCACTAGCAAAAGCAATAGCCAGGAGTTCTTTTTTAGTTGTTGCACAATTAAGTTGAAGTCCTATCAGAGTTTTGGTAGCATAAGCAATTGCATGATGCTTTTTATTTCTTATTTGTCCCAAAACTGCCCCTATGGAGGTAGCGACCAATCAAAGGGTTGAATGACTGGTGCAGAGATGAGTGCTTTCTTAAGAATATTAAAAGAATTCAAGCATGCAACATCAAATTCAAAGGGAACATCCTTGGCCAAAAGATTTGTAAGTGGTCTAGCAATATGTGAAAAAACTTTTATGAAGCGGTGGTAAAACCCAGCATGACCAAGAAAACTGTGGATCCCTCTGATATTTACAGGAGGAGATAACTGTTCAATTACTTCTATTTTAGATCTATCCACCTTAATCCCTCGTTCGGACACCAAGTGTCCAAGCACTATGCCTTCTCTAACCATGAAATGACATTTTTCCTAATTAAGGACTAAGTGTTTTTTCTTCACATCTTTGCAAAACCTTATCTCAATTTTCAAGACAATCATCGAAATTTTCAAGACAATCATCAAAAGTCATCCATGAAAACTTCCATGATTTCTTCAATCATATTAGAAAATATAGACATCATGCATCTTTGGAAAGAAGATAGAGCATTACATAATCAAAAAGACATTCTACGATAAACATAAGTTCCATATGGACATGTAAAGGTGGTTTTGCTTTGATCATCTGGATGGATCGAAATATGGTGATAACTTGAATACCCATCAAGGAAACAAAAGAAAGAGTGATTCGCAAGTCGCTCCAACATCTCATCAATGAAGGGCAATGGAAAATGATCTTTCTTTGTTGCCTTGTTAAGTTTTTGGTAATCAATGCACATCCGCCATCTAGTGACGGTTCTTTGGGGGATTAATTCATTCTTTTCATTTTTAACAACAGTCATGCTTCCCTTTTTAAGCACAACTTGAACAGGGCTAACCCACTCACTATGCAGTATAGGATAAATGATCTCGGCGTGCAGGAGTTTCAAAACCTCTTTCTTAACTACCTCTCTCATTGCATTATTAAGCCTACGTTGGGGCTCCCTAGAAGGTGTAGAGTTAGGATCTGTAGGGATGCGATGGGTGCAAAGAGCAGGGCTAATTCCCTTAAGATCTTGGAGTGAGTAGCCAAAAGCTGAGCGATGCTTTTCTAAAACAGTTATCAAGCGGGGGGATTCTTCCTAAGAGAATTTATCACTTATGATCACAGTAGAATCCTGATCATTATTGATAAAAGCATATCTAAGACTAGAAAGCAGGGGTTTAAGCTCAATGGTGGGCTTAGGTGGTTCTAGCAATTTATCTAAAGGTTCAAACTCCGTAGGATTTTCTTCTTCCTCCTCGATGAAGAATTGGACATCATCTTCAAGGTTGGGTTCAATCAAGTCATCAAGAGATGCAACCTTAACCTCTTCCATTGGATCTTCTTTAGGAATTGGCTCACTCTCAGCATTTAGAGAATGAGTAATGGGTATAGAAAGTTTAAAGTTTTTCTCGAGTCTTATTTTCAACTTCCCTGTTTGTCCTTCTTGGATAAGTCTTTCAATTGGTTGTCCTATCAACAGGTCGAATTCCATAATATTAAAGATATAGAAGCTCAAATGAACTTTGGTTCCTTTTACCTAGATAGGGAGGACATAAAGTATCCCCAAACTTGGGAGAATGTGTCCTGAAAGGCCTTTCAACAACTTTGTTGTTGGGGTTAATGGCATGTGTTTCAATAAATCATGAGCAAAAGATGCAGACATGATATTAACAACCACAACTGGATTGTAAAGAGCATCGAAAGGAGCTTTATTAATTTGGCAATGAATGGATATAGAAGGTGAATCTAAGTGAATCACATTAGAGGAAAGCTCTAATTCTTCTAACCATTCATTGGTTATAATAGATACTAGCTCTTTCGTAGTGTTTTTAAGGAAAGCTTCCTCAAAAGGGTCTAAAGGTTCTTCATGCAATGATGATTCCTAGCCTTCTGGGTCTCCTCATGGTATGATAATTCAAGGTGTTTCCATATTCATCAAAAAGTTCATCCTCGAATTCAAGCATGAAATTCAAAATTGGAGTTTCCTCCTTTTTCGGTGGTTCAGGATTTGGGATAGCTAAAGTTGGTGATGGGTTATGCAAAGATTCTAGTTCAGCTATCTAGGATTTCTCCTCTAATGACTTCTTTTTTAGGGGTGTTCTCTAAGATTTTAGTAAGAATGCTTCTCCCCAAATTGGTGGAGACATGCAAGAACGAACCTCCTGAGGCCGTATTAAAGACACTTCAAGGTTTTCCTATCAAGACCCATATAAAAGTGTTGAATCAGAATGGGGTCTTGAATGGCAAGGTCAGGACCAGTATTAATAAGAGTATTAAAGCATTCCCATGCCATGCCTAGAGATTCTTTTTCTTTTTGTTTAAAAGATAGAACCTCATAACGAAGACTGACTACTCTAGAGATGGGAAAGAATTACAAGCAAAAGCTAGAACACAGGGCTTCCCAATCTCCTTGTCTACTCCCTATGGTGAGATTGTACCAACGCGTTTTGCTTTTCTCATCAAAGAGAAAGGAAAAAGCTTCCATCTTAAGGTTTCATCTAACATGACTGCAATGTGCAACCATGCATAGGTCTGCTCAAACTCATTTAGGTGGAAATAGGGGTTTTTATCATCTTCGCCCGAAAAGGATTGATCCTGAACCATATTGATTAAACACGGGCATAGCTCATAGCCAGGTGTTAGGATATGCTTTGAAGACTCTTGTGGCTATAGATGTGAGCTCATGGGAGCAGCGTATTGGTAGATAGGGTGGATTGTAGATCCATGGTAAAGATAAAAGATAAAAGATAATGATACAAGGATAAGCTAGGTTTGAAGTTAACTCAGCAACCATTTCCCCGGCAATGACACCAGAAATGCTTATTAGTATAAATTAATACACATAGAATAATCCACAAGCGCACGGATATTATACCGATGTAGCACTTCACCGGGAGTACCTAGTTTTATATCAAACTTAAGGAACCGTGTGTGAGAATAATCAAATCTAACTTAACCCAACTTCACAATCAAGGCTAGATAATAGGAGCATAGAGGAGATTGCTAAAGTCTTCTAGTTCTAACTTTGGTAAGCTTTGTCTTCTATTGTTCAATTCTGGGGATATTACTAGAGAAAACATAGACAGAGTATGTTTCCTACAGTAACAAAGTCCTGCTAGGCCTACTAACGGGAGGTGGACTATAGAGTATTCAACGAGGCTATAGGAGTCACCCTCGCGAGCTACCACCGATTCAAAAAATAGGGTACATCCACGAGTAACCGAGTTTAAGCAACATGCTTACACTACAAATACTACTCTAATCCAGGAGCTACAAGGATTAAAGTACTCAAAAAGAGTCGCAAACTTGAAGAACAATATGAACAAAATGCTTACTTGAATTAGAAGTCGATTACAAGAGAAATCTCCGAAGCAAGCTCAAGAAGAACTTGATTTTGCCAGGGTACAAGCCGTAGAGAGAGCACTGACAGGCCAGGACTCCTCCAAACTCTTCCCTCACACTCTATCTCTCTATCTCTAATACAAAACTAGATCTTATAGAGGACTAATCTTCTCTTGATTGATAGCTATGATCCTAGGAGAGATATGGATTAGGGTTTCTAGCCCTCAGGCTCTCAGGATCAAATGCCTATTCATCCCCTAGAGGGGGGTGCAGGCAAGTATATATAGGCCGGAGCGTCAATCCTGAGCCATTGGATCAAACCAACTTGAATAAATGGCGGAGATGCAATCCTTAAGGCGGTGGAGAACCGACGTAACAACGAGGGACTACCAAGTGGACCCCACATGCTGGCTAGCCTGTAGGTGGGGCCGGCCGACCCCACATGTCAGGGGCATGGGCTCCGCTTCGGTGGAGAGCCTCCTAGAGTCTTCTAGAGTCTTCCCACGATGTTTACGCGATGAAATTCCGTAATTTTCTTTGACGAATAGGTCCTCCTTGGTGGTTTTTCGATTAAATCCTGCTGGAAATATAGATTCACCAAAACTCATGGAATCTGGCAGTTAAAACCCCTAAGTCTATGTTGGTGATCTATTTTAGTCATTTATTCAAGTTATATTGATGGTTTGTAATGAATGTTAATTACCGTCAACAACCACCACTACACTCCTCACTCTCTCGCACACACATACACGTAGTTAGTTGTTTAGGATAGGGCCTCTAGGGCTGAGTTCATTGCATGGCACCGCCGCAACCTCTATGGCGAGCCACCACCGCCGCCACGGGCATCCATTGTCGACGACAACCCCGCCATCGGCCACGGCGTGACCCCGCGAGTATCGTACACCTATCACACGCCACCACCGAGGACCGAAGCCACCGGCGTGGCCAACTCCGATGAGCCAGGCCTCTCCCTCCCCTATTCTGACAATGTGGCAGTCACCCCCACCTACTGTTGTTCCCTCTCTCCCCTTCCCCTGTTTCTAACACGTGGGCCAGGCATGGAATGGCGTTGCCGTTGCCGTCAGCCCCGTCTTTCTCTCTCTCTCTCCCTCTTTTGTTGACACATGGGCCATGTCCATGACACCGCCGTCACTGCTAACGTAGGCAGGTTGCATCACCTGTCATTCACACACACACGCCACACACACAGCGTGGGGTACGCTTTAGAAAATGCTGGGTATACCCGGCTAATGTACACATAGGGTTAGAAATACATCTTCCTAGCTTAGAAAAATTCCCAGAAAATTTGTAAATAAACTAGATGCATTAAGGAAATTAATCATGTAGTTTGCACATATTTTCATGCACTAGAAAATGCATATAAAATTCCACCTAGTAAAATAACTATAGGATAAACTTCTAAAATATATAACTTTTAAACCCTAACTCCTTTTTACATGAAACCATCTCTAAAATTCATCTAAAATCCAACCCTATCATTTGCACCTAGTGCCACCATATAGTTCTATGTTTGTTTTTGCTCTTTCTTTTGTGATTAGCGGTAGTCTTATTTCGATCGATACGTCCGACAGACGACGGTAATCATCAGGAAAACGAGGACCCAAATTTCATAGATGTGCCAGAAGGTGACAACGACGAAGGCAAGTCCTAGCTCCCCTCCCTACCATCTTGCTTTAAACCACTGAAATGCTAAAACATGACTATAAGATTATTACCCTAGAATATGAGCTCGGTTAATGTGATATGCTTAAGATAAATGGTTATCTTGTTATTTTGTGAGCTCCACGTTATGAATAGATTTAGGGATAATAATGAAACTTAAAATTTGTTAAACCTGAAACCAAACCCCGATATGGTGCGAGTGGTGGTAAACTATGGAGGTAGTTTACCATGGTAGGGATGCCTGAAGAGGATTCCTGTGGGAGATACTAGCCTCGGTCACATAAGGACCGGTTCGTAGTCCCTCTCGCGTAGTGAGTTATTATGTATAGCCACATGTCTATATAGGTAGGCTTGATCTCACACCCCGTTAGATAGAAGTATAATTTCTACTAGGAGGCCGGCATAGGCAGCGGACTATCAGGAGCCAACACGGGGGATAGGTTTTCTTCCATGGTCCGATTGGCGTGGATGCTATGTGATCTTCCACGTTAAGCTTTTGTTTTTTGCCGCGTTCAAGCCTTTGATTTTCTTGGCCATGTTCGAGCCATGTTTTTCTTTTGTGATGATTTGGTATCATCACGTTGGGGCGATTTGGTATCTTCCCGGTTTTATGTTTCCAACCTCTGAGAAACCGTAGTAGAGTTATATGGATATCTAAGGCCGCATACATTTGGGTACGAGGTTTCGTTAGGTCTATTTCGTCCACTGATCATGGATGAGGTTGCACCTATCGTGTGAGAAAATTTGTACACCTCTGCAGAGTTACTTAAACCTATTCGAATAGCCACGTCCTTGGAATGGGTAAATGCTAGGATGGGATACTAGGATTAGTTTTACTTTTATGTGTAATGAAACTGATAACGGAATTGATGCTAACCCGGGTACTAGTGGGAATGTTAATACTCCGCTAGGACCCAATTCTTAATTATAATCACCACTACACTTCTATTTCCACCCTATGGTTAGGGCTTGCTGAGTACGTATGTACTCACCCGTTGTTGACTCACAGACCTCGGCACAGAAGAAGACTATGACTTGGATGAAGAAACGTACCATTAGGATTAGAGTTCCCGCTAGGAGATTCGTTCGTAGGAGTATTACATCGAGGTTGGGGTTTCGACCGCGCTCAAGTTGCCTGTGGAATAGGACACCGCTTCGCTGTATAATAATCTCGCTCTAGAGACCACCAATAAAGCCGTTTCACGGCCATAGTCTTCCGCCAGATATATAGTCTATGACCATGTCCCTTTGGGCCACTGTTGTAAGACCTTATTTCTATATATCAATAAAGCTCGGAACCTTTTATTATACATGTGTGTACCATTCCTTTGAATTTATGCGTATTTGTGCGTGATTCTGGCGCAAATACGGATGTACTTATGACTCTCAAATTGAGGGGCCGACACCATCCCAGCCGGAAGCATCCACAGCCTCATTGTTTTCCACCACTCCACCACAAGCTGCAAGGCACCCCAGCCCTAGAGCCCTCACCACTGGCTAAACCGCCCCGGCCATCAGCAAACGCCGCCATGAAGATGGAGAACATTCCGGGGTATGCTCTTGACCACCCTGCGCGCAGCTCCCTTGTCATGGTGTCCACTGAAACCATGAGCCACGAGGCCAACCGCCTGGTGCTCCATGCTGTCACTGTTGTGGTGCCACCGGAGGGGTACTGCCCCAGTGCCATTGAGGTGGGCTACGCGTTGTCCACCTAGCTGCGTGTGGCGCGCAAGCCGGGAGTGTTCCTGGCTGATTTTAAGCTTTCACCTGCGCCTTCTCCAGGAGCTTCATCACGCACCCGCGGCGAGCTCAGGAACCTCCTCAGAGCATGGAAGCTCTGCCCCGTTGGTCATCCCATTCCTATGGACGCTGGGTGTGCTAGTTGGACAGCCGTCAGCGCTACCAAGATCAAGGCAACAAGGCTGCCATATCAGCCCCACCACCACGACTTCCTGGGGCCGCGACCCGCGACAATGGTGGCAAGAGTACCCGTGTGCGGCAGCTGTTTACTGGATGCTCATCTGACCGCTCTGTTGGAGGGCGAACGCGCTCGCCTCCTGCCTATCGTCAGGCAGGGGCGGCGGACGCTGAGCAGCTGATGTAGCGTGGACGTTCCTGGAGCCGTTCTCCGTTCACCACCAAGAAAATTCCATTTCAAATTCTGATATATCCTTTGTTAGCAAGGATGTGCTAGTGCTACTATGTGCGCTGGCCTTTGGCACGAGTCCGTCCTCGTCCCTGTCACCCTTTTTTTTTTTTTGAGAAAATCGTCCTTGTCACCTCTGAGGTGCTTTTTTTTTTCAGTGGGCTGCCCGGCCTAATAACCGGCTCAGAATTCAGATAAGGCCGGCAGCCCAACTGAAGTCCGCTCCGACTCCGATTACTAGTCAAATCGAGTCCGACTGCCCAACCAGCCAAACTACTGTCTATTTAAACGATTCATTCACGCGCGTGCAGAGCCCCACGAGGCCACGACTAGCTAGTAGCTAGTAGCTACACCTGATCTGCTCCGGTCGCCCTCACCAACAAGAACGACGGCCTGCTGCTGACGGACGTGTTGTACGCAAGGTTTTCAAAATTAAAACGACGGCCTGCTGATATATCGACGGACCAAATTCAAATAAAATTTAATTTGAATTTATGTAAATTTAAATAAATTTCTAAATAAAAATTTATCTGATATATATTTTCTTATCGGCACCTATGGATAAAGAGCTATGCCGCCTCCACCAGAAATTTCGTCTATTGCCCATGGTTGTACGCGGTCGCTCACCTCCGACCTCTGCCGCCTCCACCTAGTCTCGCCAGGGCCCACCTCCGACCCGGGGTTCGCCAGGGCCCACACTTCCCGCCACCCGCCGCTCGTCGCCGGCATCTGGAACAACACCGAGGTCCACCTAATCGACCTGAGCTGCTGTAATAACATCGTCAGGCGGTTACATGTGCCGCAACGCGTCTATGATCTGAGCACGGACCTCGGCCTGCTCTACGTCTCACCAGAAACAGGAAGTCTCAGCTATGTGCTGGATCCCGTCACCGGCGGAGTGGTCGCCACCATGCCTAACGGCGCCTACGATCTTCAGCAGCAGCAGGACGGCTCGTTCCAGTCAGTGCCGCTCGGGCCGGTCCCAGACCATGCGTCGTTTAACTGGTCGACCGTCGACCCCATCTATGATCGGCCACGTGCCCTCCACCGGAGAGTACAAGGCGCTTGTCACCGTCGGGCACTACACAAAGCAGACGTGCAACGTCATAACCTTGGGCGCCGCCGCGGCAGGCGGGAAAATAAGGTGGCGAGCACGGGCATGCCCGCCGGTGGCAGGCACCACGTATTTTAGGGATAAAGTGGTCATAGATGGAGTTGCCTACTTGTTGAGTCGGTCATCCTACTCCTACACTGACATCAAGTACTCCGACGACGACGAGCCGGATGCCATTTTCGCTTTCGATCTAGCGACAGAGGAGTGGAGGCCCAACATACTTCGCGGACCACTGAGCAGTAATAATTCCGACAGTGAGCTCAAGTTCAGTCGAAAGAGGGAGAACCTCCAGTTATTACTGTTGGATGGCTGCTTGGTCACGGCACATCACAAAAATCTGGATTGCTCAATGGATCTGTGGTTTCTGGTGGACATGGACATCGACAGAGGGCTCTGGAACAAGAGATATTCGATACGTTGCGTTCCCCGTTGCAGGGAACATGCATACTGGCCTCCATTTCCACTGCATGTTTTGGAGGACGGAAGGATAGTTATCTGGGGAGCCGAAAAGGAAAGGGTCCTGGGAGTATACGATCCAAGAACAAACATGTACGCTAAGCTAGCTAGTATGGAAGAGTACAGTTCCGTGCGCATGCATCTTGGAAGCCTTTTGTGTTCAGGCCTTCGTCAGAGCTGAGCCTTGTCTTCGTCGTCGTCCGACATATATCTACACGGCCTCCATGACACGGCGTACTTGAATTTCTGGATACGTATCCGAGCCGTACTTGAATTTCTGGATACGTATTGACTTGGATACGAGTATCGACACGTCTAAGCCGAGTTGGATACTCCCGCACAGCCACGCACCTCCTGATGCACTCCGCCAATCAGTCGAGTGGTGACCGGTTGTCGGCAACGCAGCAGAGAGCAGCAAAAGGCGACGCAGTCGAGCGGCGCCTTCCCATCTCCAGGCCCCTGCAGCCCAGCTCCGCATGTGCATCTCTGGGCGGCTCGCCGTCTAATCGGCGAGCGGACGGCGGCTACGTGGCACAAAGCGGCCGACGGCGACGCAGGCGAGAGGGGCCCCTGCCTGCTCCCGGCCCCTACAGCCCTGCTCTGCGGCAGGCATCTCTGGGCGGATGGCCGTCCAACCAGCGAGCAGGCGGCGGCTCCTCGATCCCGATCTCTGGTCCTCTCTTCTACTCTTGCTTGTTCCCACGCACGCCCTAGCTCCAGCCTGCGCCTGCGGCGGCGGGCAACTGCGACCTATTGCCGTGCGTAGTCCCGGCGTACATGGGAGCACACGTCTCGCCGTAGACGCGGGCGACGCGATGCCAGTATGTGCTGGCGGCGGCCGAGGCACTCGCTGCGCTTTGCGACATGCTCGCCGTGTGCTCCACTTCCCCGCGCGTGCACGCCCTAGCTCTAGCCTGTGCCAGCGGCGGCAGGCACCTATAAACACTCGCCCCACTCATCCGTCAGCGCATGCCCGAGCGCGTGTGCTCGCGCGTCTGTGCCCCGCTCACCTCATGCGTGTGTGGCCGCGCGTCTACACCCCGCTCGCCCTCCTACGAGAGTAGGAACGAAAGAACGAGGTGCCGTGGGAAGAACAGACAGACCCCTGATTGCACGTAACATACGAGTCCGTTGCGTGGTGATTCACTTGATGCCCGCGGGTAACAACATAGCAAATCTGGAGAAATTAGAAATAGTTTAGGGTCCAAATGCACAAGTATTAATTAGATTTTTATTAAATTTTGAAAATGTAAAATAATAAAACACAAAAATAATAATTTAAAAACAAAACCAATTTTATTAGGTTTCTACAAACCAAATCTACACGATATAGGTCATAAAGATAAAAAAATATGCTTTATGTTATTAAATTTGTATATTTTTTAATATGTTCGTCGAAACCACAAGCCATGTGCATTGTCATAGACATGGATAAAAATTTGTTAATATGTTCATTTAAACCATAAGACACGTGCATCGATGTACACATGGATACAAATTCGTTACCTCGTGCAACGCACGGGCATATATCTAGTATTATTAAAAAATATCTGAGACGTATTTGTGTCATGTTTTTTTAGAGAATAACGTATCCACGTATCAGATACGTATCGTATCCAATACCCGTATCCGTATCTGGATAACCTAGGGTTGTCGATGCGGGACCCACAGGATACCCCGCCAGGAAGGGAGAAGATCTAGTCCAACTAGGATTCTTCCCATGTAATCATAGTAGTAGTATTATTCTATAATCCTACTAGGAATTCTCATTGTAAACCAACTAGGACTCTGATCTCCTGACTATATAAAGGAGGGCGGGGTTCCTAGAGAGGACGATACAACACAACAACACACAATCAATACAACGCAAAGGCTAACGCCGACGGGACGTAGGGCTATTACTCAACCACAGTCGAGGGCCTGAACCAGGATAAATCGACTGTTTCTTGCGTTCACCGTCGAGTTCCGCATACGCTGAAGCCCGAACATACTGTCCCAGGTAACCCCGTGGCAGGCTATGGGTGGTAAAACATCGACAGCTGGCGCGCCAGGTAGGGGCTTTCAACGAATTTGCATCCAAGAGCTCGATGGACCTCGACAACATGATCTTCTCGACGGGATCAACCTTCATCTTCGGCTCGTGGATCTGCGAGGCTGGCGACGATGGCAAGCTTCAAAGCCGTCTCCTCGAAGATTCGGATCACCATGAAGACGTTTTTGTTTTGGCGACTACAACAGATCAAGTCACTGGAAGATTCGCGCAGCTCGTGATGTCCGATTCAACTCAGATTTCGCGACTTTGCATATCCAACTCGAATTGAGGCTCCGCATCCAAGATGGAGTATGACCCGAGTTCTTTCGAGAATCTGAGTTCTTTTCCAATGGGGCTGCAGAACGTGACCTCGGCATATCAAGAATACAACTCGGAGTGCACTCAGAATCCCTTCAAGAAGTCGGATCTTTTCCCGTTTGGACTCCACAACATGGCAAGGTCTTACCAAGCACAGCTCGAAGGATCCCTCGACCCAGTGCTTAAAATGCCACTAAAAGAAGCTCAGGAAGGTCTTGTACTAACTATAACATCTCAAGACTGTATCGTCCACTAGCCAGGCTCTATTCCTAAGGATAGCAGTACCCGACTGGTCGGCACGACGACAACACCAATTCTACCCTACCAAGAAGGAGACTCGATCTGCGACCTTAAAGCCTCTACTAAAGTTATTAGCAATCCCAACAGTATAGAAACCAATGCCAATAACAGAACAGTTCACGCATGGGAAGTACTCATGGTTTGCCGTCCTCGATCACCATTGATCCCCCCAGAAGCACCAGACGTCAGGTCATCCGATGAATCTGAATCCAACATATCACCCTTTGCTCAGGGCTACGATGGTGAGACCGAGAATCAAAGGCAAGCCAGAGAAAGAAGAAACAAGTTGAAACAAGGACGCTAGCGACGTGCTAGGCAGCGCAAGGAAGCTTGGATCAAATATGAGTCAGATCTGGCCGAATACAACAGAAGAAAATCAGAACAAGAAGTCAAAGAAAGACGTGCGGCGAACACACCCTACAACAGGATCCGAGAAGCACTTGAAGAACTCAGAACTACCTCGCATCCCAGCGAACAGCAGGAACAGCTCCGGGAACTTCTCCGAACAGCAGCCCTAAAGACACATGATGGAAGAACCCGTTCAAGACTACCCGCCAGGTCAACATCTCATAGAAAGGAAGATCAAAATCAAAGGAAGTCCGCATTCGAGAGACTTGGACCAAGTGAAAGTCACAACAGAGAAAGCAGGAGGGACCACAGTCAAAACTACCGAGTCGAACAACCAATATAGATCAGAAGCGAAGCATCCATTCGGACAGCCCTGCAGAACTACTCTCGCCAAAACAACAGCTGGCTGGAAGGAGGTGCTAAATCAGAATACAGAGAAGCCGGGACGCACGATAGATTCCCCTGTTTTGCAAGCAGACTTGCTTCAATACGACTACCGCACAAGTTCAAACCGTCCAACCACTCTAAATATGATGGCAAGACCGAACCAAGGCAGTGGCTCATAATCTACTCACAATCGATTGAACTGGCTAGAGGAGACGACGACGTCAAGACCTTGTTCTTTCCTATGGCCCTAGAAACCTTGCTCCTCCAATGGTTCGACAAATTGAATCCAGGGTCAATCAGAAATTGGGAGGACTTGTAAAGAGCTTTATGTGAAAATTTTGCGGATATCATTACGCACCCAATCACCCACACAGAACTAAAGGGACTCAAGCAAAAAGGCGGCGAAAGTCTCAGAGATTACTATCGACGATTTGGCGAACTACGTGCCCAAGTACATGACATCACCGAACGAGAAGTAATCAAAGCTTTCTCTCACGGAATCATGGCTAGGTGTCAATTTTAGGACTTCTGCAAAGAGAACCCAAGAAATAATGAAGAATTCAGACGCACAGTAGAAAAAATTATTAATACGGAGGAGAAGACACGAGAAAGGTTCTCGGAAAGAAGGAACCGAGACAACCCGGATAAGAAAAATCATCGAAACAACAGACACCAAGAGAGAAAATATGGACCAGACAACACCGTAGCAGTAACTGACAAATCAAGGAAGTTTTCCAAGCCTAGAAGGTATGATGACATTGAAAACATGCATTGCCCATTGCACCCTAATGGAAAGCACACCATTGGAAATTGCTACACCTTCAATGAATGATACACAAGAAAAGATAGTAAGGGGAGCACTAAAGAAGACAATCAGAAAAAAAAGATGAAGACAACCACGAAGACCAGGGATTCCAAAAATCTAGGGGAACAGTAGCAGTAATCTTCACTGGGGCTCCAGCTTCCAGAAGCAAACATTAAGAAAAGCTAGCTCTTCGAACCATCATGGCAGCAGAACCGGCTACTCCAAGATATCTCAATTGGTCACAATATCCAATCCAGTTTTCAAGAGAAGACCAATGGACTAGCATAGGAAACGCAGGTCATTACCCACTGGTTCTAGATCCAACTATCGCCAGTATGACTGTCACAAAGGTACTAATTGATGGAGGAGCCGGACTCAACATCATTTTTTAGAAACTCTAAGGAAGATGGGATTACAACTCGCCGGGATGATTACACCAATGAGCACACCTTTCTATGCGATAGTACCCGACAAGGCAGCCATGCCACTTGGACAAATCACTCTACCAGTTACTTTTGGAACTCCCTCAAACTACCGCATAGAGTTCATCAAGTTTGAAGTTACAGACTTTGAATCATCATACCACGCAATCCTCGGACGTCCAGCACTGGCAAAATTCATGGCAATACCACATTACCCGTACCTATTACTAAAGATGCTAGGGCCTAACGGAGTCCTCTCCCTGCGAAGTGATTTGAAGCGCGCTTTTGACTGCGATGTTCAGGCAATTTAAATTGCAGCCAAAGCACAAGCAACCAATGGTAGAAAAGAAATAGTTGCTATTGCTGCGGAACTGAGCCCGGAAGAACTAGAGATACCAGCTAAAAAGCCCAGCATCATAGCACCACCAAAAGAAGCCGACGTCAAGCAAATCGACCTAGGAATCGGTGATCCCGCCAAAACGGCAACCATCAGTGCTCACCTCTCGGCAAAATAGGAACTCGCGCTCACCAACTTTCTTCAGGACAACAAAGATATCTTCGATTGGAAGCCGGCCGACATGCCAGGTGTCCCAAGAGAGTTGGCTGAGCACAGAATCGATATCAACGAAGGCTCCAAGCCTCTGAAGCAACAACTAAGAAGGTTCTCACCCGACAAGAAGGCAGCAATTAAAAAAGAAATCACAAAGGTAATGGTAGCCGGATTCATCAGAGAAATCCTTCATCTGGATTGGATAGCAAATCCAGTTCTAGTACAAAAAAAGAATACAGACGAGTGGTGCATGTGCGTCGACTATATAGATCTCAACAAACACTGCCCGAAAGATCCATTTGGGCTATCACGCATTGATCAGATAGTTGATTCAACAGCAGAATCTACCCTATTATCCTTCCTTGATTGCTATTCAGGATATCACCAGATCGCATTAAAAGAACAAGACCAGAGCAAGACATCTTTCATCACTCCATTTGGTGCCTACTGCTACAAGACCATGTCGTTTGGACTCAAGAATGCTGGTGCCACTTACCAAAGAGCTATCTAGACGTGCCTTGGTGAACAGATTGGTGAAAACGTGGAGGCATACGTGGATGACGTAGTAGTGAAAACAAAGAACCTGGACACACTTATTGAAGACTTAAAGCAAACCTTCGAAAACCTGAAAAGGTGGAGGTGGAAATTGAACCCAAGCAAGTGTGTATTCGGAGTTCCTTCTGGACAACTACTCGGATTCTTGGTCAGTCATCGTGGAATCAAAGCCAGCGCTAAACAAATTCGAGCCATAACAGAGATGGGACCCCCTCGAAGCGTCAAAGATGTGCAGAAACTAACAGGCTGCATGGCAGCCCTCAATCGTTTCATATCAAGACTCGGCGAAAAAGGGTTACCTTTCTTTAAACTACTAAAGAAAACGGACAAGTTCGAGTGGACAGAAGAAGCCAACGAAGCTTTCAAAAGACTTAAGGCATATCTCACATCTTCGCCAGTTCTCACACCGCCAAAGAAATATGAAGACATGATGCTATACATTGCGGTAACTTCTACTGTGATCAGCACCGCAATAGTCGTCGAAAGAGAAGAAGAAGGGCGCATATATAAAGTACAACGTCCTGTATACTACATCAGCAAAGTACTGTCAGAATCAAAAATTCGGTACCCGCATGTGCAAAAACTATTCTACGCTCTCCTGATCACTTCACGCAAGCTACGCCACTATTTTGAAAGCCACAAGATTACCGTGGTGACAGATTTCCCACTCGGAGACATCCTACACAATAGAGAAGCAACAGGGCGCATATCTAAGTGGGCAGTTGAACTTGGAGCTCTCAATATCGATTTCACCCCACGGAAGGCAATTAAATCCCAAGCTCTTGCTGATTTTGTGGCCAAGTGGACAGAAATTCAACAACCTATGTCAAACATCATCCTTGACCATTGGAAGATGTACTTTGATGGATCACTCAAGCTAGGCGGAGCCGGAGCAGGCGTTCTCTTAATTTCTCCAGACGGAAAACAACTCAAGTATGTCCTTCAGATATTATGGCAAGCCACAAACAATAAAGCATAGTACGAAGCCCTCATCCATGGGCTCCGAGTGGCAATTACCCTCGGAATCAAGCGATTGTTCGTGTACGGAGATTCGGCAGTAGTCATCAACCAAGTCAACAAAGATTGGGACTGCACCAAAGAAAACATGGGCGCCTACTGTGCTGAAATACAAAAGCTTGAAAAATATTTTCAAGGATTAAAAATTCTACACGTCCTGCGCGATTCTAATATTGTGGCAGACGTCCTCACCAAGCTCGGGTCAGACAGGGCGAAGGTCCCACCCGGTGTATTTATAAAGGAGTTATCAGCTCCCTCTATCAAACAACCCGGTGAGATAACCCCTGAACTCCTAGTCAAAGGCACCCAGATTTTGGTAATCAACACCTTATGGACCCAGGCCTTTATTGACTATATCAAAGAGAACAAGCTGCCAGCAGATAAAGAGGAGGCTACCAGAGTCGTTCGCAGAAGCAAGAACTACGTCCTAGTGGGGGAAAAGCTGTACAGAAGAGCCGCGTCATCAGGAGTACTCCTAAAATGTGTCTCGTTTGAAGAAGGCAAAGAGATCTTAGACGAAATATACTCAGGTTGCTGCGGAAATCATGCCGCTTCAAGAACACTAGTCGGCAAAGCTTTCCGCACCAGATTCTACTGGCCAACAGCTCTGAAAGACGCGGAAGAACTAGTCAGAAAATGCAAAGGCTGTCAAATATTCGCAAGACAAGCTCATGTACCGGCTCACAATCTTATCTGCATCCCACCCGCTTGGCCTTTCTCCTGCTGGGGGCTGGATCAAGTAGGACCTCTCAAGAAAGCAAAGGGCGGTTTTGAGTACATCTTCGTAGCAATTGACAAGTTCACCAAGTGGATTAAATACAAACCACTCGCAAAATACAGCACAGCCAAAGCAGTAGAGTTCATCCAAGACATTATGCACAGATTCGGCATGCCCAATCAAATAATCACAGATTTGGGCTCTCCCTTCACAGCTACAGAATTCAAAAGTTGGGCACAGGACTGCGGCTTCAGCATAGATTACGCATTAGTCGCACATCCAGAAGCCAACAGACAGGTAGAAAGGGCTAACGAACTCATACTAGCTGGATTAAAGCCAAGACTGTATGAAGAATTGGTAGACTACGGATCCAAATGGATTGAAGAACTACCCAAAGTAGTATGGGGGCTACAAACTCAAATAAGTAGAGCCACCGGTTACTCACCCTTCTTTCTAGTTTACGGGTCAGAAGCCGTACTACCTGCTGACTTGATCTAGACATCACCAAGGATAGAACAGTATGACGAAGGAGAAGCAGAACACACCAGAAGATTAGAACTCGATAGCTCAGAAGAAGTTAGAGTAAATGCTACCCTCCAATCAACCAGATACCTACAAGGTTTAAGACGCCACTACAACAAGAGTACCCAACCTCGATCACTCCAAATCGGAGATCTAGTACTAAAAAGATTACAAAAAACTGAAGGACGCCATAAACTACTCAGTCCATGGGAAATTTCTTTTATTGTCACAACAGTCACCGGACCAGGCACATACAAGTTGACAACCGAGGATGGAAAAGAAGTCAGCAACACATGGCACATCAGCCAATTAAGAAGATTCTACACGTGAAAACAACTCAAGAAAGAATATATATTCAAGCCGCAAGGGATCAATGTCCATGATCAATACAGATAATGTTCATCAATAGCATATGTATTATTATGGCTCATCAACGATTCACGATCAATAAAGATGATCTTTCTACACAACATACGTCTTGTTATGACTTTCTCCGAAGTTGTCTTCACTAAGCAAAATGGCTGAAAATATGCCTTAGCATCCCGACCAAGAGCAAAATAGCTAAAAAGATGCTTGAGCCCGCCGATGAGGGTAGCTAACAAGCTAACACCCGAAACAAAAAGCAAAATGGCTGAAAATACGCCTGAGCATCCCGGCCGAGAGCAAAATAGCTGAAAAGATGCTTGAGCCCACCGATGAGGGTAGCTAACAAGCTAACACCCGAAACAAAAAGCAAAATGGCTGAAAATACGCCTGAGCATCCCGGCCGAGAGCAAAATAGCTGAAAAGATGCTTGATCCCGCCGATGAGGGTAGCTAACAAGCTTACACCAAAACAAAAAGCAAAATGGTTGACGCTGAGCATCCCTTTACCGAGAGCAAAATAGCTAAAAAGATGCATGAGCCCGCCGATGAGAGTAACTAACAAGCTAACACCAAACAAAAAAACAAAATGGCTGAAAATTTTGAGCATCCCGCCGAGAGCAAAATAGTGAAAAGATGCTTGAGCCACGAGAGGTAGCTAACAAGCTAACACCAAAACAAAAAGCAAAATGGTTTGAAACATGCACTCGAGCATACCGACAAAAGCAAAAGCAAAACTAAAAAATGCTTGAGCTCGCCGATGAGGGTAGCTAATAAGCTAACACCCGAATCAAAAGCAAAATGGCTGAAAATACGCCTGAGCATCCCGGTCGAGAGCAAAATAGCTGAAAAGATGCTTGAGCCCGCCGATGAGGGTAGCTAATAAGCTAACACCCGAACCAAAAAAGCAAAATGACTAAAACTAAGCATGAGCATAAATCAGAGCAATTTCAAGACAAGACCCTCCAGCTACTTGTTCCAAATAGCAAGAGACTCGGGGCTACACTCAGAAGATCCCAAGAAGCGCTACACGGTTTCACTCAGAAAAGCACTTGGACGATGCTTGTACCTGCTCGGCAAGACCTGAAGGAACAAGAAGAAGTTCCTAGAACTCCACCATGAAGTGCTCGGAAACTTATCAATCTCAAGATCTCCGGTTCTAAGTCTTTTCAGTACTAACAAGAACACGAAGTCTGCCGAAACAACAATCTATACCGAGTTGTTTACAGGTCACAAATGAAAAGCCAGACAAGCTAGACAAAGCGCTCAACAGATCAAGAAAGTCTGTCAAGACAACGACCCACATATACCAAGTTGTTTACAAGACAAGGACATTCAGGCAAAGAAGACGTCAACTAAAATAAAGGATCTTCATTCAAACTCTATTCAAGAAGAAGTATAAGTATTCTGTTACAAAAGCCAGAGTACAAAGGTCGATTACATTCAAGCATTGTCATCAGGAGTAGAAATATCGATACTAAGGTTATCAACAATCCTACTGGCTAAGTCTTCGACCTCATGCTCCGCCCTTTCAACAGCATCAACAAATTCTTGACTTTTGGCTTCATCAGCGATCTTGGACAGGGGAAACTCCGGAGAAAGAACCCGGACCTAGGCAAGAACATTCCTGGTACATAAGCGGGCGCATCTCTTCACAAACTCCTAGAAACGGGTTGGAACTCGGGGAATGAACTGAGCCCAAGGTTGACCGTCATCTACTGGAGTCCGGAGAAGGTTGGTTACTGACCGAAAGGATTTCCACAAAGTGTTCCAGTTCTTAGTGGCCGTTGCCAACTTACCAGACAAGTCTTGAATAGTCTTTTGACCCTACACAAGATCTCTGTCAGCTCCACGCCTAATTAGTTTGGCAAGCACGAGTTCTTCTTTAGCGCGAGTAATTACCTCCTCAGCCCTGTTGTGACTATTACGGGCGGTGGTCTTCATTTCCTCAAGACCCTCCAAGAGCTTCTGCTTTTCAACTCGGAGAGCTGGACCAGGCAACAAAAACAAGTCAGCGGAAAAGAAAATCAGAATACAAAAGGAAACAAAAAGAACCCGCAATACCTTTGCACTCATTCTTTAGGGACTCCACCACAGCATCCCTCTGCTTTTTTGCCTCAACAACCCGGGCGCGGAGAGCCTTCTCCTCCTTCTGATGCGTCTGGCGCTCGGTCTCCAACTCGGCCAGATAGACATCAAGCTCTGCCTTCAAGGTACTCACCTCGGAGGACAACTTTTTCTCGGTTTTAGACGAGAAAAAGAAGCCGGTATGATCACGAGAAAAAGACTGAGCAAATAGAGAGAGAGAGAAAACCAAGGCGTAAGGACAAGAGAAAGATGAACATCCAAAGAAAGAATCTCAGAAAAACTAACCTAGAGCTTTTCCCCAAAAGAAGTCGCTGAGGACGCCAAGTTCCCCTAGGCTGCGGTCAACTCAGACAACCGATGAGTAGCATCGATTTGATGCAACACATCGTCATCCAAGCGCGAAGCACCGGTACCTAAGGGGAGCTGAGGGAGAAGCCAGCGCTGGCAAAGAAGGCAAGGCCAAGGCTGTATCCTAGGAAGCCCCGGCTACCTCCTAAGAAGTACCCACCACCGTGACCATAGTCACCTCTAGAGCAACAGGGTCAGCAGCAGCAGGGGGGCTAGCTTCCCTCACAGCCACCTCATCGACTGTACTCTCGGAGTCCTTCAACTTAGTACGCACGAGGGCACACCAGAAGGCTGACTAGAGGGCGGCGGAGGAGTAAGAGAAGGTGAGGGACTGCAAGATGATAGAGAAACTCATCGATAAGAACACAAGTCAGGAAAAAGAAAGGCAAAAAGCAAAGAAGCACAATAAAGAATCACTTACTCAGCTATCTTCTTCTTCAAAAAACTGAAAGGAGACCTTGCAGGAGGAACTATGGCGGCAAAAACATCACCGCCACCCTGCGACAGTTGCGACGCAACTGGTACTGGAGTCCTAGAAGAACTCAACATGAGCGGTGCGGCTGGTACCGGAGCCACAGAGGAACTCGGTACCGGAGCCCTAGAAGAACTCGGGGCTAGAGCCCCAGAAGAACTCGTACCCGACGACCGCTTACTACAAAAGGATCAAGACCAAAAGTCAAAACAAAAAGAAGGGATTCAATAACAGGAAAATGAGAAAACAACTCACCGTCGCATGACAAGGGGTGCATCATCATCCTCTTCTTCCTCAGTCTCGACCAAGGCCACCATAGCACCAGCTGAAAAAGGACAAAAGTACTCGGTTAAAGACAAAAACAAGCAACAGAAGGATAGAGCGTATTAATGTGCTCACCTAAGAGCATGCTAGCTATAACTTGAGTACCTAGACAAGTACTCGACTGGTGAGCTTTCTTGGCAGCAGGCGCACCAGAAGAAGAACCAGCCACTCGCCCCCTCTTGCCGACGCTACGAGCAGCTCGAGGAACTGAACGAGGAACATACTCTACATATACATCAGGGTTTGCGGAAGAAATGCCAGGAAGCATTATGATAGTTTGCGACTTACTAGTTAAAGAAGCCCCAGCAAGACTACCCCCAGCCCCCACAACAGCAGGGAGGGCGTCAAGGGGAATCGGGTCAACGAAGTTACGCCCCAATTCCTATGAAAAAAAGACAACAAGACAAGGAAGATTAAGAGAAAATAGATACAGCAAAAGAAATACAAAAAGTATCCACACAAAGAGAAAACAACTTACAGCTGGAGGCGGGTTCTTTGCACAGTACTCGGAGATGGTAAGCGGGACAACGCTTGCTCCTTTCAGCATCGTCTGAAGACGCTCGAGTACCTCCTTGTCGATCAACTCAAGGTCAGGGACCATGCATGAATGATCCTCAGCCCCAGAGTACTCGAAGCCAAAGTTCTCTTGCTCCTTCAGAGGCTGAACACGACGGCAAAGAAAACTCGAGACGATTTCGAAGCCGGTCAAGCCCTGCTGCTTCAGAGTGCTTATCCACTCAAGGAATGGCTGGATCGCCTAGAGCTCGTTCGATGTCAGGGAGTTCTTTTCCAACCGGTCGTTAACCGAGGGACCAGATCCAGAATGAACGGCGAGAGAAGGAATCAAATTGGCGGCATAAAACTAGTCAGCGCGCCAATCCCTCACAGAATCAACTAGGTCATAGTCAAAGAATTTGCTTTTGAAACCCTGGCAAAACTGAATCCCGCAGGCGCCAAGAACATTGGTGTCTTTGCGGCGGGGTTGAAGCTTCAGACGAAAGAAGTGACGGAAGAGAGAAAGAGAAGGAGGAATTCCAAGGAAAGCTTCATAGAGATGTACAAAAACAGAAAGATGGAGGACGGCATTGGGAGTAAGATGGTTCAAAACAACCCCAAAATAACCAAGAAATTGATGAAGGAAGGCGAAGTAGGAAGGCAAAGTCCAGCATGGATAAAGGAGACGAAAAAGAATAATCTCACCAGGACCTGGAGCAGGGACCCGATGCTCGCCTGGAGCTCTCCATTCAGCAATGTCCTTGCTCTGGATCAGACCATCGCTAACAAGCTCGATGAAGCTGGTCTTCAGTCGTTGTTGGAGCCGGCCAAGCCTTCTAGGCAGCCCTCATGGCCACGAACTCCTGGTTCTCGATCATGGAAAGTGATGACTCCTCGTCCATGAAGGCAGCCTGGGACTTGCTCGTGGCTTTCTTCCTACCCATGTACTAGTGGAAGCAAAAAGGCACTAGGGAAAGACGAGGCTAAGAAGGTGGTGCTTAGATGATGGCGATAATGGCGGCGGCGGATTTCTGAAAACTAGGGTTTCAAGGCAAAAGCGGAGCAGTAAAGAAGAAGAAGAAGATGATGAAAGGTCTTTAAATAGATTTTACAGCAGTAAAACGTGGCCCACCGGGCCTGTAAAAGCACGTTGTGAGAACGCAACGGTCCATTTACTAACACAGCTAAAATGACGAAAGGCACAAATCCACATAACGGTATAGTTTAACGGGCAGATTTCGGACTTATCCATCCAGCAGAACGGCAGAGCTATCATATTGCTACAAAAAGAACTCATCAGCCATGAACCAACGAAATGTTACCTCACAAGGAGCATAACAACCCAGTCCTTATAGAAAGAACCCGGGAATCTCAAAAACAACCAGGACATCAGCAGGGTAAAGAGTGACAACTCAGAAGACAAGATTTTTTCCATTACAAATGACTTCAAAAGATACAAGATTACACATCTTACAAGACCCAACGAACTCGGTACTACGACAGGCAAGGTAGCAAAAAGGAACCCGAAGACGACTAGGTTCTGGAACGACTATGTGCTCCAAATTGCTACTCGGTAGAATAAGCCGCACTCGGCTACACTGTTTTCTTCAAAGGACGGACGCAATGCATCCAAGGCAGAAATCAGCAGCACAGCGGGACAACATAGATCAGGGGAAGTCGGCAGGCATCTGTCTACCCAAGTCCGATGTGATACCGGATATGGTGTTGATCTGCACCGAACAGTCTCAAGACAGGCGGCGAAGATCAACCCAGAACTGTTGGATGAAGGAATGCATCCCGCATCACAAGACTTCCTTCAACTACCGCCACGTACTTCTAAGTACGAAACCGCTGTGGGATTAGTCTACCTCTAATCCCTATCACAAGACTTCCTCCAGCTACGATAAGATGCATAAGAACTACAAAATACGCCCGGGGGCTGCTCTACTTCACAAACTATCATATTCATGACTACGAGGATTTCAAACCAAACAACAAAGTGCTCGATGAATCAAAGCAGCACACAAGGAGGATATTTATAGACCAAAGAAGCGGTGCACATGGACCGGGAGCGCCAGCGGAACAAACCTAACAAAGGACACGGTGAAAAGACAGAATTCAATAAAAGAAACTCAGAGTGAAGCAACAAGATTCAACAACAAGCATATTCGAGAGACTATACCAACCCCAGACAACCCATGAATAAAAGGCATTTACACTCAACCACCACCATACAACTACACACGACAACAAAGAGACTCTACCTCCGAAAAAGCGGAGACTCTACATCCGAAAGCGGCCAGACTCTACATCCGACAACAAAGAGACTACCAGAGGATATGCCAAGATTCATGATCCGAGTTCTTTTGAAGAATGCTGCTGGGGCTACATCGAGGGAAGTTTTAGTTCTTTGAACAACTCAGATTTAAGACCCTCCAACTCTTTGTTCCAAATAGCAAGAGGCTCAGGGGCTACACTCAGTGAGTGCACTTTTTCTTCAAAAAAGTGCACATCACTCAAAAGACTTCTTCAAGACAAGAGTTGGAAAACAACATAAGATCCAAGACCCTCCAACTTTTTGTTTCAAATAGCAAGAGTCTCGGGGGCTACACTCAGCGAGTGCACTTTTTTTCCCAAAAAGCGCACATCGCCAAGAAGACTTCTTTAAGATAGATCACTTCAAGACATCAAGACAAAAAGAACCCGGACCTAGTTATACCCGAGCTTTTTTTTTTGATAAAGAACCCGGGTATATGCTCAGGAACCCTTCGATGAAGAATCAGAGTGATTTCAAGAGAAGACCATCCAGCTCCTTGTGCCAAAAGCAAGAGGCTCGGGGGCTACACCCAAATGGGAATACTTTTTTCTTTAAAAAGGTACACACCAACCAAAGATCTCACGAAGCATTGTACGGTTTCGCTCAAGAAAGCATTCGGACAACGCTTGTTTCTACTTGGCAAGACTTGAAGGAACAAGACGAGGCTTCCAGAACTCAACCATGAAGTGCTCGGGGGCTTGTCGATGCGGGACCCATAGGATACTCCGCCAGGAAGGGAGAAGATCTAGTTCAACTAGGATTCTTCCCATGTAATCCTAGTAGTAGTATTATTCTATAATCCTACTATGAATTCTCATTATAAACCGACTAGGACTCTGATCTCCTAACTATATAAAGGAGGGTGGGGTTCCTAGAGAGGACGATACAACACAACAACACACAATCAATACAACGCAAAGGCTTAACGCCGACTGGACGTAGGGCTATTACTCGACCACAATTGAGGGCCTGAACCAGGATAAATCGACTGTCTCTTGCGTTCACCGTCAAGTTTCGCATACGCTGAAGCCTGAACATACTGTCCCAGGTAACCCCGTGGCAGGCTATCGGTGGTAAAATATCGACAAGGGCATGACTGTGCCATGCCTTGCACTGTGGATATCAATGTGACTCTGTCCTTCCCTTCCACGTGCGGCCGTGCACCTGCAGTCCGATGTCCGATATCCCCAGGCCCCAATTGGACCATGTATAACTTAGTAAAAATTTCATATTCATTGGATCATGTATAACTTAGTTATAGATTTTATTTAGGTTTATACTTGTTAAATATAAATAAATCTATAACTAAGCTATACATGATCTAATGAGTATGAAATTTTTACTACAGTTCAATCATACAATAATTAGCCCACCATAAAAATTTCATCACAATTGGACCATAGAAACTACAGCTATGAATTATTCCAATTAATTACAAAAAAACATAGATCTAAAGTCACAACAAAAATCTTTGTACTAAAGTATACCATATCATATGTTCACTGTGTAGATCTACTCATGTTGAGTCCAACAAAATTGGATTTTCTATTTTATAAATTTTCTGTGATTTACTATGATTTTTCAAAGATTCGGCCGAAATAAATAAAAAATAAAAAGACAAAACCGCCTTTAAAACCGCTTATAACATGGCCAGGGAGGTAAGATGAACGGTTTTAAAAGTTGAGAGAGATGTTTTGCCCTGTTTTAGAGTTTAGAGAGGAAAAGCAGACTTTCGTAAAAGTTGAGGAAGACATTTAGGACTTTTTCCCTCAAATGTGCCGGCGTCAGTTGCATGATTGTGTTTTGGTCCCACAAAGGAAGGCCTGTCACCAGGTTGTAGAGGCCCACTGGCGGGGAGGCAACCCAGTGTCCCTGAGCACCACCTGCGCGTGGGGAGCGATGGGACGGCCGCCGTGGGCTGGGCCACATTTGAACGAAGCATGTCATCACGGGGTTATAAAGGGGAAGGCCACGGCTCGCTGGAGGCAGAGCCCGGTCGGTCCTCGGTGCCGTGCCGCTGCCATATAATTCACTAAGAAAAAAAATATATATAACACTCATATATAAATGACCCAGGTTAACTATATACCTCAAATACCAAATTCAGGCCCACGGTTGAGTAAACTAATCATCAAGTTATAGGACGAACCGTCTCAGAAGTTTCATCAAAATATACGCAGCAGACGCCGAAGCCCCTCCGTTGTCCGTACACGGGCCGGTTAACGTGTGAGCTGACGCACCATGCTGCGCATGGAATTCTGGGGACTATGCGCGCTTAACGCCGCGCTTATTCATCCATGCTATCAATTTCGCTTCCGCAGTCCTTGCTGGACATTTGATCCATCAACTGGTAAAACCACCTGACTTGTTTAGTGATAAATAATAACTTTGGTCAATTCCCATCTTAATGCAAGGGCCACAACATTTGCAAGGTCAAACAAGAGGTAGCGAAGTGTGTGTGCGGGACGGTGTGCTTGTCATTGAGGAGGAGGGTGTTGAAGGCCCAAAGCTCAAGCTACACGTACATGTGCATAAAATCAGCTCGATTGTATAAGTCGTATTCTTGAACCAGCTATATGGGGTGGTGGGCTCAGTTGGTGGTTGACGGTGGTGGATGAGGTGCTGATTGTATAATCGATAGCCTGAGAATGGTAATATTAAGAGAAGCATCATGTGGCAGTGCCATTGTCCAGTCGATCGAGTAGTGATACCATAATGAGAGCGCGGCCAACATGTATCTGTTGTCGGGGTCCGATGGCACGCTTGGCCATGGATGATAGGGCGGTGACAATAATTAATATAATCACGATGACAACTGGGTAGATTGGTACTCTCTGATTTGATGCATGATGTGTAGCGGCAGGGGTGGATTCAGGGGGCTTTTGTCGAGGTCCGCCGACCACAATGACTTGTCACAAAACCAAGGAGAAAACAATCATCCGCACTGCTGAACATTAGAGAAGACCCCAGTCGTCATTGCTGATGACCCTGATGTTGATTCCGGCCCTTTGTTGGAGCCATGGGGTAGCTCAAGGGCGGAGGACTCAGAAGTGACACCGCCGGCTCTAAACCACGTGAGAATATGAATACACACTAAAAAAACGATGTGTGAGAGAGAGAGAGTAATGACTTTTGACCTCAAACAAGAATCCTCGTGGATCCTTTACCGTGTAGGCCTTGTTTTGATGCGTATGTATTTATTTCAATCCATATATATTGAAGTAGATTGCAGTCGAATTAAACTAAGTTTTATTCCATTCTACTCCAACATACGTGGATTGAATTAGATACACATACATCACAACAAGGCCGTACTAGGGTGTATCACGCAGGAAACAAACAGTACAGTACGCGGGTCCTGTGATTCCTATTAACGCATGGAAGAAAAGAAAGTACTAGGGTGTCTAGGTTAATTTATCAGTTGACGATTCAACCAGGAATTGGAACAAGAATAATAATCAGATGTGAATCCGTGATGAAGAAAGGTAGATATATACACTACTACAGAATCGATTTTTAGGGGCGGTTTGTAACCATTTGTAGGGGCGGTTTGGCCAGCCGCCCCCACCGAACCATCTCTACAAATCATGTATTTGTAGGGGCAGTTCCCAGGCCGCCACTACAAATCATTTTGTAGGGGCGGCTCGTATTACCAGCCGCCCGTACAAATCGATTTGTAGGGGTGGCTATAGTACCAGCCGCCCCTACAAATAGGTATTTGTAGGGGCGGTTCAATCTAGAACCCCCCTACAGTACATTTTCCCGCAAAAAAATTCAAATTTACAATTCAAAATCGCGTTGCCGAACGTCCCGCGACCAACATTCCAAACCGCGTTCGCGTTGCCGAACGCCCCGCGACCAACATTCCGAACCGCGTTCGCGTTGCCGAACGCCCCGCGACCGCGACTACAAGCACAAGAGTATTCTATAAACTACAATTACAAGTCCAATTCACAAGAATATATACAATCCATCATTAAATATACAAATTCCATACATATTGTTATCAACGTTCTAGAGCTAGCATTTTAGTCTCACGAAGGTGTTGGTACTGAGGATTTGTACCTAACTCAGACTCTCGGTCATGGTAGGCGCCTCTAACGTGTACAATCTGGTCCAATATGAAGTTGCAAAGGTCGCCGACAAGCTCTAAGAGTTGGCCATCCTTGTATGGGTCTCTTTTCATTCCTTTCTCTTCTCTCCACTACAAAAGAACAAGTTTAGGTTTAGTATTTCATACCATATACGAAGTTTTTATACTACGGGTGAAGAGGTTCAAACTTACCCTTAAGGGGTGTCTCCTGTAGGCACCGGTGTTACTCATCATAGACCATATATAATATCCACAATATACACTCCCAGGCTTCTGCTTGGGGCACTGTGTGTTTTGCATATGAAAATGTTAAGTAATGCTTTTGACAGCCATGTAACGGAGTACTGAAGCGCACATAGTGTTTTTATAGCCAGCTTTTCCTTTCTTGCTGGATCATGCCTTCCATGATGATTAGTGACATAGAACCTAAATGCCCTGTTCAAATTATTTTAGCAAATACAACTTGTTAGTATCCAAAAGTGAACGTTACAAGTATGTATACAAACATATAAGCTAATGAGGATTGTCGATATGTATACGTCTTGAGAATCGATATGAAGTCTTTATATGTCACCGTGTCCCTATCTAATGAATCAAAGACCCATGCCATGCTCCTCCCGACATCGACAGCTATACAAATCCAGTGGTTGCTGCATGGATTTAATCATAGAACTAGATAAGCTCTTTTGCATCGAATAAAATATATCGAACAAAGCTTTAAGTATAGAGTTGAACTTACTCGAAGTTGTATGGTAGCCATATAGTAGAGTGTTGTTGGAGATTTTTGAAAGCCAGGGCAATGTATGCCGCAACCTTAAGGGACTCTTCCCTTAGTTTCACCGTACGGATGCGCTCTTTCTCTCGAAGAGTCTTTGCAGCAGCTAGCTCTTTGGCATCCAGTGTCCACCGTTTAGGGTAATTAAAATTTGTTTGGGCTATAGCTTGAGGGTCTACATACCCAGCTTTCACACTTGGCATTTGTTTGACAATGTGCACTTGCATTCTACAAATCACGACGTGGGTTAGTTACAACAAAATTCAAAGATTACATTCATATTATATCGGGAGGACAAGGCTTATAGGCACCACATGCGAATTAGATTCATCTCCATTTCCCCATGTGAAAGCATGTGTGCATGTCATTAAAGTCAAAGACAATTTTCTTGGCTGGGCTTCCAAATGTGCCGGTGGGGAAGCATGCTTGTATGAGATCTATGCTCGTTGGGAGAACACGCAAGTACCAATCATGGAACCTTCTCATTCCAAGTGGTAGGCGCTAGATGTCCCAGTTTGGTAGGAAGGGCTTGCCTCTTTCATATGTTTTCGGGCAATCCTTTGACCATTTGATGGCATCAACATTTGGATACTGCTTTACAATTGGTGGAGTTTGCTAGTGACGGCCTCCTCAGAACCCTGTGATGGGACTTTTTTAACTTGGTTCTCAGGCTTGAACTGGTCATGGGAAAACCACTTGGACACCGACGAGACGTCTTTGATCGAAACATAAACTGAACTTATGGTGACTAGATGCTTCTTTCGAAGTTCCCATTCAGGCACGTCTTCATCTTCTTGTGCATCACCTTCTTCAGAAGGCACTCATTGTTCATGTATCAGCTGTGCTTATTTAGAAGATTGTGGTATCTCATGATACACTTGCTCGATACGAGCTGGAGAAGGTTGTGGCATCTCATCAGGCACATGCTCGCTAGGAGGCGGGAAGAATGTGGCATCTCAGGAATGTGGGGGTCATGAGACGGTGAAAATATCTCCCCGACCTCAACAACTCGCTCCAAATTTGGGACAGGGGGAGGCGGCGAAGAAGTAGTCAATATAATGTCCCGTTTGTGCTAGAGGATGAACTGCCTCATAACGTCTCCGAGTAACACCAGCCCCTTGGGAGTTGCGTAGTATATCCTCCACTGCATGAACTCGGGCTTCACTGTATGCACCTCGACCCCAGTGTAGTCCGGCGGTATCTTATTATTGTGGTGTAAGCCACCGGGAGGATGTGCCACACCTGTTGCCACCTCCATCACAGTGTTCTGTCGGTCGCTGAGAAACATTAAGGTGCAACTAGTTGGTTCCCGTATGCGATCGATGGGGGTTGTGGCTGCAGTGGAACCTTGGCTGCTAGGAACTTTCGGAGGGCTACCAACTAATGCCAGTTCTCCCTAAGGCGTCACTAATATCCGTGGCTTCGTAGACAGTCCTTGCTCCTCCAATGCCTTCGCAACTAGAGCCTTCACTTGGAGCTCAAGACTAGTCTTCCGGTCTCTGCCATGTTTCTTATACATGTGCCTGTCCTCTTCGAATCCTTGCTTCCAGGTCGTCCTTTTCCCTAGCCCCCTGGTGCGGCCTGTGTGCTCCTTGTTTCCCAAGCCAAGGCTAAGCTCGTCCCTCTCTCTGGAAGGATTGAATGAGCCCTTCTCCTTGTCTTCAGCATATTTCAGTATCCTTGATACTGCCTCTTGGGTCTCTGGCTTATCAAACTTAAGATTACCGCCGGATGATTCTATACTCCTCGCATATATCCAGTTCCTTTAGCGTACCTTCGAATTCGTCACATCGATATTCCCAGCAGTTGCGGCCTCTTCGTCCATCTTCCTAAACTGCTCTTCCTTGGCATAGTAGCCACCGGGGCCTAGATGATGGTGGTGTTTGTTCCTCTTTGCCAGCTTAGTGTTACGAGCACTGAGCTCCAATGCCTCCGGTGAAGTCTTCTGAGCCACGAGCTCCTCCCATTGACTAGGAGTTATTTTGCTGAACTTGTTGAAGGGATTTAACCCCTTTTGGATATACTTCGTGTTGAGCTCCGACCTCCAATGTCGGAATGACTCCCATCATCCTGAAAGTATTTTTTTACCAATTCGTGCTTACCCTCCGAAATCTAAAATTGAGTTTCAGCGGCCTATCCCATAGTGCATTCTTTGTGTTCTCTGGTACCTCTTTCCAGTTAGAGATTGCTGGGTTCAATTTATCTCTTACTAGGGCCCCGATCGCATTACGAAATTGTCCTCTTAATTCCTTTGGCTCAAGGATCTCTCCTGCTGGCCCGACATCCGTTATCACATAGCATGACTTATCTGGATATAGATTTCCTTTTCTATCCCCTCGTTTCCTCTTAGGCTTGGTAGTCGTGGTTGTGTCTTGAGGTTGTGGAGCAGAGGCATCGTGATCCGTCTCTGTGGTTGTTGCCTCTGCTCTCCTTTCCTCTACTCCGTCTTGTCCAGCGAGATGTCACGGACGTCGATGTCGTCTTTTCCGAGTTTCAGGAGGGACCTATATATACGACAGGTCAAAGTGTTAGCAGAGGTAACACAGCCAAAGCTTTAGCAAAATTTACAAGCTAAGACTTTTTCCCTATCTCCTTGTTTGGGTCAAAATCCTTGTCCAAATCTTCCTCCGTTGGCCTCCTTCTGGCTTCACGTGGGAAAGGATCCTTGGGACTTTCATATCTCTCTTCTGAGTCATCATCATCATCATCCTCTTCTTCTTCGCCTTCAGCATCCTCTCCTTCGGGGCCTTCCTCCTCGTCACACTACTCCTGAGTAAGCATCACTTCTAGATCCTTTTCTACCTCGTTATCGAACTGTTCCTGAGTAAGCTGGTCCTCTAGTGCTTGCTCCTCAAGGGTTGGCTGCTCATCATGCTCGGGGCATCGGGCTGCATGTCTGGTGTCCGCGACATTATTTCACGCTTTGTTCTAATAGATGCAAGAAAGTGTGCTTTAGGTACGTGAGAAGGTATAAGAAATAAAAAAAGGTCTATAAAACAAAGTAGTCCTATAAAACAACAATATGTCAAAAAAATGAGAAGTAGCAGTAGTAGAGGCCTCAGAAACATGTCAATCATCATCTGATCTTGAACTTGAAGCATCAAGGCATCATAACAGAGAAGAGAGGAGAAGGTAATGTAGGGGCAGCTGCTAATGATGCTAAGTTCCTCACAAGTTCTTGATCATCAGCTCATATTTCATATAATGTATGGACTTAGACAATTTCATCATCGGCAAAACAAAGGAGAGGAGAGGAGAGGGGAGATTTGGCAAAAAAAAGCAACAGCTGCTTAACAAACATAGAGAGGAAAAGGTGTAAAAACAAGCAGTAGCTGCTTCCCAAACATAGAGGATAGGAAAAATAGCCAAAAAATAGTTGACTGCTGTCACATGGTTGGAAGACCCCTGCAGATCAAAATCTGGTAACTTAGATAGCCAGCTAGTAGTAGTAGGAGAGTAGCTAGCAGCAAGTAGAGTAGCTAGCAGCCAGCTAGTACCAGTAGTAGTTTCTAAGAGTATAGGGAAGAGGGCAGAGCAGCAGCCAACACTAGAGTAGTATAGAGTAGTAGTAGAACAGTAGCAGCAGCAGTAGTAGTAGGACAGTAGTATAGTAGTAGTAGAACAGTCAATGTGTTCCAGGAAATAAAGCCATTAATAAGAACAATGTGATAGAATACAAGCATCAATAGTACCACGTTGACAATGTGATAGGAAATAAAGCCAATTTGTTGACAGTTTAAATGAGCAATGGAGGAAATAGGATTTATTAACTTGCAAGAAGACTCACTGTGCATATATAAAACAGTGGGCATATATAAGCATATATTAAAACAGTTGGCATATATAAAACAGTCTATTCTCAAGAGTTCAAGAGCCATCTAAGTTTCATGCTGGAATTAATAATACAGCTAGCAAAGCAACTTCTTAGTAATACAGCTCGAGCATAGAAATTCTTAATAATACAGCAGCAAGCAACTTCTCTCTTAATAATACAGCAGCATGCAATTTTTATTTTGATCACAATGGTAGGGTCTGAGCAATATTTTCTAAGTAAGCAGCAGGCTAATCAGTTCACCAGACTAAGCAGCTGTCAAGCATGCAATGAGCATTTACACAAATAAGCACACAAGCTGATGACTGCATTGCCCACTATTTCACTGTCATATCTAAACAAGCTCAAGCAACAATGCACATATCTAAAAGTAGTGGGCATTTCTAAAAACAGTGAGCCTTCTTGCAAGTTGCACTAACTGACTCAAGTTGCACTAACTGACAGTTTAAATGAGCAATGGAGACCACAAAGATGAAAAAAATGACAACAGTCCCCATGTTAAAAGTTTTTTTAGGGGTAAAGGATGACAAGTTGACAATAGAGAGATGAGCCATGCATGTTTGAACGAAGAAAGAAAACATGTAATAAACTGACCCGTGTTTTCCGCCCAGCATTACACTCACTATATAATACTATATATGCTGTTTTAATTTAGAATCATGAGATGATGCATTACAAAATGCATGAGTCATATAGGCATCACATATATAAAAATCTAGATCTCAGTTTCGAGAAAAAGCCCACTGGTATCTCCATTACATGTATATAACATAAAAGCTTCAGAGGGGACAGTAACGCAAACAATTTGCTCTTTCCAATGAAGAAAGCTTCAATCTTGCGACAAGGGACGCTATGGGCAGAGGGAAGTGAGGTGGCAGCCAAGTGGGGAGGTGGACAGGTTAGCTAATAGTGTTTGTGGGATTAAGGTTTTTACATTCCTTTGTATACACTGTACCATGATTTGGGGCCGGTCACTTGGAATAAATTAGTAGTCCAACACAACGACCAGCAAGGCAGCTAGACAGGACCTGCCGGCAGTCGTCTTCCAGTGCTCCGTATCTGTCCAAATCCGGCCGGCGGCAGCAATGACTAACGCAGGTCGTGTCATTATTTAATCACAAAGACTAGAAGAGCACAATTTTTATCGAGAAAGTAGTATCTTTATATATATAGAGAGAGGATGTGGCCGGGCGAGGTGTTTAGTCTATATATATACCAAATATTAAAGAGCCAAAGTATTATTCATATATATCTTTTCTTCGATTGTGTGGTAGCTAGACAGCTTTGGAGTGAAATGTCTGAGGTGTTAGATAGAGATGTAGGAGCAGATTTCGCTTCTATAGGAACCTTGTGGCTCAGTAATATTTTTGTTCTGCTGCCCTGTGGGGGCTTTGGAAGCTGAGAACTGTTTATGCTTTCAGGATATGAGGTGGAAAAATGGTCATTGTTTGTTACAGAAGGTAACAGCGATGATTCAGAGCTGGTCTCTTCTTTGCCCAAAAGAGATGCAAGGGGAGTTCATGGCTCAGTTGGACAGGATGAAATCTTTCTACTCAAGACCTCTTAGGATTACTGGCTGAACCAAGTATACAACAAGTCGGAGAGGTACCTCTTTCAATATGGGAGAGGTACCAACTATAACAGCCACTCTAGTTGTTAGCAGCCTCAAAGGGGCAACACACCACTTAGATATATCTATCTATGTAGGTCAATTTCTTGATGCAACGATGAATGCACCCAAAGATAGTGACGGTCGAGCAAACCCCCCTGCCATGTTCCTCTTACATAGCTCCTTTTTTATATTTATATTAATATTAGAGTGTTCCTTGTTTATAATATTATACTAGAGTCTTCTTGCTGACATACGATTCAACACACTATATATGTGCATGAATTTGATGCTAAGATAAAAAAATATACACTGGACAATCAATGCCTGGCGGCTTAGGTCAATGGCACATTTGATTTTTGTAAATTTCTGTCACCTAGCTCAAATGGCCTGATGGAACTTTCTTTTGAGGATCTCAAACTGAGAAACAGAAAAGATATTGACGGCACACCGAGACTGCTCCGCAAAGGAAGGAAGGGGAGAGAAGGGAGCGGGCATACCTGGTGGGTGATCCTCGCCGGTGAAGAGGTGGCGAAGTGGGGCGGGGTTCGCCCAGCCGTTCGAGGGGGTGCGCTGGTGCGCCGCCGGCCGGGTGCACCGCGGCACCTCAAGGTCGGAAACTAGCGCCGCCGGCCGGTCGAAAACCTAGGGCGGGGAGCAGCAGGCGCGCGGGTGCGGGGAGGGGGCGCGGGTGCGGGGAGGGGGCGCGCGGGTGTGGAGATGGGGCGCGCGGGTGCGGGGAAGGGGCGCGGGCTGGCATCGGGACAGGTCTGGGAGGCGGCGTCGGTGGGGCAGCCTGACGGCGTCGGAGGAGAAGAGAGCGCCCAACAACAGACAACACCCATGCGCCCTTGGATTTATAGTCGGGATAATTTCTAGGGGCGGTTCCTGATCCAAATTACCTACAAATGCATTTGTAGGGGCGGTTCCTGATCCAACCGCCCCAACAAATATTTTTTATTTTTTTAAATTATTAATTCAGTATTATAAAAACAATTATGTATATATAAAACAATTGTGTATATGTAATTGTGACCAAAATAAAAGTAATATAAAAACAATTGTGTACATGCACAAATATATATATAAACAATTGTAGTCAAAAGAAATATAGAAAACAAAAAAACAAAAATTAGAAATTTGAATTTTAAAACTTGGACTACAATTTTATGACATTAAATGAAATAAAATAAAAATGTTGTAAACATAAAAGTTGTATAACTCATCAACATGTACAACTTTTATTTTGGTCATCTTGTCATATGACTTTGTTTGAACGATTCAAATTTTGAAATTCAAACAATTTCAACTTAAAACAATATTTTGAAAGAGTAAATGATTTTATATGAAAAACTCATGAATACCAAAGTTATAGAACTCATCAATATGTACAACTTTTATTTTGATCATATTTTCATTTCACCAAATTTGAACAGTTGAAATTTTGAATTTCAATAATTGGCAACTTCAAACAAGATTTTGAAACCTTAAATGATTTCAACAATAAAAGTCGTGAACATAAAAGTTGTTGAACGCATCACTATCTACAACTTTTATTTTGGTCACTTCTTCATGTGACAAAGTATTAGTAAACATTGTTCATAAATTCACATATGACTCAAAGTTTCCTAAACTATACGAGAAACATGTTGATTTGTGAACAATGTTTAATATCACTTTGTTAGATGAAGAAATGATCAAAATAAAAGTTGTAGATCTTGATGAGTTATACAACTTTGGTATTCATCACTTTTTCAGCTAAAATCATTTAATGGTTGAAAATCTCGTTCGAACTTGTCATTTTTTTAAATTTGAAAATTTGAAGTGCTCAAACTTTGTCAAATGAAAAGAATGACCAAATCAATACACTAACTTGATAGGGAAAGATTTTAGAAAATTTTAGGAAAAAAAATCATCACATTTGGAGTTAGTATGTGGGAGAAAGACTAGTTACAAATTTTACCCAGAGATTAAAAAGTAAAAGCACAACTGTTTATGATAATCAATGATGAACAAGTGTGATTTCTCTTTTTAATCTATGGCAGAAACTTATAACTAGTTTTTCTCCCTCATACTAACTTCAAATGTGATGGTTTTTTTTCTAAAATTTTCAAAAATCATGCTCTATCATTTTAGTCTAGTCATCTATCTTTGTCACTAATTTTGAGCAATTCAAATTTTAAATTTTAGAAAATGACAGCTTCAAACCTGATTTTTAAACACTAAATGATTTCAGCTGTAAAGGTGATGAATATAAAAGTTGTATAACTCGTCAAGATCTCCTACTTTTATTTTGGTTATTTCTTCATTTCATAAAGTGTTAAGTGATTTCATAAAGTTTTAGTAGTAATAGAGTGGATGTTCAAATAGAGTCATCTGGATGTTGCAAAGGGTAGTCTCACACACATACATAAATGTAGTCTCACACGCATACAAAAATATGTAGTCTTACACACGTACATAAATATATAGTCTTACACACATCCATAAATAAAGTCTTACAAACACACACTTACATAAACACTCCATGTTCAACAACTAGCTAGCCTGCTGTAATGACTTTCCCCTTGACACATTTTTGTTCCCATGGCAATATGTCTTTGGGGAGGTTCTTTTCCACAAAACTGATCTTCTTAGGAAAGTCTATGAATAGCGGCATCTCATCGTAGTTATTGTAAGCTTCAACATCGTCCACGCCATCAACTCCAATCATGTACTGTTTCCTGGGGACAACCACGTGCTTTGTCTTTTTCTTCGGGGGGAGGTTACTTTGTGGGTCAGACATATAGAAAACTTGTGTGACACGTGAAGCGAGCACCCAAGGGTCATCTTGGTAGCCTAGATTCTCGAGGTCCAGGACTCTCAATCCGATCTCGTTCAGTTGGTGTTGTTTGATCCAGCGGCATCGAAACAGGGCCACCGTTATATCCCTTCCATAGTCAAGTTCCCATATCTCTTCAATGATGCCAAAGTATTGGATCTTTCGCCCCAATTCATCGAGAGCCTCTATTCGAATGCCGCTGTTTTGGTTCACATATTTACTATCCTTTGTGTGGGTATAGTATGTATACCCATTGATGTCATAAGCATTCCAAGATGTCACTTGTCTCGATGGCCCCTCCGCTAACCTACTGATGGTAATAGAGTCTATGGTTTCTCCAGGCGGTATGTTTTGGTCCTTCAACCATGTAGTTAGTCATTGCTTGTGTTGTTTCATGACCCAATCATCCGAACGGCTATTTCTCTCCGCCATAATGATAGCCAAGTGTTCATCAATGTATGGTTGCATCAGTTGTGTACTCTGCAAGACACTGTAATGCGCTTGACTCACCTCTTTGTAATCATGGTCGATGAACACTTTTCTACCACTGGTGCCCTTCCCAGCCAGGCTACCCTTGTGACGAGAATCAGGTTTACCAATCCCTTTCTGTACTTTTAGGTACTCTTGACAGCACTCGACGACTTCTTCAGTACTGTAACCCTCTATCATGGAGCCCTTTGGATATGCTCGATTATGCACGTATCGACTTAGAACTGACATGAACCGCTCATAGGACCACATTTCATGTAAGTAGCAAGGGCCCAGCGCCTGTATATGATGAACCATGTGAATCATGAGATGTGGCATTATATTAAAAAAAAGCAGGAGGTAAACATATCTCTAGTTCATTTTGTGTCTCCACCACAAATTCATGTAGGTCACTCAGCTCTTGCTTGCCAATCGTCTTCTATGAGATCTTCGAAAAGAAGTAGCACATGCGGGTGATGGCCATTTTCAAGAACTCTGGCTTTATAGCCCTGATTGCAATAGGTAGAAACACTGTCAGCATCACATAGCAATCGTGAGCCTTGCAGTGTGTTATTGACAAGTCCTTCATCGACACTACCTTCTTCACATTTGCTGAAAACCCAGTTGGGACTTTGATCCCCCTTAGGAAATTGCATATAGCTCTCTTCTCGTCTGGTGTTAGGTTGAAGCACGCCGCGGGCAGAGTGTATTTTCCATTAGCCTCAGGTACCGGGTGAAGTTGTGGAATCACGTTTAGCTGCACCATGTCTTTCCGTGCTTTTAGACCATCCTTTGACTTGCTTGTGTCCATCAAGGTAGCAATGAGACTCTTAAAGACATTCTTCTGCACGTGCATAACATCAATGGCATGGGGGACTTCCAAGTCTGGCCAATAAGGCAGATACTGAAAGAAGATCGATTATTTCTTGAAAGGTACTCCTTCGACAGAAGGTGTGCTTCTATCTCTATTCGTCCCATCCGGATTCTTCTTTCCATAGATGATGCGTATGTTTTTCACCATTCTGTACACATGTTCTCCGTTATCACGTCTCTCCGGAGGGGGTTCAATCTCCGGGGCATTGTCATAAAATCTAAATAACAATTTGCTGTGGTACTTGTGACTTGTATTTAAGAAGCGTCGGTTCCTTAGGTAAACTATCTTCTTGGATGCATCCAAGTACATCCATGTAGTACCATCCAAGCAAACCAAGCATCCCGTCTTTCCTTTGATCTATCCAGACAAAACAAATAGTGCGGGGTAATCATTGGTAGTAACAAATATTATTGCTTTACATATGAAGTCCTCCTTTTGGAACGCATCATACATCTGCTCCCCATGCCTCCATAGCCTCTCCATTTCTTGCATCAAAGGCTCGACGAACACGTCTATATCAATGCCTGGTTGTTTAGGGCCAGAAATAAGAATAGTGAGGAGAAGGTACTTTCTCTTCTAACACAACCATGTTGGGATGTTATACATGGTCAAGATCACTGGCCATGTGCTGTGGTCGCTCATCCTCTCATTGAAGGGATTCATTCTATCGGTGCTCAAGTCAAACCGTACATTCCTTGGGTCATCGCTGAATTCTTTGTGATTCTCATCAAACCTTTGCCACTAACTACAATCAGCAGGGTGTGCAATATTATCATCATCCACTTTGCGCTCATCATCCCACCATGTTATGAGTGCGGCTTCTTTAGGGTTTAGGAAGATACGTCTCAAGCGGTCGGTCACTGGCAGGTACCACATTATCAAGGCAGGAATTCTTCTCTGCTTTGCATCGTTGCCTAATGGAGTGTCCTCTGGGGACTGAGATTCTTGTACCACCTTTTTGTACCCTTCTTATTTCTCTTTTTCCCCATGGAGGCTTCGTCCCCACCATAAAGGTCATTGTTCTTGTATCGGCTGGCCCCACACCGGGGACATTTATCTAGTGACTTAAACGTTTCGCCATAAAAAAGTATACAGTGGTTGGGGCATGCATGGATTTTTTTCAACCCCCATTGTCAATGGACTTATGACCTTCTTCGCTTGGTATGTGTTGGCGGGAACTGAGTTTGGTTGTGGCAGCACCCATGACAGGAGATGCAATAGATCATTGAAACTACAGTCTGACCAGCCGTATTTAGCCTTCAGGATGAGCAGCTTAAGCACAAAACGTAGCAATGTCCAATGTATCGAACAACCCTTTTCAACACCATACACAGTCTCCTTCGATGCTTTTATCACCCTTTCAAAATTTTCTAAACCTTTCGGGCTATTTAGTAAAATCTCTGGTCCAAGGGCTCGAATCATGTCTTCCAAATCATCTTCATCCCCGACACGTGCTCCACCATCATTATTGGCACCACCTTCATCGTTACCATCCCAACCACCAGCATGACCACCTTGTTCATTGCCAAACTCGAAATCCATTCATGCATCAAGTTCTGCTGAATATTGGGACAGGGATTCTATGGTTTCGTCGTCGTATTCGTCCTCATCCTCGTCGTTAACAATAACCGTTTCACCATGATGAATCCACACTGTGTAGTCCTCAACAAATCCTCGCATAATCAAATGTGATCTGATAATAGTCACATCTGTCCATACCATACGGTTCTTGCAATCTTTATATGGGCAAATAATTGTATCATTATTCTCTTTCAATGTCATTGCATGCTTCTTTACGGCTTCAATAAATTTATCCACCTCTTCACGGAAACCTGCCTGAAACCTTAACGAACCATACATCCAAGAGTTCCTGTACTCCATCTTTTACAACAACAACAAAACAAACATTAAAGAACTACTTATTCAGATATATATAAAAATGAAACAAATTAATAATTACTTGAGAATAATTGTATATACTTCAGATATATATGAATATAAATCTAATATAATTACATGAAGCATACAAACACACCATGGTAGAGAAAAATTAATTAATGGCCCATTTATCCATAAATAATTAAAATACATATTTATTGATTACAATAAACAATTTCAAAGACAACAATTAGCAACAATTATACCTTACCCAATATCTTTCATACAAACCCTAGTCCAATTTCATCAAACATAAATTTACTAAAACAAAATTAATAAAAAAACCAAACCCTAGATCTAGATCCACATGCACATAAAACATCCATAAAACTAACTAATTGTTCACTAAAATCAAAAAACATGGACCAAATAAGGGTATGATCTTGTTCCCCTCTCTAATTTACCCTAGTACATTTAAAACTTGGGTCTAATTTGCTTCATAAGTAGCTCAAGCACCATAGAAGAGAGAAAAATAAAACTCTAATTACTCACTAACTAACCATTAAAACTTCAAAAAAAGTGTGGAATAGCATTTTCTTACCTTTTACAACCTCTCCACCAAAGGATTTGAGACCAAAACCTTCCCCCTTAGCAGAGCAATTTTTTAAGGTGCTCAAAGCCTCCCCACTTTCTTTCACGGATTGGAGTGAGTGACCCGAAGAGCAAGAAGGTGCTGCAGCTGTTTTATATGTGGGTCATTTGTAGGAGCGGCTGATGATTGAGCCGCCCCAACAAATCAGAGCTATATATACGGGGGCATTTGTAGGGGCAGCTTAATCACCAGCCGCCCCTACAAATAGCAACTCCAGGGGCGGCTGGTGATTGAGCCGCCCCTACAAATCAGACCCCATTTGTAGGGGCGGCTCGTATCACCGGCCGTCCCTGCTGTTCTATTTGTAGGGGCGGCGACTGTCTGAGCACCTGAGCATGCCACTGTATGGGCGTCTCCATCATCAGCCGCGCCTAAAAAAAAATTCGAACTGTTGCTAAAAATCATTTTTTACGTAGCGATATGATTTGATTTGTGCCACAGTACTACCACGTACTATTTCGTTGGATTCTTCCACGGTACTGCCACGTTCATAGGCTGATGCACGACAAGAAAACGAGTCTTGTTTAGATTGTAAATTTTTGCAATTTAGACATTGTAGCATGTTTCGTTTGTATTTGACAAACTTTGTCCGATCATGGACTAACTAGACTCAAAAGATTCGTCTCGTGATTTACAACCAAACTGTGTAATTAGTTATTTTTTTTACCTATATTTAATGCTCCATACATATGTCTAAAAATTGATGTGATGGAGAGAGAGTGAAAAAACTTGAAATTTTGAGGTAATCTAAACAAGGCCCCGAGCAAGAAAAAGGACGACGGGCTTCGGGCCTGGTCAGAGCGGCCTGGATTTGTCTTGTCTGGGGCCTGTCAGCTTTTTTTACTGTGTGGTCGCCGAAATGGCTGCTCTTGTCTTCGCGTTATGCCTGCGGCCTGCCTCGTTCTTTGTTTTCTGGCTTTTGGATATATGGTCATCATGCATGGTCAGATACTCAGATGTACTATACATAGTCAGATGAGTGCGTGCATGCATTTACACGTCTTGGTGGCTGCTCTTGTCCGCACTCATTTATATGTAATATTTTTTCTACTTACTGACAGTGGCGGAGCTCGAACAAAAATTTAGGTGGGACGCATAGGAGGCATAACTTTTTAATGACATCACAAGGACACATCATTAGCTAATCTATGACAAATTTAAACATTGATATATGATGGTACCTCTCATCTATTAATTCAACAAAGACCAACCGGGCAAGAAGTGTCCATATTAAAGACCAAAATCCAACTTTTCAAGAGCTAAGAAACAAGAAAATTTGAAGAACAAATTAGATAATGACTTAGTGTGTGATGTATGAGGAGACATTCAGACATACCAAGATCTGCTCAGCCTACTCCTCCCTCTCCCTCCCCTATCATCTGCTCGTGCCCCCACCAAATCCTCCTCCTCCATCAGAGCGGCCTGCCTGCACCGTTGTTACGAGCGGCGAGCAGGCGCCGGCGTGTCGCGCAGCTCAGGGATGGCCGGCCAGGGTGGCTGCAACGAGTGGCGTGGCTTGGCCGCGTGGGCTTGGGGGCTGCACGTAGGGCTGGGGCCTGGGGCGCCCCGCGGAGCTCCGACCTCTGCGCCGGCGGACCGTGGACAAACGAAGGTCGCGAGCGGTGAGCGGCAAGCACGACAAACGCGGCTCCAGCTGGAGTGGGAATTAGGGGTTGCCGGGTTGGGGCATTTCCACTTGGGCTAGCTCCCGGCTGGGCTTATTGGGCCTAATTTTCTTCCCTCCCCATTTTTCCTTGTGCCTGGTAGCGCTCTCTCGCGTTGGACGTCGGACGCCGCAGCTCCTTTGCTGGCCGAAAGGGAGGAAGACAAAGGGGTACTAGGGTGCTACTCCGGCGGTAGGTGGGGCAGCTGCCCCACCCTGCCGCATGGGGAGCTCCGCCTATGCTTACTGATGATGCCATTAGCAGAAAACTACTGCCACAATGGGGAAAAATGAGAGACTTGGACTTAGTAGCATGCAACTTTAGAGTGGGGGAGGAATGGTATTTTATTTTTTTCTACCACTTTTCATCCTTTTTCTACGGCGGCGTAATGCTAGCAGATGCGAGGCCAGGCAGAACAGAAGAGCTTTGCTACGACCCGTACGTTCGACGACCACCATCAATTTGGCGAACTTGAACGCGATGTTTCAGCGCGCCGGTTGAACAATGAACAGTACCATATGAAAACGCACGTGCGCGCCGCGCCGCCGGCGGCGTCAGTGGTTGACTACCCTATTACACAACCTATTGTACTACTACTAGTACCTGTCATTAACGAACGGTTCGGACGGGATGTTCCCGAGAAAAGACAGCACACGGCACCGGCATGCGTCGGAACCCTGGCCGGCCCATGGCCACCAGTGCTGATGAGCTATCCCATCAACATACGTGTGCAATCACAACGAGAACATATTCTATAACATGTACTCCCTCGGTCCGGAAAAAAACACAATTCTAGCTTTGAATCTGGACATGCGTCTCCTTGCGACCAGTTCAGAGTTTAACACGAATTAAGATACTTGTCTTCCTCATATACAACAAGTTCTTGTGGGGACGACACTGCCCACTGATTCTCCTGCTTAATTCGCCCTCGTGTGTGACACCTTTTTCATATATAAAATGATAGATGATGTTTATAACTTGGACCCATATGCACATGGACTTGGGTTGAGTGAGTGAATGCAACGGTCTCAACTACTCCATCCATTATAAACCGTAAGTCGTTCCGGTTCTTTTACGTATGTAGCTTTACCACATAGTAAAAGCTATATATTAAAAAAAGCTAGAAACACTTATAATTTAGAACGATGGGAGTAGTAGTAGAGTCAATGGATTTTAATTTTTTTTTGCCTCAGAACGTAGCAATAAGCTTCCTAGCCTGTTTTTTAGATTTATTTAACATTTTTCTGATTATAGCCTCACTGGATACAAGCTTTTATTTTTTTCCTGCTTTATCATATAAACTTAAATTATCCAGCTACATTCATTAAAAAAAACTCACAATGTAGTTTTTGGCCCTTAAGGGCATATGCTTTCCTACTATGCATCGTTGGATCATGCCCATGGAGATATGTGCACACAATTTCATATACATCCAATGGTGCACGTCAGAAAAGCACATGCCTTTAAGGGCAGATTTTTACTGTACACGCTAGTTCCCTCGTGTCAGCTTGAACAACCCGTACATAGTTTACCTTTTTATGACAGATTGAGTGCAGATGGTTGATGACGTTGAGTACCATAACATAGGCTACTTACCGTTCCTAAGAAGACTACTCTGTTTCATCCTTTGGATACATATTTATCAAGGTTAAGTTTTTAAGTTTTTGAAACTTTGAGAGCTTTATTCCTACTAAGTTCCTTATTATAACACTCAACTATGACTGAGTCTATTTTTCAGCCTTGGATCATGAAACCATTCATTTTTCAATATCAACTATCAATACTGTTCACTTTTCAACTTGACTCAAAAGAGAAAAGCTTATATTATAACACTCTCAACTATGACTGAGTCTATTTTTCAGCCTTCAATCATGAAACCATTCATTTTTCAAACCTCAACTATCAATACCATTCACTTTTTCAACATGACTCAAATTTAGAGTGCATTTACGTAGCATGACGTCGACATGGAGACATGATAGACAACTAATACTATTTGAAGTATTAAATTTATAAATAGATTTAAAATTTTGAAACTATTCTAAGTGAAGTACAATACATAATATGACTGCACTATAGATAGTACCACTAGTACAGAAACAAGCTGTACTCCCGGTTGGGAAACCCCTTCAGTCCCGGTTTCCCAACCGGGAGCACGAATCCGGGACTAAAGGGCCCCTCATTTAGTTCCGATTTCTTGCCCGGGATTAAAGGTCGGTTGGTAATACCAACCGGGGCTAAAGAGGCCTCCTGGCCTGGCCACGTGGGTCGGCCCTTTAGTCCCGGTTGGTATTACCAACCAGGACTAAAGGTTTTCTTTTTTATTTCTTTTTTTGTTTCTATTTTCAATTGATGATTCGTTTTGGTTTTCGAATACACATTCTACGCTGCTAATAATATTCGTATTATCCGTTTGTATTCAATCCAGTTTCGAAAACAGCAGTGGTACATTTCGGCCATGGCGGTGCTCCACAACCAACGTACCCATATACACAAAGAAAGAAGACGGATCTGCGGCACAGTCGAGCAGCACGCCACGGCCATGGCGCACTAGGCACAAGAGCCGACTCGATGGCTCAGCGCAAAATCGTGCAACAAAAATCGAAGAGCCATATCCCATTACAAGATTGCTGGCACGAGGGCTCGGCACACGCATCTATCCGATTACAAAAGGGGTAATAAGAAGAAAAGGCGGTCACCGTGGCGGCTTGGTGCAGATGTAGGGATGGTGGAGATTCGCGGTTCGGTTGCCGAATTAGGCGATGCCGGCTCGCGGTGCGCCTCGGCGTCAGGCTCAACCGTCGGGGACGTTGGGGGAGTTGTCGAGAGGGTAGCTGACAGCTTGTGGACGGGGCGCCGTGTGGCCGAACTCGGGGTCCGGATCGACGCAGACGTGCTCGTGCTCCTCAGCGGCGGCGCTGGACTTGGGTCCGCCGGTCTCGGGGAAGATGAGACCCGCGGGATGGGAGGGGATCTCGTCGCCGGCTCCGGGGCTCCTCGTCCTCGGCGGTGCGTCGGCTCGGGCGGCTCCTCCGCTGCGGCGTCGGGCTCGGGCGCGGGGAAGGTGCGGCAGCGCTTCCACTGGCGTGCTGCAGTGGCGATGGGCGACGAAGACGAAGAGTGAGGAGGAAGAAGAAACAATCACCTTATATAGGAGAGGGGCCTTTAGTCCTGGCTCCTGTAAACGTCTGGGACTAAAGGTATTACCTTCAGTTTCGGCTCGTAATACCAGCTGGGACTAAAGGTCTTGGTGCAGATGTAGGGACCCGTCTCGTTACCAGCCGAGACTAAAGGTATACCTTCAGTCCCAGCTCATAATACCAGTCGGGACTAAAGGTCTTGGTGCGGATGTAGGGACCCGTCCCGTTGCTGCCCGCGGCGTTGTCACTTGCGGCCGGGACTAAAGGTCTTGGTATGCATCGTTGAGCACATCTGTAGCGTTATCTGCAAGGACGTTTTCCTGTCGCGCGGCAGTGACTCTTCGGTACGGTTTGTTTTCATGTGTGCCCTCGGCTAGCCTAGCCACCTGTCAGTGTCAGATACGGTATATATTAGGAGTAGTAAACGCAAATGATGAAGTCCTGTACCATGCATACCAAGAGTAAATCTGCGGGTTCAACTACAGATGTGCTCGACGATGTTACCGGGAGTGCTAAACATATATGATTTTTTTACCGTAGTAGTAAGTACGTGTACAAGAGTGTACAACTAGTTACCAGGACACCCACCCTATCATTGTACTCCTACGGTCTACGGTGTAGTACGTCGAACAGACGAGCACTACTACTCTCCACTGTTGATGACAGCGATCTCCTCCGATCCGGACACGCACCCACTATTGCATTGCAGGCCGTCCGGCCAGGCTAGCCTTTTTTTTTTTACCTTTAGTCCCGATTGGAGACAGCAACCGGGACTAAAGGTCCCATTCTGGTCCTGGACGGAGCCTCCAGCCGGGAGTAGACTTTTACTCCCGGTTGAAGGGACCAACCGGGAGTAAAAGTTAACCTTTAGTCCCGGTTGGTAGCTCCAAGCGGGACTAAAGGTTCCCTACAGCAAAAGCCTGTCGCAGTAGCCGTTGGGCAGGGACCTTTAGTCCCGGTTGGAGCTACCAACCGGGACTAAAGGTTTCTCAAGTCCCGGGTGCGAAAAATACTGGGACTAAAGCCAAATTTCGAAGTGGATCAAAAGTCGTTTCTCTACTAGTGTACAGTCATTCAAACTAAACTAAACCTTTTTCCATCGATCAAATTACACTTCATACTAGCTTGTACTCCTGCCATCTAGTGCAACTGAAAATGTAAAATCAATAAGGTGAGTTGATGTTCAAGCGATGAGATGGTTCAAATAAAATACATAACACAAGAGCCTAACTAGCAGCACAAAGATCAGCAACACATGCACCTGATACGTGGAGAGAATGTACACGCAACATGAGACTATTTCTTTGAAAGGCTGCAGCTACGTACAGTACACTACTACAAAACTAGGAATCACCGCCAATTCCAAAAGCACCTTCACTGCTGGATTTGGAACCGGCATTGCGTCATCTGCATTGAAGGTCAGAGGTTATCATTGTTAATTGGGCTCTCAACCAACAGTGATGAAGATTTCCAAAAAAAATCAGAGCACCCTGTCGTGGCTCCCCACCGACGGGCTCGCCATGCCGTGCGGCCACAGTCGACGCACCACAAGGCCCCACTGCTGCCTTCACCCTACGCGCAGCCGCTATAGCTCCACATGTCCGCTGGCACCGCCAACACACACAGCCAGGCCTGGAGCCCCACACGGATCGATGGGCTTTGCCGCCGCTGCCCGGCCGCCAGGCTCGCAGTCGCAGCGCTGCTCCTGCACAATCGCAGCCGATGCACCACCGAGCGAGCCAACCATTGCCCTGTCAGGAAACTGAAGGCCGCTCCTGTAGCTGATCCGACAATAGGAGATAAGGCCGGTTCAGAGCGTACGTGGCTGAAGGTTTTTTTTTTTTTGAGCCTCGTGGCTGAAGGTTGTTCAGGCGGTTAAGGCGGTGCGCCTGTTTGGTGGGTCCAAGGCCATGTAATAGTATAAGTACTCGGTTCAGGAACTGAGAGAGGCAACGATTGTAACCGAATTCTGTTTCTCGCTATTGAAACCTGTCCTCTGTCCATCTGTTTCCCATTCTGATCTTGCTGTTCTTGCTACTTCTCCTCTGAATCTTCTGATTTTCCCCAGTTCTCTTCAGTTATCGTCAGGGTTCATCTTGAATCCTGACGTGCCCTCGCCCCACACACACCGCCGCAGCAGCCCCGTGCAGCCAAGCTTGCTGTCACCACCACTGCCCCGTGCGGTCAGGCCTGGAGCCCCAGGTGTGGCCGGGCTTTGCTGCCGCCGCCGCCCCGCGCTACCAGGCCCGCCCACACTGATGAGCTCGCCGTCGCTGTGCGCCTGTGCCCTGTTCCATGATGTGCCGCAATGGCCATCGTGCCCTTCGATTCTTTACCACCAAGCAGTGCTGGAGAGAAAGGCAGACGAAGGGAGTCAGGAAAAGAACATGGAGAAGAGAGGATGCGAATGCGTGGGTGGACTTAGTCAGAATTAATTTAATGGTTGCCGATGAAAACATACGCACTCAACAAAAATTAAATGAAACGGCAAGCCGTGCGCCCGGACGGCCGGCCCAACGCCGGATGGTCGCTATATATCTGCTTGTCACAAAAGGAAGTTTACTTAGTTAGTACAAAGTAGTGGCAGCACCGTTCAAGCTGGAGATTTGTGTCGTATGTTCCTCGTACAAAACGCGGCACCTCGCCGTCGTTGGGTCGAGATGTACTAAAACATCTATCTCCCCTTAATGAAGCACGTGCTATGCACGATTTCGAAAAAAAAAATGCCTGCGTCCAGACGCGGTTCCCGTTCGACGCACCTGCCGCACCCCCTCACGTAGGCTACGCCCGCCCAACAGGAGAGCGCCCGCTCGCCACGCCCACGTCACCACGCGCCTGCACCCCTGCTCCCAAACCGTGACGTACGCAGCACACTCCGCCCAGCGCCCATCCTGCTCCGGAAGTAGCGTCTGTCCGTACGGAGCTCCCTCGCTTGCGCCCGATGCACGCAGCTCCCTCTCCCCGCACCCATCGCCCATCCCTAGTTCGTATGGATGCCCTGCCGGCTCCGGGAGAGACGATGCAGCAGTAGGTGGGAGGAGAGATGCAAAAGCTGATCTACTTTTGAAATATCCAAATACAACGGTTGCAACATACGTCTGAAGGCAGTTGAAACAATTGAAACATGCTTATGAAACACTTGAAAAACACACCTGAAACACACTTGAAAACCATTGCAACGATATGCAACATCCGAATAAAACACATGCAACATCCAGATAAACATAATTGCAACATGCGTCTGGAAAACACAGATGAAACATTGGGAACAAAAGCTTGCAACATACGTGTACAACCATTGCAACATATGGAACATCTCGATCTACTTTTGCAACATCCGCATGAAACAATTACAACATACCTATGAAACCTCTAAAACACTTGAAATAAACGCTTGCAACATGCACATCTGCTTAGACAAATGGCTAGTACGACTCCACCGATCACCGGCTCTGATCCATAGCTGCTGCCCCGGATAGGAGGAGAATCGAACCCACCACGGCCGTGGCCGGATCGGAGGGCGGGATCTGGGATGGGGAGCTGGTGGAAGGCATGGACCAGGGCAACACCGCACGCCCGTGATAGACCTATGCGTCCCGTGCCGGAGCAGGGCCGCGCGTCGGCGCCGAATTTGCACCTGCGCCCAGGCCGCCTCCGGGGTTGTGCCCATCCCGGCACCAGAGTTGAGGCCGGGGGTGGCCGGCCAGAGAAGAGGAAGGGGGTCGCCGGGGGTGGCCGCGTGGATCAAAGCTCGTGCTCGCCACTGGGGACGCTGCGTGCCGGAGCAGGAGGAGGGAGGGGAGGCAGCGGGGCGCGTGGCGCGTGCGACGTGCGTGGGGGCGGGGGCATGGCTCGGCAGAGGAGCGTTGTGGCCTGGGGTGCGGTGGGGGCGGAGATGCCGCGGTGGGGAAATTAACACTACTACAGGAATCTTAACCGAGGGGGGCGAAATGGCTTAACCGAGGCGGGCAAGGCAACTACCTCGGTCCAAAGGTCACGGTTCATCGTGGCCTTAACCGAGGCGGTTGGCCAACCACCTCGGTTAATCGATTAACCAGCGCGGGCACATTAGAACGCCGTCTCAGTTAATATATTAATGGAGACGAGCACATTAGAACGCCCGCCTCGGTTAATCAATAAAAAACAAAAAAAAAATCCACAAGCCCACCGACGAGCCTGTTCCTAGCCCACTAGCCACATCTGGCCCCACCGTCGCTTGTCGTGCCGCATGCACGAGCATGGGCACACGCAGGACACCGTCGTCAACGGATCCGCGCGTGGCCGGCCTCCTCCTCGCCGGATCCGGGCATGGCCAGCCTCCTCCTCGCCGAATGTGGCGCGGCCGGTCTCCTCCTCGCCGGCTCGATCCAGCAATCCAGATCCCTAGGAGAAAGAGAGTGAGGGAAAGAGGAGAGATGGAGAGAGAACGAGGAGCTAGAACACGCAGAGGAAGGGTTACATACCTCTAGTCGTCGTATCGGCCCTGCGCCACCGCACCACCCGGCCCCGTGCCACCGTGCGCCGACCGGCCCCGCGCCACCCCGCGCCGCGCGCCATCGTGCGCCGCCCAGCCCCGCTGTGGAGGAGGGGTGCCGTTGCCCTGCTCGGATTAGGCCGAGGGAGGAAGAGGGAGAGAGAGTGGAGGGAGGGAACGAGAGAGAGAGAGAGAGAGTGGGGGGGGAGAGCAGTGCACATGTGGGAGAGAGGGGTGCGCGTGCGTGGGAGAGAGACGGGTGGGTGCGGCGGCTGGTTGAGGGAGAGGTGGAGGGTGAACATAGAGGGGGCTGCGTATATATACCTAGGGTTTGGAGTGGGCTACTGACTAGGCCTCGGGCCTTTTAACCGAGACGGGTCTCTTAAGAGGCCCGCCTCCAAAAATAGACTATTTTTGGAGGCGGGCCTGTTAAGAAGTCTGCCTCGGTTAATAGGCATTAACCGAGGCGGTTCTCTTATGTCGCCCGCCTCGGTTAAGCATTAACAGAGGCGGTTGCTGGGCCGGCTGCCCTGCCACGAATAACCGAGGCGTGCAGTTGGCCCAACCGCCTCAGAGCCTGTTTTGAAAACGCCTCCCAAAAGATTTTGTGTAGTAGTGTAAGGGCGCGAGAGGAATGAGCAGGTGCGGAAATGAGCGGACAGAGGCATCCGTCCATCCAGACGTCTGGTATGTATCATTATCGTAAATGAAATTCTAGGTCTAGAGCACTGAGCACATAACACTGTCGGTTGTTAACCACAACCGGCAGCGATACTAACTGTCAGTTTCGAAGAAAGTAGTTATATCGCTACCGGTTTTGAAATTGCCGGCAGTAGTGTCCCTTTATGTAGTCGTAGACTCGAAGTGTACTATATGTGTAGTTATATACAGGTAATGTAGCTGGTATATGCATTGTCGTGACAAAGAAGCTAAAGTGTATAACATAATATACTACTTTTTGAAACGTTCCATATACTAGCTACGTTCAAGTAGTTCGATCAAGATTCATTGATCATGAAAGAAAAAGAAATAGAGCAACGACATGAATCATACGTAGGTGCACAAGCGCGTGCACACCGACACACGCGTAAGTGCGTAACCCTACGGATGAAAACAGATCACATATGGATTTGATTCGAATACGGATAGTGTCAACCATGCCGGATAGGATATGATTGGATATCGACATCATAAATATGCGATTTGAGTATTCGGATATGGATACGGTATCGGATGTTGAATATCCGGACTCGGATATGGAAAGATTCAAACCCCTGTAAACGGATTCGGTCTCAAATATGGTTGGAAAATATCCGTACCGTTTTCGTCCCTGCCTAACCCAGAGACCAAAGCGAGAAAAATGGGCGAGGAGAGACAACGTCTGAATCCAACTCCGACATGCAACGACTGACATTGCAGTGAGACGTATAGCAGATTTCTGTAAAGAATCATTTATTTATACATTACATGATTACAATTTTATTTCCCGCGCTTACAGATGTGCACGTCATTATTTGTTAAAACTGCAGCTTCGAAATCACTGCCTGGAAATTAAAGTGGGAACGATCGTCATCGCATGCTCTCAATTTGTTCAATCCTCTGCATCACCGCGTTCGCTGCCGCTGACACCAGCTCGGCCAAATCACTGCATGCAGATCCAGAGATCACCATTAATAATAGAAAACGATTTTAAGAGACAGCTCTTTTTATTTACAATGGTGTTGCTGTGGTCTAAGCAAATCCCTTTTCCCCACCTATCTATTATTGGACAAGTATAATTAGTTCCACACAATTCCTATACTTCAGTGCCTGAAATCGATTTCAGGCGATCCGCTCCCATGCGCCCGCTTCGACGAAGAAGACGGTGGTGGCTAGGGTTTCCCAACTCCGGCGCCCTCTCTCTCTCTCTCTTGTTCCCCAACTCTGGCGGGCTTAGAAGGGCCTCGGGGGAGGTAGGCTAGCCAGGCGATGGGGACGGCGGGAGTGCGGCCATTAGGGTTCTGGCTACGGAAGAGGCGGTCGGGCCAGGTCAGTGCGGGGGCGACAATGGCCATAGCGGCGGCGGGAGGGGGAAGGGAAAGAAGGAAGCTGCGGTGGGCGGTAGGGTCTTGACGGAGCTTCGTGTCCGCGGCCGCTTCGGCGAGACCCTACCACGTCGCGGCGGGGCAGCGGCGGCGACGGCGGTGGGGCTGCGTGCTTTAGGAAGAAGAACAGTGACTGACCTAAGGTAGAAGACAACACAATGACCATCGAATGCTCATCCTGCGGTCGAAATCCATCGCCTGATACTACGAGAAAAACAGTTTGTAGCAACGGGCTTTTTTTTTAGGGGCCGCCCCTACAGTGGCGTGCTCGGGCTCCAGCACAGCAATCGCCCGTACAAATAGCACAGTAAGGGCGGCTGGTAATACGAGCCGCCCCTACAAATGCGTCGATTAATCCGTGGTATGTGACATATAGAGAGCTGCCCTAGACCCGAAATTTTTATGAACCCCAGTTAACAGATCGACGGCTCGCGTCCGTGGCGGGCTCCCATTTCTCTGTCTCCCTCCTCGGTTCCTTCTCGCTTCTCAATACGGACCCTCCCCACCCCATTCCTCTTCTAAGATCTGCAAGCAGTGGGGGACTATGGAGGCCCTGCGCCTGGTGACGACGCAGTAGCTGCTGCCCTGACCTCACTTTTTCCCTTGTGTCGTTTCCCCTCCGGTGGCGACGGCGCTACGGTTCAGCGTCCGTGGCGGCAAGGGCGCAACACAGTCAGCGGCGGGGGCTAGTGGCTGGATCCATGGCCGCTCGTGCAAGGGCGACGAGATCCTTGGTGGCTCATGTGAGTTCGTTATGATCCATGGCTGCTCCTCTAATGGCGGCCCAATCCATTAGTACCTAGGTACCGAAACCCTAACACTTCTCCTGTTTCGTCTTCCTTCTAGAACTTGGAATCTCCAAGGATCTGGGGTTTGTCCCAAAAATCCAGCATCCATCGAAGCCTGATATCCTTTGGCTTCCTTATGATTTTTATTTCATCATGTTAAATTTTTTAAAGGCCTTAAAACTGTACTTTGAATTCAGGCATGGGTGCAGTTTTAAAACGTGGCTCCTCTTAAAGGACTGTACTGAAAGTTTCAGTTAATGTTGTACAATCGTACTGGCATCTCAGTAATTGATTTATGTAATTCTAGCAAAATTAACTGTTCTGTCATATTTTTTATTTTCAGAATCACCGATTCATCATGTTAAATTTTTTAAAGGCGTTAAAACTATACTTCGAATTCAGGCATTGATGCAGTTTTAAAACGTGGCTCCTCTTAAAGAGCTGTACTGAACGTTTTAGTTAATGTTGTAGAATCGTACTGGCATCTCAGTAATTGATTTATGTAATTCTAGCAAAATTAACTGTTGTGTCATATTTTTTATTTTCAGAATCACCAATATATAATGTCAAATGTGTTAAGGTATGCTGCAAGTTATAATGCTTTTTAGAGAATTGATTTCCTCTATGACTTCTAGTGTTATTTTTTCTGGAAAGTGGAAACCTTCTATTTTCTGTTGCATGGATACTACATCAAAGTTTATGCATTCATGGCATTCTTTCCGTGTGCCATTTATAGGATAGAACAATAATAGTACTTACTCCACTAGCACTACTGTATGTGCAACTGCAACTACGTTGAAATAGAAAAGATTGTTGTTTGCCTGCTACTGCTGCTGATTTACCCTATCATGTAAAATTGCATCCCCCATGTTAACTTAGTTTAACTTGGAACTGTATACCATGCATTTATGTTACGGAGTATTTATATTAGCCTGATGTTTTTTCTTGCACCAAATCTTTTATTTTAGTGCTCAATTTAAACACCAATGTTGCATCTGAACCAACTCAAAATGAGGTCACTGAAATGCGCTGGATTGATTGTTTAGGTACAGCTGAAAGCTACAACTTAAGTGTATATTGCATTCTATTTATATAGTACATCATAGCTAAGGTCGGTTGTTGTGGGCTGTGGCAACAGACATATTACAGCCTAAAAACCAGTTTACATGTCCTGGTCAGACAACATTAAGGGACTATTTAATCCCCTTGTATTTCCTTAAGTCCCACTACTACACAAAAGATTATGCGCAGCGTTGCATTTTTGCACTCCGTGGCGGTCACCTATTTTCGCCCGCTGCGGTAAATGCCACGATTTACCGCGGCGGGCATTTTTTATTTACCGTGGCGGGCACTTTTGCCTGTCACGGTAAATCGATTTACCGTAGCGGGCGTCTTAAGACGCCCGCCATAAAAATATGTATTTTCCATGGCGGGCGTGTTAAGACGCCCGCCACGGTAAATCGATTTATCTTAGCGGGCATCTTAAGACGCCCGCCACGGAATAATGCCCGCCACGGTAAATGGCCGAGGCCCAACAGGCCCAGGGTGAGGCCCAATAACTGGTCTCCATATAAAATGAGCACTTTAGGAGTTTAGGGTTTCAGTTCACTCACTCCTCTCCACCAATAGCGCCGCAGTCACTCCTCTCCTGTCGCGAGCCTCTCTCCTCCCGTCTCCTCCCGTCACCATCTCCTTCCACTACATATCCACTAGCACGGCGCTCTCCCTCCCTCTCTTCTCTCCCAGCGATCCCTCCCTCTCCCTCCTCTCTCTCTCTTCCGATCCTCTAGCACGGGGCGCGGGGCGTTGAGCGCGGTGGCTCGTGGGACGGCAACGACGAGCCCGTCCTGAGGCGGATCTGGCCGGTGGCCGGTGGAGGCGCGCGGTGACCGGATCCGGCCGGTGACGGCGTCCCGAGGCGGATCCGGTCGGTGGCGGCGCGCGGTGGCTGGATCCGGCGGGCGAGGACGGTTCGGCGCGGCGGCCTCCCTCCACCACGGCCACGACGCCGGGATCCACCACAGCCACGACGCCGGGACCTCCACCACGGCAGGCGAGGACGCGTCGGCGCGGCGGCCTCCCTCCACCACGGCCACGACGCCGGGATACACCACGGCCACGACGCTGGGACCTCCACAACCGCGGGCGAGGACGCGTTGGCGCGGCGGCCTCCCTCCACCACGGCGCGGCGGGATCCGCAAGGAGGCACGAGGGTCCGCGAGGAGGCGTCGACGTGGTCCCCTGCGAGCGACTGGCGAGGTGGTGGCGGCCCTGCAGTGGCGTCGGCGTGTCCAGCCGGCTTCTCCAAAGACGTTGGGGCCCGGCCGGCTGCTCCTCTTCTCCCTCCCCGAGCGGCACGGATCTGCAGCTGTGGGAAGCCTGGATCCGTCGCCGGTGGGCTCGCTAGTGGGCTCGAGAACGGGCTCGCCGGCGGGCTCCTGGTTTTTTTGTTTTTTTAAATGATTAACCGCAGCGGGCATCCTAACGTGCCCGCCGTGGTAAAAGTATATTTACCGCGGCGGGCACGTTAACCGCGGCGGGCAAGGCCGCCCGCCGCGGTTAAGCCACGATTTACCGTGGCCTCTAGACCGCGGCAGACGGCTTTGCCCGCCGCGGAAAACCGAAAACGCCCGCCTCCAGTAAAGTTTGTGTAGTAGTGTCCCTAGAGCAACAGTGTTTATGTACATTTATTTCACAATATTCCCATTAATCTCCTATATTTTCTGTGACTAATGTTCCTTAATTAGGTAGGCTTGGAATTTGAAATATGTTGAATGATCATCATTCATCTCATATAGGCATGAATGACTTAGTATGTTATACCTTTCCAATGCTGAACAAAGAAATTTCTCATTTTGCAGACACAACATATGCTTGATCAGCTCACTGATCTTCAGAGGAGGGTATGCTCTTAACATGATAAAATTTATGAAGATTTATATCTATAGATATTTTTTTGGATAATTTCTGCTTAGATATAGGTACTGTTTGAACTACTTAATGATATCGCTAAACTATGTCCAGGAGCAAATGCTGTGTGAAGCAAATAAGTGCCTTAGAAGAAAGGTATGCATGCGCCTTACCATGTCCCTTAAATGCTGCAAACATAATTTACCTGGTTTTGTTTAGATACTCGGGGAAGCATCTTATTATTTTGTTTTTATGTCATGTTTCGGGTTAAAAATGGTGTATATACATCAATGAACAATTCAGCTCTTCAGGTTGGCAGATCTGTTTAATTTATTAGCACCGTAGTCTGTGTATGTATATGATTGCAAATACATGTGCAGTCAACACGTTAAATTGAGTTTCCATGAGCACAAATACGCAGTAATGCTTCTTGTTGAACCAGCTTTCACTTTATAGTACTTATACATGGTGTTTGTCTTAATATATCTGTGAACGACTTTTTTAGCCCAGAATGTTTTGCATCTTTGAATAAGTTTTGTATAAGGAATACCGTAGTTCAACTGTGAAATATATATTGTGCATATTATTCATTTAACTGCTATTACAATATATATACGTGGTAGCAGTACTTATATTTTTGCAGGTGTGCATGAGCTGTCCAGTGTGCATGAGCCCAGTTACTTCATATCGATTCTCAAGACATATACATATCGATAATCCTCATTAGCTTATATGTTTGTATACATACTTGTAACGTTCACTTAGTTAGAATTCCTCAGTGCCAAAACCTTGTACTCTTGTGCTTGTGGTCGGATTTGAATTATATATATATATATATATATATATATATATATATATATATATATATATATATATATATATGTGTGTGTGTGTGTGTGTGTTTTCTGATCGAATTTGAATTTTTTTTGGAAAAATATGCTGTAGGGGCGGTTCTAGACTAAACCGCCCCTACAAACAGGTATTATAGGGGCGGCTGGTACTACAGCCGCCCCTGGAACGGCTGATAACATCAGCCGCCTCTACAAATTGATTTGTAAGGGGGGTCCGAGAACCGCCCTACAAATACATGATTTGTAGAGACGGCTGGCCGAGCCGCCTCTATAAAGCCTCATCAGCCGCCCCTACAAATGATATGTGTAGTAGTGTGAGACGAAGCCTGTTTGAGGCGACTGAATTATAGCACATCCCTTAGTTCCGAGCTAATTGTATTATTATTGCATGCGTGCATAACAATGCTCGCAGAGCGGCAGAGGTCTGAGCAAGCTCTGAGAATTTCAATGGCGCGTGCATGGACCCATATAGAAGATTATTAGGAGTAGCTAGGTCAGGTCGGCTCGTTACGTACCCTGTGGCTGGGTCGTAGGCGAGGCCAACGGTGTACTTGGCCTCGCGGAGCGCGACCCTGAAGCGCTCGACGTCACGCGGCTCGTGGGTGTGGACGACGGCCTGCGGCAGGACCAGCGCGGAGGGCTTGATGCCGTAGAAGATGGGGACGATGACCTTGCGCGCCTCCACGAGCGCGGCGAGCTCGTGCATGCAGAACTCGGAGTCGAGGTAGCGCTCGGAGAAGATGGCCACGGCCACCTTGCACTGGCTCATGCCCTGGTTGATGCCCTCCACCAGCCTGTCCCCCGGACGCAAGGACATGCTGTCCAGGAACGTGCGGACCCGGCCGCCGCTGAGCTGCAGCAGCCGGTCGTGCAGCAGGCGCGCCACCGTGTGCCGGGTGTCCACCCAGCGGTGGTTGATGAACACGTCGTAGCACGGCGGCGCCGTCTTCACGCAGCCGGACACCTCCTCCGCCTCGTCGGCAGACGACTCCATCCGCTGCGCCTCCGCCAACGACGAGGCGCTGTTCCCGGTGGTGGCTGCGGCCTCCACTAACGCGTTGAGGCGCGCCGCCCGCGAACCGCTCATCAAAGCCTCCGCCGACGAATGGAAGCTGGATCGACCAACGATCGGGGAATACTACTCTGGGTGATACAATGCCCGGGGATGAGTTTTATAGCGGCAATTGGCAACAACGTACGTGTGAAAGCGTACGCTCCTTGTGAGGAAAAATCTCGGTCCATTTTGAATTTGATTTTGCATTTGAATATACACATGTACACGTGACACAATGCTGTTTGAAGGAAGAAATTTATGACGCGCACGGCTAGTCCCAGCGCTTCGTCGCTGAACATCAACGTCGCGGTTGTGTACTTGTGTTCAAACGTGTCCGCGGACACAACAGAAAGACATCAGGAATCAGAAAGGCGTGCAGGTGGTGCTCACCGAAGCATTGGAAAAATAAGGGAAAAGCTAAACGTCAGCCGGTTGTTTTTGTTGTCCGTGCTCACGCGTTTTACCAGCCATTGGAATCTGCTCACTCTTATCTCATCCATAGGATGCTTTGTTCTGTCTTATCATCGTGCAAGCAGTTTTGTTTGTCTAGTGAGAGACACCCACACACAGCTCTGGTTTTTATTTTCTGGGAACTGCACCCATTTCTTCTTCATTTCGGCGAGTCTTATCCACCGCTTGCGGGAGGTGAGTGTTAGGTGCTTAGGATCATTTATGTGTAGATTAGAGGGTGAAACTGTTACAGGTTGATTCAAATTCGACCTAGAACATGCTTCGGGAGAGGAAGACAGAAAGAGAGGGGAATGTAGATGTATCTGACCGTCCATGGCGTAGTCGTCACGGAGGGTGTCGGGGTAGTGGAAGCAGTGGTGTCCGGCGTGGAGTAGACGTCGGGCGTGGTGCAGAAACGGAGGTGAAGGCGGTGGTGCTTCCCGTCGCTTACAGCACCCATCTCAATCGGTCTAGGGTTAGAAACTTTGGTGGAGCGCTGACGGCTGCGGTGAACCTCATGTCATGTGCCCCAGCCCCCACCGTCCTTTTAATAGTGCTACGCGACGGGGGCCCATCAGCCATTTAGAACCGGCTGAGCGCCCCTGATCAGGGAGCGGATCAAGGGCCCAATTGGCCGTTGGGCCAACTGGTGGCGATCATCCTAACATTCTTCCCCTTGATCTCACCTTATGACTTAAACTCAACTTTCTTTATCTTTTTTCCATTCCATCAAAGATCAGTGCATAGAGCGTGCCTCATCGTCATGGTCAGTTGCCATTAGATTTAACAGCTACAATGTACCTCTCTGTTTTGAAACAGATACTCAACTAGGCCCTTAGTATCCAGAAATCATAGGCTTTCCCGTAAACCCATGTCGACTGTGTGTTCTCTGAACGCACTGGGTGGTAAGCCTTTGGTAAGCGGATCCACAAGTACTTGCTTGGTATTTATATGCTTAATGCTTTCAAAATAATTCTGGATTTTCTCCTTTACAACATATAACTTAGTATCAATGTGTTTGGCAGCACACTTGACCTGTTGTCTTAGGAGTTAACTTACATTAAATGGTTATTGTTGTTATCTACCATTGTTAAATCCGGGTACTAAATCCCTTAACCTCCTTTTGTCTATTCCTTGAGCCTCATGTCAAGCTATACTATAGTATGCATCACTGATGACACCACAACTGTTTCTTTGGAGCTTTTCCACAATAATACTCCAATTACGAGTGTTAGCAACTACTGTGGATTTCACTACACATCTCGCCAAGACTTAACATTTGTATCCTCAACTATTTGAGAGTACCTATTTTTTCTTACTCAGCATGAGGCCTATGATACTTTGCAAAATTGCAAGACATTTTCAACTCTATTCCAGTTATCTATATCTGGACTGGACTTCTGCCAAAATATCCCGGATACATAAACTACGTCAGGGTAAGTTCTTACTTGTACTTGTACACTCATCAAGCTTCCAACAGCTGAAGCATATGGAACCATGTTCATTTGATCGATCTTATATCGGTTTCTGAAACACTTAAAGTTCTCAAATCTATTACCCTTGACTATAGGAGCAGGCGTAGGTTTACTCGCATGCATACTTTATTTTTTTAGAATCTTTTCTAAGTATGCCTTTGCGATATTCCTAATATCCCATTTTTTCTATCTCGGTGAATTTCGATTCCTAGAACCAATGACGCTTCACCAAGATCATTCACATTAAAACTTGAGGACAAAACTTCTTCTCCAATGACTGATTAACATCACTACTAGTGAGTAGAATGTCATCTATTCACAGGATGTAGAAAATAAATTTTCCATTCTTGATCTTCGCATAAACGCTATTGTCCTTCTTATTTTCTTTAAAACCCAAACTTTCTTATCGTTTTATCAACTTCAAACACTACTGTCTAGAAACTTACTTTTAATTCATAAATAGATTTCTACAGGCGGCATCCCATATATTCTTTTTCTTTCACGACAAAACCTTTGGGCTGTGCCATGTTAACGTTTTCATACAAATCCTCGTTGAGGAATGTCGTCTTTACATCCATCTGATGTAACTCTAAATCGTAATGTGCCAATAACACTATTTTGATTCTAAAGAATCCTTGCATGAGTCTGGAAAGAAAACTCTCATCGTAATCTATTCATCCTCTTTACGTAAAGCCTTTTGCTACAAGTCATGCTTTATATTTTTCTATATCCCCTTTGGAGTCACATTTTGTCTTGTAGACCCATTTATAGCCTACTGTTTTGGCTCTATTAGGAATTTCATCTAAGTCCTAAACATCGTTGGTATTCATTGAATTCATTTCAACTTCCATAGCTTCTTGCCATTCAAATGAGTAAACGCTTCTCATGGCTTCTTCAAATAAGGTGGGATCACCCTCCATTTGAATTTCTTCACTACCATAGACTTCATAGTCACCAGAAAAATTGGTTTACTAATTCTTTGAGACCTTCTGGGACCTCATCTACTAGCACTTTCATATGGGGCTATTGTTGCTCTTCATTGACAAGAGGCAATTAATTCTACAGGCTCCTACATGACAAGATCCGTGTTTACATTATTCATCTTTTTCGAAGAGCTAACAACAGGTGTTGTATTAGTCATACAACATCAACATGTATTGAAAAACTTGTTGCTCCTGAGTCACTAGAGTGGGCACGCAACCCCTCTTCTCTTCAAATTTTAGGTCTCTACATACCTCTACATACCATGCTCCCCCAGATCTTCCTATTTTTTCTAAAAATGGTGAATCTTCAAATATCTTATTTTGGGTTTAATCTGTTAAAACCTCATATGGCGTTTTAAGCACCACCATAACACCTTTGAGGCTGACTACGCTATCTTCCTGTCAAAACTTTAAAAGGTCCACGAATTTAGCTATTTCTCTACTTAGGGGTATCATTGTTGTGACTGTTGTACTCCTCTGATGGTTTCATCTTAATTAATCTTTATCTCACTTTTAATGAAGAGTATCTTTCTTAATTGATCTTAATATTCTCCCCCTCGAAATATGGCATGAACTTTACTGCCATAATTTCGAGATCTATTCAGAAAACCTATGAACGAGGAGACACTTATAACTTACTTCATTCACATGATTATGTCATGTAAACAAAGTTATTTCTTGATCTGTTTAGGAGTACACATTCCTTATTTCACTTCAAGAACTCAACGAGGTCTTTCATTAGCAGTACTTTTGTAAGTCACGCTTGCATCTTTTCTTATCTTTTGATTAGTATTGACCATGACGATGCATTTCTATTGTGCTACAATCAATACTAGGACAGTATAAAAGTTACCTAAACTTCTCTCGCTATGCGGGATACAAAACATGTGAATTATCACAAAACTTTTCCTGGCATGCAGGATGGACTAGCATAAGTACTATGCCAAATTTCTCCCCATGCGGGATAAATCTATATACAAACACGCATGCTTAATCCAACGTTGGTCAAATTAGACATGCATGTTACTTATTGCATCTCTTATCATAAAAACATTCACTTATACTTTATTTTCTAATTAAATCTTCCCGTTGGTTCTAATTTAATCAGAAAATTAATAAACTAACAAAAAAACTGTAATGAACTGGCTCGACTCAAACCTTTTTATTCACATACCCCAGCATTGCAGCCCATTGACATGCAGCCGAGTGATCTCGTTGGTTAAATAAACAAGGTGCTTCTACATTAATTCTACATCACCGTTGGGCAGAAAATAGAATCAATGCATAAAACTCATAAATCAACTTGAAATACATATAACTACTCTTCACAATTAAATTCCACCATTGGTTCGAATTTAATTGGAAGATAACATCATTGCAGCGGAAACTTGATAATGAAATACATTCTTTTACTTCAGAAGCATTTCTTGGTCCTTACCTACTCTCTGTAAAATTGACCACGTTGGTGTAAAATTTATCAGAGATTTAAACTTTAAACTTAAATTCATTATAATATTGTCATCATCAACATTGGTTAGAAAATGACAATACCATAATTTTACTTAAACAAAACGGACTATTCCTCTAATTTAAATTTTCCCGTTGGTTTTAATTTAATTAGAGAATAAAGATAATCATAATTTACTAAATATAACTGCTCTTCAAATTAGATTCTCCCGTTGGTTCGAATTTAATTAGAAGATAATAAACATTCAACTTTGCAGCGGAAACTCAAACATAATTGATGAATTTTACCCTTAGGAAAATTCTATTTGCTAATTTTCTTTGAGCCATTAATTATTTTCTAGGAATTAAACATTTACTGGAAAAAGAAAAATAAAAATGGACTCAAACTCATACCGTACTTCAGCCCAACCGGCAAATCGGCCCAGCCGAACTACGCCCGCGCGCTCCCACGGCGCCTCCCAGGCCACAACCTGGGCCTGGGCCAGCAAAGCCGCCCGCTGCGCGCTCCCGCCTGGGCTCCATCTCGGCCCGATCGCTCGCCACTGTTGGATGAAGATTGACGGTGGGGCGATGATCTCGGTAGAACAAAACACGACGCGGCGTCGGCACCCAAACCCTAGCTCACTTCTCCTCTCCCCTTTCTCTCTCTCAGCCCTATGAGTGACAGAGCGCAGCCACCGAGTGAGAACCTGAGGGCGGAGGGATGGTGGTGCCGTTGCCGGCCCCCTCGCCGGCGTGCACGCTCCTCAACGGGTGAGCGCGCCGCCGTCGAGCGACCTGGCGGCGGCGCCCTAGCGCGTATACCGAGCCCGCTGGCTTGGCTTTCTTCTCGCGTTCCAATGAGGCGGCAGCACAGTGATCTTCCTGCACGACGGTGGTGGCGACAGTGGCGAGGTAAGCCGCCTCCCAAGCCCTTCCCCTTTCCCCTTCATCTTGGATCTTCTTTCTATGCTTCTCGGAACTGGTCCGATCTAGGGTTAGGGTTACGGTTAGGATTTGGGTTACTATTTATCTTCCCCGATGGATTAGGGTTAGGGTTTGAGTACTTTTCGAAACTGAGACCCCCTTCTTACTCTCCTTTTCTTCACCCCTATTCGAGTTTAGGGTTCATGTTATTCCATTCTTCTTAGATCCGAACTGGATCTAGTCACTTCCTTCTTATCTACTACTACACCTACCATATCTACGCCTAACCTGGCTCCGATACCAATGTTAGGTGCTTAGGATCATCTAGGTGTAGATTAGAGGGTGAAACTGTTACTGGTTGATTCAAATTCGACCTAGAACATGCTTCGGGAGAGGGAGACAGAGAGAGAGGGGAATGTAGATGTATCTGACCGTCCATGGCGTAGTCGTCACGGAGGGTGTCGGGGTAGTGGAAGCAGTGGCGTCCGGCGTGGAGTAGACGTCGGGCGTGGTGTAGAGACAACGGTGAAGGCGGTGGTGCTTCCCGTCGCTTACAGCACCCCTCTCGATCGGTCTAGGGTTAGGAACTTTGGTGGAGCGCTGACGGCTGCAGTGAACCTCATGTCATGTGCCCCAACCCGGCCCCCACCGTCCTTTTAATAGTGCTGCGCGATGGGGGCCCATCAGCCACTTAGAACCGGCTGAGCGCCCCCGATCAGGGTGCGGATTAAGGGCCCAATTGGCCGTTGGGCCAACTGGTGGAGATCATCCTAACAGTGAGGCGTCTCAAAAGCGACTCCCAGGCAATGTCTAGGGTATGTCATTTCAGGCATTTCCCTTGATTTTTGTCTTGTTATTTCTCTCATGGGATGCTCGAGCTAGTCCCCCATGCATCCGTCCTGTTTTGGTTTTTTGCTCCTGTTTTATTCTTTTTTTGCTGATACTGCTCCTGTTCTTTTCGTTCTTGCTGATTTCCTCCAACAGCAAAGAAGGCATAGAAGTCAGTTGAGGCAAAGAAAACTGGCTGAGTCGGCTTAGATCCAGCCAGGTCAGATTTGTCGGGCTTAGCATTGTACAGAGGCTACTGAAACTGCCCAAGCTGGTTGCTTGTTCTAGCGGCGACCAATATGCCTCCGAGTGATTCAGTCCCCATTGAATCTCATGTGGTTCCCACGGCCTCTAAGGTGTTTAAGGACAATAGAGAGAAGGAGATGGTCAATTATGAGCCCTCACCGGAAAGGACCAATGTCAGTATGGTGTATCTGTCATGACTATTACTTTGTGGAGATGATGCAAGGACGGCTCAATTCGACTTTGCGACACAAGCCCGAAGACTCCATGCATCATCTCAAGCCGCTACATGTGAAGGGCCATATTAATGACACACCAATTAATCCATAACATATTGGTGGATAATGGAGCGACTGTGGATGTCATATTTGCTTTACAAGAAGCTTGGCGGCACGGATGAGGAGTTAATCAAGACTAATATGACAATCAGTGACATTGTAGGAGGAAAGCCAATTCTGTCCAAGGGAGGTTGCTTCGATGGTGTTCACCATCAGGAGCAAAACATTAGCAACTGTTTTCTTTCAAGTGCAAGGGAGCTACAACTTAATTCTCGGGCGCGATTGGATCCATGTCAATCAGTATGTTCCTTCCAGTCTACACTAGTTCCTCATCTTGTGGGTGGACAACGAAGTGGAGATCATTCACACACACTCATCGGCCCATGTTGTCATGGCAAATGCTCCTTCAATCGGGGGGCATGATGGTATGGCCTCTGAGCATAACCTTGTTGATTTTTAGTCATTAGTGTCACTAGAGAGGGCTTTGTACTTGTTTCTTTGAAGCAGATTAATAATTGGCTCAATATCTTCATGTAGTTACTAGTGGATTATAATTTAGAGTGTGGTTGAAACATCGTGTTGAGCAGTATCGGACTTCAACCGATGTTCGTGAGGATATTGACGATTTTGAGAATTAGGACAAGGTTTTACGTCGCCAGACCCATTGGAAAAGGTTGATATTAGGGATGGCTCTGCGCCAAGGCTGACGTTTGTAAACCAAAAATTGGAAGTCGATTATAAAGTTAAGTTAATCAAGCTTCTCAAGTAATATGCTAATTGTTTTGCAAGGAATTATATTGAGATTTCAGGATTGAGTCGCGAGCTTGTTAAGCATCTGCTTCCCATTAAACCTGGGTTCAGGCCTCACAAACAACAACTGTGCAGCTTCAACTTATAATATATAACTACACTAAAGAAGGAATTTACCAGTTGTTGGAAGCGGATTTCTTTAAGCCATGCCAATAAGTGGCGTGGATCTCTAATATTGTGCACATACACAGAGGGACTCCAAAAAGTTGCGAGTTTGTATTGATTTTAGATATCTTAATATAGATCTACTATGAAACATGAATATCTTATGCCTATCACTGATATGCTTATTAATGTTTCTTTGGGACATCGCATTATCAGTTTCCTTGATGGTACTGTTGGTTATAATCAGATTCTTATGGCCGAAGGGACATGTCCAAAATGGCCTTTAATTGTTCTTGGGAGACGATCACCTTGCAACGTCTCCAACATGTATGAATTTTCGAATATCACTTTGATCAACTTTAATAGACCATCCCAGCTCGGTCACAGCCACTTGCTAAACTTGTTGCTCTTCGTCCCAATGGTAAAATAGTTTTCCAGCTCGGTGACCATTTGAGCCTTGTCGCTCTTAATATACTTCAAAGCTTGTATTCTTTTATTGGTTACCTCATAAGTATTGTCTATCATCATATCATGATACATTATAGCATATAATTGTTTGTTTTGCTAATCTATATTCATTCAAATTCACTTCAACCAATAACATGGCTTCCTGCCCATACACCAGCTCAAAACGAGTAACCTTAGTGGCACTATGTCTAGATATGCGATGGGCTCACAGAGCTTTAGACAAAACTCCATGCCACATTTATGGGATCGTCCTCAATCTTTTTTCTTGATAAGCTTGATCAAAGTCTTATTGCTCAATTTAGCTTGGCCATTAGCTTGAGCATAATATGGAGATGAATTGAGTAGCTTAATTTTATATAATTCAGCAAAATCTCATACTTCCTTTGACACAAAAGACATCCCTTGATCTGTAGATAATGTCTAAGACACACCAAATCTATATATGATATGCTCAGTAATAAACTCTCACCTCCTTATGTGTCATATTCTTCAAAGGAACAACAACATTCCACTTTGTAAAGTAACCAGTAGTGACCCAGATGAAGTGATGTCCCATTGACGATGGAGGATGAATTTGGTCAATAAAATCTAGCCCCCAACCTCAAAACGACCTTGATAATAGGATGCATCAACGCAACAAGAAACAATTTAATATTACCAAACCATTGGTACTCTTCGCACCCATTGTATTAGCGAAAGCAACGACAATCATAGTGGGCCAATAGAAACCAGCCCGATGTAATAACCACTTTGTCTTTGAAGCATATTGATGCGTACCACATATGCCTTCATCAACCTCTCCCATCACTACCGGAAACAGGCCCGTTGCCAAGAGCCAGCGTCTTTGCCGAGAGCCAAATGTCGGGCTCTCGGCAAAGAAAGGTTTGCCGAGAGTCGGCCCTCGGCAATGGTAGGCCGTCGGCAAAACCATACTTGCCGAAGGCCAGGCCGTCGGTAAAGAATTCCTCTCGGCAACCAGGCCCTTTGCCGAGGGTCCGGCCGTCGGCAAAGAAAGGCCGTTGGCAAAAGTTTATCTTTGCCGAGGGCCGGCTCTCGGCAAAACATGGCCGTCGGCAAACCTGTGACGGCAGACAAACCGCCTTCACCTGCCGTCTGTTTTGCCGAGGGTCAAAATTTGGCCCTCGGCAAAGAATTACTTTGCCGAGTGTCGTTTCTATGCCCTCGGCAAAAAAAAAATTTTGCTTTTTTTGCTTCCAAATTTTTTCCCTGGGTTTACTGTTGTACCTTAAAGTACATATTAAAATTTGGAGCTTTTTTGATTTTATTAGCTATATTTAATAAGTTTATTTCATTTACTTGAATTCTTCCTGGTAATTCAAATTTGAACTGCAGGTGCATCGAATATTGGAATTGAGTGATTCAAAAAATCATATTCATGGTATTGCATGTGGTGTGAGACTGTATCCAGTGACAGATGCCAAATTTGGCGCATCGTTTTCACGGAACACGGCGAGGAACTTGCGTGTAAAGTATTTTTAAATTATATAAAATGGAAATGAAGTCCGAAATTCATGAAACTTGTCGAGATGTCATTTTATCACATGTATAGGCTGTGATAAAAAATTGAGTGGGTTTCGAGCAAGTTGCGACGTCCGATGCCTAAAACCCAGATATCTCCGCATGTGAGATTTTTTATCACAGCCTATACATGCGATGAAATGACACCTCGACAAGTTTCGTGAATTTCGGACTTCGTTTCCATTTTATATAATTTAAAAATACTTTACACGCAAGTTCCTTGCCGTGTTCCGTGAAAACGATGCGTCAAATTTGGCATCTGTCACTGGATACGGTCTCACACCACATGCAATACCATGAATATGATTTTTTGAATCACTTAATTCCAATATTCGATGCACCTGCAGTTCAAATTTGAATTAGCGGGAAGAATTAAAGTAAATGAAATAAACTTATTAAATATAGCTAATAAAATCAAAAAAACTGCAAATTTTAAATATGCCTTTTAAATATTATTGTTAGCCACCAGGAAAAAAATTGGGAAAAAACAAAAAAAAATTTGTATTTGCCGAGAGCCTCAAAGGGCTCTCGGCAAAGAGTTTTTTTTTAAAAAAAAAACTTTGCCGAGAGCCCAGATATGGGCCCTCGGCAAAGGCCCAGTCCACATAAACCACTCACGGCCCACTCAGCCTTTCCTCTCGCCCGCGTGCCCCGCATCCCCTTCCTCTCGCCATGCCGTCCCCCAGCACACAGCCAGCCTCTCCCCCCTCCCGCCCGTCACACACACACAGTGTAGCCCCCCCCCATCCCCCATCCCAGCAGTGGCCCCGCCTGGCGCCCCGCCCGCCAGCCAGCAAGCAGCCCGCCCCACTGAAGCCGCCGTCGTCGTCGTCGGCAGCGTCGTCAATCCCCGCCTCGCCCGGTGGTGAACACCGCCGCCGCCCAGCCACGCCCGCCGGTGGCCCACCCATGACCAGCGTCCCCCCCTGGCCTCGCCCCCCGCCACGCCCACTGGTGGCCCACCCCACGGCCAGGTAGCGTCCCCGGCCGCCCCACAGCGCCCCGGCCCCATGCGCCCTGCCGGCCGTCAGAGAGAGCATTTGGAGGAGGAAGGGAGAAGAGAGGAGAAGGAGAAGGGGAGAAGAAGAGGAGCAGGGGAGAAGGGAGGAGGGGAGAAGAGGAGGAGAAGGAGAGGGAGAGGAGAAGGAGAGCAGGGGAGAAAAGGAAGGGACAAGAGAGGAGGGGAGAAGGAGGGGAGAAGGAGAGGCCGACGACCGTCACGCCCCCGCGTCGTCGCGTCACGCCGAGCGGTTGTCGCCTTTTTCCCCACGTCTAGCCGAAGACGAGGGTGATCCCGACTCCGCGTCGCCCGACTACACTGCCACCCAAGGTAAAGCCCCCGTCCCGCCTGTTGCTGGCCTTCGTGCCATTTCTGGATTAGTGGGCCTTCGTGCCTTTTGTGGATGTGTTGGCCATCGTGCCATATGTCGCTGTGTCGGCCATCGTGCCAAAATTGTGGATGTCGGTCATCATGCCGTCTTTTTCCTTGTAGGTTTTGGAAGCCTCCCCGTACAGGGGAGGTTCTGCCGAAATTTTGAACTTATAAATTGTGTTTCTTGTTTTGCAGAGAAGAGCCCGACGGAGGGGACCCAGAGTACCCCGAGCGTCTTCCTTCAGGTCTGCCTGCACCGCGTCACCTCTCCACTCCACCGCCACCCTAGGTATAAGCCCTTTGTCTGTAACCCTAGCTAGATCGCGAAAACCAGTTAGGCATCTCCCGTCTGAAAGAGATACGGTCGTAGGTATGCGGATCTCTGCATATCTGCGACCGTATCTATTTTAGATTGTCCACGTTATTTGGACAGCCCGCGGATGCGTAGATGATTTAGTTTGTATGGTCCGGTCCGGTCCGAGATGGGGTTTCGGCAGCACCTCCCTGTTGTTCTCCGGATACACACTCTCCCTTCCAGGACGTGTATCGGGAGAACAGCGGGGATGTGCTGCCGAAATTCTATCTCGGATTGGAGCGAAGCATAGAAACTAACCTCATTTATGCATCCGTGGGTGGGATTAGGACCTATCCCTACCTATTAGATAGTAGGCAAGCGGTGCATATGCTATTGATGGTTATATTACTCTGTTATATATATGGTAGATGATGGATAACCGTGATTGGATGTACACGGGCCGCCGTAGTCAGAATCAGGTCACTCATGAATGGATACAGAAGACTGAGGATTTCTTGGACAAAGCATTTGGTGTGGGTGCTCAAGCAGCGACAGAGGTGTGGTGTCCCTGCAGCGAATGTGCAAACAGGAATAGGAAAACCAGGAAGGTCATTGAGGAACATCTTTGCAAGTTTGGGTTTACGCCATACTATACCCGGTGGGTGTGCCATGGTGAAGGCCATCGTATTAGAGATGAGGCATTGAGGCCACGCTTGGAGGAGTTTGATAGTGATGGCGGGGTACCAGACATGATGGATGACTTCCACCAAGCACACTTCGGTGAATGATGTATGGACGAAACCGAGGAGCAGGAGCCAGAGGAAACCGCAAGGGCATTCTATCGCATGATGGAGTCGGCTAAGAGGCCCCTTCATGACAAGACAAATGTTTCTCAACTCGATGCCATTGGACGCTTAATGGGGTTAAAGTCCATGCATAACATGAGTCGAGACTGCTTCGATAGTATGCTAGCAGTTTTTGGGACCCTGCTTCCGGCAGATCATGCGCTGCCGAAGAACATGTATGAGTCAGTGAAGCTCCTCAAAGCTCTTAAGATGCCATATGAGCAGATACACTTGTGAGAACGGGTGCGTCCTCTTTAGGAAAGAACACGTGGAAGCAAAGTACTATCCAAAGTGTAAGTCCTCTAGGTATGTGGAGGTAGAATCTAGTGATGGGCAGAAGAAGCAGCTTGGAATCCCCATGAAAGTCCTACGGTACCTTCCGTTCATACCGAGACTCCAACAGCTATTCATGAGCGAGGAGTCCGCGAAACAGATGACATGGCACAAAAATGGCATCCAATACAATCCTGACAAGATGGTACATCCATCAGATGGTGAAGCATGGCAAACATTTGATGGCATTTATGCTGACAAAGCTCTAGAGGCTCGTAATGTGCGTGTTGCGTTTGCAACAGATGGGTTCAATCCTTTTGGAATGATGGCGGCCCCATACACTTGTTGGCCAATCTTCGTTATCCCCCTCAATCTCCCCCCTGGCGTCCTTCTTCAACGTCAGAACATATTCTTGTCGCTGATAATTCCTGGTCATCCGGGGAAACATATGGGTGTGTTCATGGAGCCTTTGATTGATGAGTTGATCAGTGCATGGGATCACGGGGTACTGACATACGACCGTGCTACAAAGAGGAACTTCACAATGCACGTTTGGTACCACTACTCGATGCATGACTTTCTAGCGTATGGTCTATTCAGCGCCTGGTGTGTCCACGGGAAGTTCCCATGCCCGGTATGCAAGGCAGCTCTGCAGTTCATTAGGTTGAAGAGTGGTGGCAAGTTTTCCTCGTTCGACAAACATTGACAATTCCACCCTCTTGACCATGCATTCAGACGAGACATTAAGAACTTTATGAAAGGTGTCGTAGTGACAGATCCTGAACCGCAGAAGATGACTGGCGCCGAGGTTCTTGCTTAGATAGATGGTCTTGTCACCAAGGAAGACGGAGTTGGTTTCGTGGGGTATGGTGTTCAACATATGTGGACTCATAAGTCGGGCTTGGAGAGGCTTCCCTATTTTAAGCACCTGGCCCTGCCACATAACATTGATGTAATGCACACTGAGAAGAATGTCATCGAAGCTCTCTAGGCAACACTCATGGACACTGACAAGTCAAAGGACAACCCTAAGGCTAGAGCGGACCTAGCAAGGCTATGTGATAGACCACAGCTAGAGATGCGACCACCAAGAGCCGGCAAGACATGGAGAAGGCCTAGGGGCGATTACGTCTTGGAAAAGAAGCACAGGATGGTTGTAGTCCAATGGATCAAGGACTTAATGTTTCCTGATGGGTTTGCAGCGAATCTTAAGAGGGGGGCCAACCCATCTACTGGCCGAGTCTTAGGGATGAAGAGTCACGACTTCCACATATGAATTGAGCGCCTTCTTCTGTCGATGGTTCGAGGCTTCGTCCCTGAGCATGTTTGGGTTGTGCTGGCAGAGTTGAGCTATTTCTTTCGCCAGCTTTGTGCCAAGGAGTTATCTCGAAATGTGGTGGCTGACTTGGAAAAAAGAGCCCTTGAGTTGATCTGTAAGTTGGAGAAGATATTTCCACCCGGCTTCTTCCTGTCGATGCAGCATTTGATTGTGCACCTCTCGTACGAGGCACGAATGGGGGGGCCGTGCAGAACCACTGGTGCTATCCAATCGAGAGATGTCTAAAGACTATTCGCAAGAAATGTGGAAATAAAGCCAGAATTGAGGCTTCCATGGCAGAGGCGTTCATTAACGAGGAGGTGTCAAACTTCACAACAACATACTATAAGGGCAAGCTTCCTAGCGTGCATAATCGACCGGCTCGTTACAATGAGGACGAAAATAAATCTACCCTCAGCCTTTTGAAAGGGTCACTCAGAAGAGCGAGTGCATTGAGCCCAAAGACCTTGAGCAATGAAGAGTGGCGCAGTATCATGCTATATTTGTTGGCCAACCTAGATGAAGTGGTGCCGTATATCGAGTAAGTTCTCAACGAACTTGTTACTTACACCGTCACTATTCTGCATCCAACCCCGTCATGTTTCTTGTCTACACAGGGAATTTGTTAATCTATTCTGGCGTCAATCAAGGCGACCTCGCCCTCATGAAGTTGATACCATTCTTAAGGAGCGGGATTTCATTTCTTGGTTCCAAAAGAAGGTACCGTCCAACTTCCCCCTTGTTTCTTGATTTCAAGTTGGTCGTTTGTGTGAATAACATAACGCTCTAGCCTGACTTTGCAGTGCTACAGGGATGCGTCTATAAGTGCTGAATTGCAGCAGGTTGCCGATGGCTTCAACTTTAGGGTCATGTCATGTAACGTTTATGACGTCAATGGGTATCGCTTTCACACAACAAGCTACGAGCAGAATCGGCCGCATCGAAGGACCACAAATACCGGAGTTATGACGCCCGGAACTGATGGCAAGGACTATTATGGGATACTTGAAGAAATATACGAACTCCAGTTTCGTGGAGCCGAACCTTTTAGTCCTGTCATATTCAAATGCCGGTGGTTTGATCCTGAGGTATCGAGACAGTACCCTCATCTTGGGCTAGTCGAGACTCGACATGATTCCATCTATGAAGGTGATGATGTATGGATTGTGGCCACATAAGCCAAGCAAGTCTATTATAGTCCATATGCTTGCCAAACCGAGGAAAACCTTAAGGGTTGGTATGTTGTTCACACAATATCGCCGCACGGTAGACTACCTCTCCCAAACGATGAAGATTACAACTTGAACCCAGAAACACATGACGGAGAGTTCTATCAACATGAAGAGGGGCTACAAGGGAGCTTTGAGATAGACTTAACCGGGCTAGTCGAAATGGAGACAGACATCGAAAGGGTTGTGGACGAGGACTCTGGAGATGAGGTGGAAAATCCAAAGGACATAGTGTTCCTTGACCGATTACACTTAGGTGTTGATAGTGATGATGAGGAGGCGGATGAAGATTTGGATGTGGTTGATAGCGATGACGATATGTACAATCCAGCTAATCCCGATCGTGGAGATCATTTCTAATACATGTAATATTATCTGTTTTTGTAATTATATTCATTTTGCATGTAATTGTCTTCATTTTGCATCTCTTTCTAATTATGTATCGTTTATATATGCTAATTGTTTTGTTCTTTTTTAATGCAGGAGATGCCACCCAGGAGGTCCGTCCAGTCTCTTTACGCCAGCCAGGAGGAGCCGGAGGCGTCGGTTCAGCCTCCGGAGCCGGTGCCGAGGCGGAGGAGCCGCAGGCGTCCGAGTAGGACGCATCCGACTACCCCTCCGGCCGTGGAGGAGCCTACCGCCGCGATGGAGCATGCGGATGCAGGGGGGTCCTCCTCCATCTCAAGGGACGAGGCGACTATAGGGGACGAGGCGACTGCAGGGGGATCCACTTCCTCTAGTGTGTCGACGTTGTACTTGCGTGGTCCCGCGAAGCTCCCGCGTCGACCAATACCTGAAGCGGCCCGCCCGTTGATCACACCCTATGGGGATAGGTAAGTAACTTAAGATGTGCTCGAAACTTCTTCATTTGAAATGTTGAAAATCAAAATACAAACTAATACTTTTTGTAATCACTTGTGCAAGAACTGGAAACTTGTGGAGATTGGAGCCAAGGCACGCAAAGTGAATGGCATCCTAGGAGGTCTGTGCAGGGAGCACTACCCTGACCTGGTGGAGGTGAGCCCGGACATGTTCGAGCAGGCCACTCAGTTCGACCACTACGAATTGGCCGCCGATGCCATGGATCGTAGTGGCCACAGATACAGGAACAAGGCAGAGCGAGTCGTCAGGGACCTATCAGTAAGTCTTTTAGGCACACATTGTATTCTTTTAGCCACAGATACATCGTATTCATTGGGCATTCTTCTAATAAGTAATTGATACCTCGCGCCTTTATGCAGGATTTCTTTAGAATCGAGGAGGGCAAGGAGCACAGGGCGTACCAGGTGGCGGTCGCTTCTTGTAAGAAGCGCGTCACGGACATGATTCACGACCCGCGTCATAAGGCGCACATTTGGCACTCTGCCGAAGGTCAAAGGCGTAGCATCAAAAGGACGAGGCAAGACAGGTGGTGCTGACCAAGGAGGAGTACCTTGCGGTAAATCTGGAACATTACTATTGATTTCTTCCGAGATTAAGTTTCCTTAATTTGATCTTCCGATATATCGTCTCGCTTGATGGCTGTGAGGCGATTCCAAATCGGCAAATCGGCATCCGGATGCACAGGAGAGGATTGTGGACATGTGGCTCAGCCAGGACTGGAAGAAGGAGCATGATGAAGCACGCGAGCGCCGTTTGCTGATGCAAGGAGTACCACACCATCAAGGCAGCCGCAACCTCTCCGAATTCTCAGAAGCTTGGGTAAGGCGAAACCATTTCTCTAACCTAACACTCAATTCTCAACAACTCTAACAATGTTATTGTCTTTCTCGCATGATCGGCGTCACATGGTGGCCGCCCTTGTGGTCACCTCAAGGCATATGCCTTGTCCCACTTGGGCAAGGTGGCGGCCGCCACCGACCGGACCCCCTAAGTCCTCGCCGAGTCGTTCACTAACGCCAAAGATTGTGCCCCTCGCATCTCTGCGTACGAGAGATGGCAAGGTCGATCCATGGGCTGAACTACTACGACCCGACCACCGAGGAGCGGCTTGATCCAGCTCGTGATGAGGGTGGGGCAAGGCAAGCAGCACAGTGGTTACGGCTTGGTGACGGTGTCCTCGACACGACCTCTGTTCCTCCGCCACACACAGATCCGAGCAATGAGCACGAGCTCAATCTTGGCCATACGCCAGCGCCCGACCGTGGTGTCAACACTCTAGGTAAGTGTTCTCTTCCATTCCTAGTTCTTTGACTTTTACATACCTTAGCTCCGCAATCTTGAAACATTGGCGTCAAATGTTGCAGGCACAGCTGCAGGCGATGGAGGCCGAGCGGGAGCAGCAGCGGCAGAGGCTGGCAGCTTTGGAGGCCAAGCGGGAGCTCGAGCGGCAGAGGCTGGCAGCTTTAGAGGCCAAGCAGGAGCAGGATCAGCGGCAGATGGCAGAGGTGCTCTCCTACGTGTGGGGTCTTGCGATGACCCAAGGTGGAACGGTCCCACAGTTCCTGCTCGGTCAGCTGCAGGCTACACCTCCACCTTAGCTTGATTCTACTCTGGTGAGTATGACAAATGTTTTAGTTTCTCTAAATGTCAAACCTAGTGAAACCTAGTAAAACCTAGTGAAACCTAGTGCTAGTGGTGATGGTGGTGGGTGGTGGTGGCGGCGTGGTTGGTGGTGGTGGTGGCTTGGTCGTGGTGGTGGCTGCGTGGTTGGTGGAGGTGGTGGCGTGGTGGTGTGGTTGTTGTTGGTGGTAGTAGTGGTGTGGTTGTGGTGCTGGCGTGGTGGTGGTGGTGGTGGTGGTGGCGTGGTGGTGTGCTTGTCGGTGGTGGTAGTAGTAGTGTGGTGGTGGTGGTGTGGTGGTGGTGGTGTGTGGTGTGGTGGTGGTGTCGTGTCGTGGTTGGTGGTGGTGGTGGTGGTGTGGTTGTGGTGGTAAAAAGTACATGTAGTGCTTGGTTATCTATTTATGTTGTCTAACACATTCTGCATCTTCTTTGTTTGTGTAGCGTCAGTCGGCGGCGTCGAACGACCCTAACCTTCTCCTCGTCAACTCCCGGGATCGCATCGCACGCGGCGCCTTCTCGGCCCGGACCGTCGCCGTGACCAGTTTGGCGCCTCCTATGCCTCTTGTTTATGTTGCTTGTCGAACTTTACACTTGTGGTTGTCTATGTGTCGAGATTTGTTTGTGACTTGAACTTGAGACTTCTATGTGATGTGGATGTGAATTATGTGATGTGGATGTGGTTATTGATATGTGGATGTGCTTATTGTGATGTGGATGTCATATATATGTTTATTTGTTGACTGGAAATGCAAAAACAAAAAAAATTAAAATCGTTCAGGCTTTGCGGGGGCTATGGTCATGCCCTCGGCAAAGCTGGGAATCTGAAACACACAGAATCCCAGCTTTGCCGAAAGCATGACCATAGCCCCTCAAGAAAAGAGGAAGCCTTTTTGCCGAGAGCTGAGCCATCGCTCTCGGCAAAAAAATGTCTAAAAAAATTGTCAATGTTCTTTGCCGAGAGCTATTCTGACAGACGCTCGGCAAAGTTTTTTGGAAAAAAAATTCATAAATTCTTTGCCGAGAGCTTGCTAAGGCTCTCGGCAAAGATCAACTTTACCGTGACCTCTCGCCGTCACGGCGAAAATTTTTGCCGACGGCCGGCTAACCCTCGGCAAATCCTTTGCCGAGATCCCGAGATGCGGCTCTCGGCAAAGTAGCCTTTGCCATGAGGTACTGTGCCGACCGGCCTTTGCCGAGAGCAACTTTCGGCAAAGCCTTTGCCGAGGGCAAAGGCCTCTTTGCCGAGCATATCCGGCCCTCGGCAAAGAACCTCGTTCCAGTTGTGCATGGCCACTTTAGTTTGCTCATCACTCGAGCACTTCAGCAACAAGTCTTTAGCAGTTCTTCAGCACAATTCATTATTGTGTCAAATAAACCTGAATGCACTCTGCATAATACTTTTATCAACTTTAGCACTTGGTTTACGTAAATAATTAATAATAGGAGTCCTCCACTAAATCCGGCCCATAATCATGCAATATTATTATAGGAAGCCTCTCAGCGGAACCGAAGCTGTATCCCAAAATAATTAAATATATAGTAGTAATAAGCAAATGAAACTCAAAGACCAAATGAAGATTGACGACCGATAGTAGAGTAAATTAATCATCAACGACGACGTTAGTTATTAATTTCAGTCGCAGGTCCAATATAATTAAGCACCGGAATCATCAGTTGCATGCTCCGAAGATTCATCAAATATATACCCTGTAGAGATGGAGAAGAGAACCGAAGCCCCCCTCCGTTGTCCGTACACGGCTTGACGAGTGAGCTGACGCACCCCACACCACACGCTGCGCTAATTCGTTTGCTTGACTGACTGCTGATCGACCTTCATGAGGATAAAGCCTGCCCATCCATCTATTGTTGATAAAACCTGGACTACTTGTTTAGTACTCTCGCTCCGTCCTAGAACAAGTGACGTTTTGACTTTTACACATTTTGTTTGACCGTTCGTTTTATTCAATTTTTTATGTAAATAATAAAATAAATAAGTCAATATTAAAGTATATATCTAATGATAGAATAAGTCATAACAAAATAAATAATATTTATACAAAAATTTTGAATAAGACGAATGGTCAAGAAGTCTTGAACTAAAAACCATCACTTATTTTGAGATGGACGGAGGGTGTAGTAGTGATCAACTAATTAATTAATAGTCTGGGTCTAATAGTGCCCATATATCTATCCTAATCAATGCATGCAAGAGCGCGCGGCTGCATTTGCAGGTCAAACAAGAGTACGTAGCCGCACGCGTCTGACTCACTCGTCACTCGCGAACCTTGTCTTTACCTGTATAATTCTATGTAGACTACGACTACGTAACATGCATGACCACGACACCTGAGATCCTCGCGTGGATACTTACCGTGTACTCCAACTCCAAGTCTCTATCTATATCTATCAGTAGTGAACAAACAGACACGGGTCCTGTGATTCCTGTTAAAGCATGGAAAAAAGGTACGACGTACCTAGACGGTTCAACCTATGCCACACTGTTTCGTCACATTCTTTGTTTTCTGCCTCTTTTTTTTTTTTGACAAATTTGTTTTCTGGCTTTTGGTGGATGGTCATCGTGCATATGCTCAGATAATCAGATGAGTGCGTGAATTTACACGCCTTCATGGTTGCTTATCCGCACTCATATATATATATATATATATACACACTTATTACTGACCATGCCATTAATTATCAGAAATCTCCTAGCACGACTGGGGAAAATGACAGACTTAGGACATACTGTAGCATGCAACTTAATTTACTGCAGGTTTGCTCGTTCGCAGTCACCTGCTGCATTGCTTATCCATCAGGCGACGTGCCCGCTAAGGATGGCAGCGGGGCGGATTTGGACCTGAAACCCGTGGGTTTTAGACCTAACAGGGTGGGGGCGGGTCTGTTTCTCCCCCCCACAGGTCTCGGGGACCCAAACCAGGTCTAGGGCGGGGGTAGGTTTTCAGATTCCCCCACGGGTGCCCGCGGGCCCCGAAAATTACTAGCACATATGTAAAATGTGGCCCACTAGGCCGCTAGCAGGCCACTTCCCCGACCCTCTCCCACCTAACGGCCCAACCAGTGCTCTCCTATCCTTGGTCGTGTCTCGCCTGTTCGTGAGCACGCTCCTTAGCCCTAGCCGCAATCTGCAGTGACGCCGTCTCCTAGTCCGCTCTTCGGTCCGAGTCCGCTCTTTGGTTCGAGTCTGGCAGTGACGCCAAGCGCATGCGAAGGGGAAGCCAATCAAATGCGATGGTGGGCACAGACAAGCTAATATCAGCTGCCCTTTGAGTCTATAATGGTGCATCCGTGCAAATGGCTACCATGTGAGTCCAATTATCCAAATCCATCTCAATCTTGGCTGCAATTGTTTGTTTTTTCTTGCTGTTCGTATGAATCATTCAAGATGTGAAGGTTGCCACAACATATCTATCTCGTTCATGATTCCTTTTGTCCAGGTTATTATTTCTTTTAATTGCTTGGATGCTCTGAATCTGGTCCGGTGTGGAGGATTGCCGATCCAAGGCAGGGGCGTGGCCTGAGTCAGAAGGAGGAAGACGCCTCGCGGGTCCCCGTCGGGTTTCGGGTGCCCGCCGGGTTCAGGGCCGGGGCTAATTTTTCACCCGTAAGTCATTTCGGGTTCGGGATAGGTTTTAGACTCGGGTTTCGGGCGCGGGTCCGCGAATGCTCCACCCGACCCCGCCCCGCCCCGTTGACATCCTTAGTGCCCGCGCCTGCGCCCATGCGCCCGCACCTGCACAGGTGGCTAGGGTTCCAACGAGCTCTAGCGCAACCCTAGTGCGCTGCAGCGTGACGGTGGGCGGCGGCGGGACGAGGGCGCGCGAGGCAGAGGAGGGGCACTGGAGAGGGAGAAGACGATGACCGCGCGCGCGAGGAAGAAAACGGGGAAGAAGCGAGAGGAAGAAGACGATTAGGATGGTGACTGATGGTTAAGCAGGATAGCGGGCATCTGAAATGGAGACAGACCCAATTTACTGTGGGGAGGCATGGTTTTTTCCTTCCACTTTTCATCATTTTCTACGGCGTATGTATCCTATTTGACAATCAGAACCAACGATGCTTACAATGCAATGCAAAGTACTGGCCAGTCGACTAGTCGAGAAGAGCTTATTAGCTACGACCCGGCCGTGTTCGACGACCATCATTAAATCGCCAACTAGAACCCGCGCGATGTTGAGCGGCACACATGCATATGCTTGATCGCCGGTTGACTACCCCCGACCTAGTACTACCACACATATGTACGTGCTTGTCATGTCCGTACTCCATTTTTTCCGCTTTGGCAGTTGACATTAGCTCGCTTTATTAGCAATATAAAGTAGCTGTCGGTGCAGAAAGTGACCAACACGTAAATATTTATAGTTTTACTGTGGGGTTACCCTGCGTTGTGATCGGATGTGGCCTAGCACTCAATGACACAGGGTTTATACTGGTTCAGTCAACGTGCCCTACATCCAGTTTGAGTCGGTCGGTGACTTTATTCCTGAGCCCAGATACTCGAAGTTTGCTGTGGGGTTACAAATGGAAGGGAGAAATATGAGGGGTACAAGAGGTCCGGTCGGACTCTGGTCTGAAGGGCCGAGAGTGGCGAGCTCCGCTATGTGCTAAGTGTTCGAGCGTGTGCTCGAGGTTTGAACGCAGTGGTTCTATTGTGCTGTGCGAGTGAACTGATCGATCTATCTGTTGGGAGAGAGCGCATCCCCTTTTATAGATGAAGGAGACGGCCTTACAAGAGAGAGAGAGAGAGAGTACGCATGCCATTAAGTCTTGTTGCCCACGCCGTCGGGTATAAGATGATGGTAGACGCCCATAACACTGTTGTTGTCAGACGCATGTGGGAGGTTTCACCGTATTCACCATGTATGGTAGATGACGGCGCCCACAACACTGTTGATGTCCAGAGGCGCCCACAACACTATAGGGCAAATGTCGGTGCCCACAACACTGCTTGGGTTCTGACATGCCTGGAAGGTTGTAGGGCACCCATCTGACATGTCCTTTTGATTACTGTCCTGTAGGTGTGCAGGGTATGGTCCTCGGTTGACTTGAGTGCCCTGCCTTACTTGCTTCGTCTGTTTTCTGGTCCTCACCGAGCGGGCGTCCCCGGTTGGTTGGTTCCAGTCGGCTCTGATTGCACCAGTCAGAGAAGAGTTGTAAGTAGGGGTTCGGTGCATCCTCGGTCAGAGACGCGGGTCGGAGTTGGAGGCGGTGTTTGGCCAGGCCTTCCGGTTGGAGAGACGGGCTGGAGTCAGAAGGGAGCGTTGTTCCTCTTTGGTCAGGCCTTCCGGTCGGAGAGGCGGGCCAGAGTCGGAAGCGAGCGTTGTTCCTCCTTCGTGAGGCCTTCCGGTCAGAGATTAGATCGCCCTTCTGGCCTATCGTTTAGGTATTTAGGCTAGCCCAGGAGTTTGCACAATGTCGTGTGCTAGGCCGAGCCTTTGCTAGGAAGACAGTCCATGAGGGACCCCGGATTTATGAACCCGATAGGAGCCCCCGAGCCCCCGGGCGATTCGGGTAGAATCGTCTGGGGGATTTTTTTCTTTACGGTGGGTGTGCGCGAGCGCACCTGCGGGTGTAGCCCCCGAGCCCCCAGGTGATTCGGGTACAATCGTCTAGGGGGTATTTCGTTTTGTCAGCGGAGGAATTTTTTGTTTGTTTAACAGCGGGTGCGCGCGAGCGTACCCTCGGGTGTAGCCCCCGAGCCCCCGGGTGATTTAGGTAGAGTCGTCCAGGGAGTTTTTGTCAGCGGGCGTGTGTGTGTGCACCTTGGTCGAGACAGAGTCGTCAACCAAGGCATCGTGCGCAGCCGAGGTGGTTTCAAGGATCGGGCGAGACAGGCTCGCGGACCCAGGCGTCGAGCGCAGCCGAGGGATCGGACGAAGCGGACTCGTGGACCCGTCGTGCGTAGCCAAGGCAGTTCTAGGGATCATGCGAGACAGGCTCGTGGACCTAGGCATCGGGCGCAGCCGAGGGATCGAGCGAGGTGGACTCGCAGACCCGTCGTGCGCAGCCGAGGCAGTTTTAGGGATCGGGCGAGACGGGCTCGCGGACCCAGGCGTCGGGCGTAGCCGAGGGATCGGGCAAGGTAGACTCGCGCACCCATCATGCACAACCGAGGCAGTTTTAGGGCTCCGGCGAGACGGGCTCGCGGACCCAGGCGTCGGGCGCAGCCGAGGGATCGGGCGAGGCGGACTCGTGGGCCCGTCGTGTGTAGCCAAGGCCATTTTAGTGTTTGGGCGAGACGGGCTCGCGGACCCAGGCATCGGGCGCAGCCGAGGGATCAGGCGTGGCAGACTCGCGGACCCGTCGTGCGTAGCCGAAGCAGTTTTAGGGATTGGGCGAGACGGGCTCATGGACCCAGGCGTCGGACGCAGCCGAGGGACTAGGCGAGGTGGACTCATGGACCCATTGTGCGCAGCCGAGGCACTTTTAGGGATCGGGCGAGACAGGCTCGTAGACCCAAGCGTCGGGCGTAGCTAAGGGATCGGGTGAGGCGGACTCGCGGACCCGTCGTGCGCAGCCGAGACAGTTTTAGGGATCGAGCGAGATGGGCTCACGGACCTAGGCGTCGGGCCCAGCCAAGGGATCGGGCGAGGCAGACTCGTGGACTCGTCGTGCACAGCCGAGGCAGTTTTAGGGATCGAGCGAGATGGGATCATGGACCTAGGCATCGAGCGCAGTCGAGGGATTGGCTGAGGCAGACTCATGGACCTGTCGTGCGCAGCCAAGGCAGTTTTAGGGATCAGGCGAGATGGGCTCGTGGACCCAGGCATCGGGCGTAGCCAAGGGATCGGGCGAGGCGGCCTAGCGGACCCATCGTGCATAGCTGAAGCAGTTTCAGGGATCGGGCGAGATGGGCTCGCGGACCCAGGCGTCGTCCGCAGCCGAGGGATCGGCGAAGGCGGACTCGCGGACCCATCGTGTGCAGCCGAGGCAGTTTTAGGGATCGGGCGAGATGGGCTCGCGGATCCTGGCGTCGGGCGCAGCCGAGGCGGATTAGGTGTCTTGAGCCCCCGAGCCCCGTTGGGCTTTGGTAGGGGTCAGTTGAGTTTTGTGTGTTACCTCATCTGTGGTTTCTCGCAACCGAAGGGGCTAAGCTAACATCGCTTGCATCGATGGCTCGAGTGACGCGCTCGGTGACCTCGCTAACGGGCACGTTCGAGTGAAATCTGGGTTCGTCGTTCATGACGGGGTTGGCATAGCCCTCATGTGACATTCCACTGCTCCTTAACCTGCAACCTAGCAGATGCCTGGGTTGTTTCGGAGACCGACCCGTGTGGCCCGCTGGCCTCCCCTCGATGGAGATTCTGTGGTTTGGCGAGAGGTTAGGATCGAACGAGAAGGTTGAGATGACCCTGTCTGCTTCGGGGTAGACTAGGCAAGGGCTGCTCGGGGCTCATCTGTGTTTTCTCCCCTGGCTCTATTTGACGTAAGGTAGCCTCGAGCCCTTCGTGGGCCGGCCTTCGAACCCCGGTCAGTCGTTGCTCATGTTGAATGAGGCAACTGCTGCTTTGTGACGCATCACGGAGCGTTGTGATGCATTTAACTGTACATGCGATGCCTTAGATGTATGGAATGAATGAATGCGTGTATAGATGAATGAATTATTATATAAAGAAATAGTGGGGGTTGGTAACATTACCTTGATGACTCGAGTGATGGGGTTTTGAGGAGCTCCAATCGAAATGTCTGACCGGGATCCGTGCTTGTCGTTCGTGACGGAGTCGGCATGGCCCACATGGGGTGTCCCTCTGCTCCTTACCTATCTCTCGGCGTTTGCCTGAGCCGTCCGATTGACTCAGCAAGCCTGGTAGTCTCTCCTGGGCGGAGATCCCGTAGTTGGGCCTTTCCATGTCTCGCCTGGGAAGGCGGAGGGCCACCCGCGCATGGTGGCGCTTTGTTTCTCACGCACGGCGTGTGGTAGTGGTGGGCCATACCCAGGCCACGTCCCGTCTGACCAGGCGCCGTTCCGTCGGGCGGGGTGCGTCCCATTGGTCAGGGCGCATCCCATCGTTTCCCATCCGCATTGAATGGGGGAAGGGAGAGGGTTTTTCGCCCCAATCCTTTGCCCTTCTTCAATTGCTGCATCTCCTCCTTAAATAGGGGAAGGGAGAGGGAAAGGAGAACTCACATACCCGTTCATGATTTTAGAGTGCAATGTCGAGCTAGAGGTCATCCAGTGTATATGAGGTGGTGCTGGTCGCCTTTGTCGAGAAGGGGCTGCTTCCGCCCAAGGAGGTGGTGTTGGCCACCTTCGTTGAGAAGGGGCTGCTTCCATCAAAGGAGGTGGTGCTGGCCGCCTTCACCGAGAAGGGGCTGCTTCCGTTGAAGGAGGTGGCCCCTAAAGGGTACTGCACGTCGCTGACTTCGTCACCGTCTGCGAGGCTTTCATCGGGATGGAGCCGCATGTGGACTCCTTCCGGCGAATCTTCTCCGGGTGAGTCTTGTCGGAGGGGAAGATGCTCAGGACTGTGCTGGTGGGGGGTTTTGCCCTTGTAGCTGCTCAGGTTGGTCAGTTCATAAAGTTTGATGAGACATCCTCCAGCTATGACGGCCATACTTCGGCGGGCAGCGTCCTTGCCCAGGAGGTGCCTTGACTGCATGAGAAGGTCTGGAACTCCATGCTCTTCTGCTGAGCATCTATGGGTGCGACGCCCTTGAGGTACCCGTTGCGCTCGCCGAAGTCGAGGGAGCAGAACCGAGCGGGGCCATTGCGGTGGTGGTTATGTCTAGCGGCATGTGTCGTGGTCTCACCTTTGGCATCAGTCGATGCCGCCGAGCGGCCATAGTAGCATTTGGAGTAGAAGTAGTTAGCAAATGTAATCGTTAAGTTTGTGGGGGAGCCCCCTTGTGAATAGTTTTTTTATGTCAATGAATACATCAGTTCTGCTTTGTTATAGAATCACTATCCGTTCCTTGTTTTTTATCCTAGCATAGCTTTGTTTTTATCCTTTCTTTTTCGCACCTACCCGTTCGTTCCATAGGCTGCAACTTTAAGAACCTGGGAGTGGCCCGCGAGGCTCGGCTGCTCGTAACCATAGGTCATGACGGGGTGCGCTTGGTCGGGAGTAAAAACAAAGTCACATAGGGTAATCAAAGGAATGGAATGCCCTTTCGCTCGGGCAATGCCCCTTTGTTTGGGCGGAAAGTTTTTACCATGTGATAGTAAAAAAGAGAGGTAGTATTTAGTATTGTACCCTCATGGAGCCCCCGAGCGACCCGGGCTGAAAGTGTTCAGGCTGGGGTGCTTTACAGGAGTAAGTGTTGAATAAAAGCGGTAAGACCGAATTTAGGGGAAAAACGACGTAGTTGTTCAATGTTCCAAGTGTTGGTGAGAATGTTGTCGTTGTCGTCCTTCAGTCGGTAGGTGCCCGGTCGGATCACCTCGGTCACCGTATAGGGACCTTCCCATGTTGGAAAGAGTTTGTGTTTCTCCTTCGTTGATTGGGTCCTCCGGAATACGAGATCACCGACTTCGAGGATCCTCCCCCTATCTTCCTTTCGTGGTACTTGCAGAGAGTTTGCTGGTAGCGAGCGGAGCGGATGACGGTCGTCTTGTGGGCCTCCTCGAGTAGGTCAACTGTGTCTTGCTGAGCCTCCGTGGCTCGGTCGTGGTCGAAAGCCTTCACTCTTGGGGTGCTATGGTCGAGGTCGGAGGGCATCACTACTTCAGCTCCGTAGGCTAGGAAGAAGGGTGTGAACCCTGTGGATCGGTTCGGGGTCATTCTCAGGCTCCAGAGAATTGCTGGGACCTCTACAACCCATCGCCCGGCATACTTGTTGAGTAGGTCGAAGATGCAAGGCTTAAGTCCTTGGAGGACCATGCCATTGGCACGCTCGACCTGACCGTTAGTACATGGATGTCCGACCGAGGCCCAGTTGATCCTGATGTCATATCCATCACTGAAGTCCAGGAACTTTTTCCTGGTGAAGTTAGTCCCATAGTCAGTGATGATACAGTTAGGAACGCCGAACCGGTAGATGATGTCGAGGAAGAATTTGACCACCCCTTCCGAGCGGATGTTGGTGATGAGCTTGGCTTCTATCCACTTGGTGAACTTGTTGACCGCTACGAGCAGGTGAGTGAAGCCACCCGGGCCCTTTTTGAGGGGTCCTACCATGTCGAGGCCCCAGACCGTGAATGGCCAGGTGATGGGGATGGTTTAAAGCTCATGTGCCGGCAAATGAGTTTGTCGAGCGTAGAATTGGCATCCCTCACACCTACGGATGACCTCCTCTGCGTCTCGTAGTGCGGTGGGCCAGTAAAAATCTTGGCGAAAGGCTTTTCCGACCAGCGACCTCGGGGCCACGTGATGTCCGTAAATCTCGGCATGGACCTCGAGGAGGAGCTGCTTCCCCTAGTTGGTAGGGATGCACTTCATGAGCACCCCCGATGGACTCCATTTGTAGAGTTCGTCACCGAGCGCGATGAAGGTCTTGGCGCATCGAGCGATCCGTCGGGCTTCAGTTCTTTCAGGTGGGAGAACCTCCTCGAGCAGGTAGGCGATTAGTGGCGCTCGCTAGTCGGTTTGATCGAGTGCCAATACGGCGACGTTGGCGGGCGACGTTGTCATGGAGGCACTAGGGTCAGAGCCCCCAAGCGCCGGCTTGGCGTCGGGGTCAGAGCCCCCAGGCGCCAGGTTGGCATTGGGGTGTGTCTGGCTCGGACCTTCCAGGATGCGGGCGGACGGCTCGTGGAGATCGTTGATGAAGATCACGCTTGCAGACGGATCCATCCTGGCAGCCAATTTTGCGAGAAAATCAGCGGCATCGTTGTCCTTTCGGGGGACATGATGCAGCTCAATCCCCTGGAATTTATCCTCGAGTTTACGCACCTCCAGGCAGTATGCTACCATGAGGGGGGGTTTGTAGGAGGACTCTTTCATGACTTGGTCGACGACCAACTCCAAGTCGCCGTGGACATAGAGTCACGTAGCGTCGAGCTCGATGGCGATGCGCAGCCCGTTGATGAGGGCCTCGTATTCCGCAGCATTGTTTGAGGCCGAGAAATGGAGGCGGATGGCGTAGCGAAGCCTGCTCCCCTCTAGGGAGATTAGAACCACTCCAGCCCCTGAGCCGGGCGCCATTATGGACCCATCGAAGTACATTGTCCAATACTCGTGGGTGACGTCCGGGGTCGGTAGCTGGACCTCCATCCATTCGGCGACAAAATCCATGAGAGCCTAAGATTTAATAGCGGTACGGGGGATATACCTGATGTCGTGGCCCATGAGTTCAAGTGCCCACTTGGAGATTCGTCCCACGGCATCGCAGTTGCGGACGATGTCCCCGAGCGGGTATGAAGTGACGACCGCGACTTCGTGGTCGGTGAAGTAGTGCAGGAGCTTTCGGGTCGCCATCAGCACGACGTATAGGAGTTTCTGCACCTGGGGGTACTGGACCTTGGGGTCAGTGAGTACCTCCCCGACGAAGTATACAGGTCGCTGGACCTTAAGGTAGTGTCTCGGCTCCTCCCTTTCGACGACCAGGGCGACTCTCACCACATGGTTGCTTGCTGCGACGTAGAGGAGGAGGGGTTCTTCCCATTCAGGAGCGACGAGGATTGGGGTCGATGTCAGTGACGCTTTGAGGCTCTCTAGAGTCTGCTGAGCTTCCTCAGTCCAGACAAAGGCATCCGTCTTTTTGAGGAGCTTGTAGAGTGGCATCCCCCGTTCGCCGAGCCGAGAGATGAATCGGCTCAGGGCAGCTAGACAGCCAGTGAGCCTTTGTACGCCCTTGACATTGCATATAGGGCCCATGTTGGAGATGGCCATGATCTTTTCGGGGTTGGCCTCGATGTCATGCTCGGACACAATGTATCCAAGTAGCTTCCCCTTCGGAACCCCAAAAACACATTTCTCGGGATTCAAACTAATGTTGAACCTTCGGAGGTTCACGAATATTGTAGCCAAGTTTGCGATCAGGTCGCAAGCTTGAGCCGTTTTGACCACTATGTCATCAACATAGATGGCGATTGTTGATTTCGGCCACTCAGCTTGATCAGGCTGATCGAGCGGGTCGATTTGGTCGGCGAAGCATTGCTTCATGCACCTTTGGTAGGTGGCGCCAGCGTTCTTCAGACCGAAAGGCATGGTTACGTAATAGTATGAACCATACAGGGTGATGAATGAGGTTGCGAGTTGATCAGACTCTTTTATCACAATCTGGTGATAGCCTGAGTAGGCATCTAGAAAGGAGAGGATCTCGCATCCCGAGGTAGAGTCGACTATCTGGTCTATGCGTAGCAAAGGAAAGTGATCCTTTGGACACGCTTTGTTGAGGCCAGTATAATCAACGCATATTCTCCATTTCCCGGTCTTCTTTTTAACAAGAACGGGACTGGCAAGCCAGTCGGAGTGGAATACCTCTCTGATGAATCTGGCTGCCAGGAGTTTGGTGATCTCTTCACCTATGGCCCTGCGCCTCTCGTCATCGAAGTGACGCAGACACTGCTTGGCGGGCTTCAAGCCCGAGATGAGGCGCAGTGCATGCTCGGCGACCTCCCGCGGTATGCCCGGCATGTTAGAAGGCTTCCATGAGAAGACATCACGATTGGCGCGCAGGAAGTCAACGAGCTCGCATTCCTATTTGGCTGGGAGCTGGGTCCTGATCCGCACTGTCGTGGTTGGGTCAGTGGGGTCGATCCCCACCATCTTGGTTTCCTCGAGTGGGCGGAAGGTCATCGAGGAGGTTGGTTTGTTGCAGTCCGGGACTACTAGGGTCGACGACTCCCCGAGCCGTGGGAACTCGAACGAGTTGATGACCGTGGTGGCGAGCTTGAAATGCTCGCGGTCGCACATGAAGGCATGCGAGAAGGCGCTGCCCATGGTGATGACATCGTTCGGTCCCGGCATCTTTAGCTTGAGGTAGGTGTAGTTGGGGATTGCCATGAATTTGGCGTAGCATGGCCGCCCCAAGATGGCGTGGTAGGACCCTGGGAAGTCCACCACTTCGAAGGTGAGGACCTCCGAGCAGAAGTTGGCTCAGTTGCCAAATGTGACGGGCAGGTCGATCTACCCGAGCGGGTACGCCTGCGCTCCTAGGATCACGCCGTGGAAGGGAGAGCCCGCTGGGTGGAGTTTCGACTAGGGGATGCGAATGGCGTCGAGGGTGTCTACGTAGAGGATGTTGAGGCCGCTAACTCCGTCCATCAGCACCTTGGTGAGGCGCTTCTTGCAGACGATGGATCGACTACGAGCGGGTAGTGTCCCGGTCTGGTGATGTGGGAGGGATGGTCCCTCTGATCGAAGGTGATCGGAGATTCTGACTAGCAAAGGAAAGAGGGGACGGTCGTCTCGACGGTGCATGGCTCTCTGTAGCATACCTTGTGCTGGCATTTGGAGTAGATGGTGTCAGATCCCCCAAAGATCATGATGCATTACTCGGGGTCGGGGAAGCTGTCCCCGTCCTTGCCTGCCGCGCCTCCTTTCTTGGCTGCCGCCTCTTTGCCGTCTCCTTCTTTTAGCCCGTCGGCCTGTCGCAAGAAACGTTTGAGGAGCTCGCAATCCTTGTAGAGGTGTTTGATGGGGTAGGCGTGGTTGTTGCACGGCTATCCATGAGCTTGTTGAAGTGGTCAGGTAGGCCCTACTGGGGCTGCTTGCCCGCGCGATTAGCTGCGGCGACCAACGTGCTGTTGGCCGGTCGACGCCGATCCTCGCGTTTGGCCTTGCCTTTGTCCCAGCCACCATTGAAGACCGCTCCTACCGCCTCCTCACCGGAGGCGTGGTTCATGGCGACGTCGAGCAGGTCGTGGGTGGTACGAGGCTTCAGACACCCAAGCTTGTGGATCAGGGACTCGCAGGTTGTCTCGGAGAGAAATGCGCTGATGACGTCCGCGTCGATGACATCAGGAAGGGAGTTGCATCGTTTGGAGAACCTGTAGATATAATCTCGTAGGGACTCGCTGGGCACCTGCTGGCAGCTCTTGAGGTCCCAGGAGTTACCAGGGCGGACATACGTCCCCTGGAAATTTCCAACGAAGACCCTCTTGAGGTCCGCCCAGTCGCGGATACTGTCGTGCGGGAAGAATTCAAGCCATGTCCGAATATGTTCCCCGACGCAGATGGGGAGATATTGAATGATGAAATTGTCATCATCCACCCCTCTGGCTTGGTAGGCGAGCCAGAAATCTTCAAGCCATATACCGGGGTTTGTCTCCCCGGTGTACTTGGTGATGTTGGTGGGCGGTCGGAAGCACTATGGGAACCATGCTCTCTGGATGCATCGGCCAAAAGCCCATGGTCTCGGGCCATCTGGGCTGGGACTCCGGTCGTCTAGCCAGCGACCATGCCTAGGGCACGTTTCACCGCTCCCCTCGATGGTCCGGACGACGTCCTTGTCGCCTGCCCTCACTAACACCCGATGGACGTTATCATCATGCTGGGCTTGATGCCGGTTGCTGATGATGCAGGCGTTCGCGTACCAATTGTCGGTGTGGAGCAGGCGCTAGGTCGGACTACAGCGTAGCTGTGGCCTCCTGTGCCGCGCTTGGCGGCTGTAGCGGTGAGCGGATGGAGCGTTCCATCTGGTGCGTCCCCACTCCCCTAGTGGGGAGAGAGGCTGCGAGTCGAGTCGCGATGCGGAGCTTTCCGCTTGTTGAACGGCGGCGGCTTCCACCAGCGCCCAGAGGTTCCAGTGGACCGCCCGCTCTTGGGGGGTCAACGGGCTTGGGAACACCGTGCAGAAGCATTGCCGCAGCGGTGATGTTCTAGCTAGCCCGAGCGAACTGTAGGGGCTCGTTCCCCTCGTCCATGATGTCGCGCTGGACCTGGCGGGCGTGACCCCGGGCGCCGCTCGCCGGTTACGTGCATGGAGCGCAACGTGCTGCATCGAGCGCGCTGGCGCAGGTGGCGGCTGGTTCTGCCGCTATTGTCGTAGCTCCTCAGCGTGCTCTTGTGCAAGCGCGAGGGCCCCCGCACGAGGGTCTGGAGGGGTGTGAGTCTGCAAGGACTCCGCTACCACCGGTGGCTGTCCCAGAGCGTCCGCCATAGCGCACTCCCGGGACGGACGGTGGCTAGGTGCCATGTCGCCGATGCTAGAGCTATCACTCTCAACCTCGTCATCTACGAGTTCGTAGAAACAGGTGGGAGCATAGTCGCCATCCCCACGAATTCGAATGTGAGAGGAGGTGGCGTCAGCATTTTTTGGAGCCCCCGGGCGTATGCGTCCACTGGGGATGCGAGGCCATAGGGGAACCAGTCGTACGGTGGCTGCGGTGCGAACAACGCGGTCCCTCCGGATAATCGACGAAAGATAGTAAATAGCGAGTAAATAACAGTATGTACATTACTTACAGCGAGGTTTGAGCAAAGCATTTGTTCGGAATGAAGCGCAGGCGCCTCATCGTTGAAGTCGTCGTGTGTCTCAGAGCCGACAGAGGGCGCCCTTCCGACGGGTGCCGGAACAAGTGCCTCCTCGCGGAGGTGTAGTACGCTGAGCCGGTCGGCGACGAACTCCAGGCTTCCGAAGAGGAAGGCCTGGGATGGCTCGAAGGCGGGTGGAACCCACATCCCAATAGGTGGGAGTGCGGGAAACTCCAATGAGCCGAAGCGAGTCGTTTCTCTTGAGCCCGCCATGGCGATGGTGGCGGAAAAGTGGGCCATCCGATGACCAAAAGTGTGAACGTACAGCGTCTTCTCCACGGATGGCGCCAACTGTCGGTGCAGAAAGTGACCAACACGTAAATATTTGTAGTTTTGCCGTACGTTGTGATCGGATGTGGCCTAGCACTCAATGACACAGGGTTTATACTGGTTCAGGCAATGTGCCCTACGTCCAGTTTGAGTCGGTCGGTGACTTTATTCCTGAGCCCAGGTGCTCGAAGTTTGCCGTTGGGTTACAAACGGAAGGGAGAAATATGGGGGGTACAAGAGGTCCGGTCAGACTTTGGTCTGAAGGACCGAGAGTGACGGAAGCTCCGTTATGTGCTAAGTGTTCGAGCGTGTGCTCGAGGTTTGAACCTGGTGGTTCTGTGTGGTGTGCGAGTGAACTGATCGATCTATCTATTGGCAGAGAGCGCATCCCCTTTTATAGATGAAGGAAACGGCCTTACAAGAGAGAGAGAGAGTACGCATGCTACTAAGTCTTGTTGCCCACGCAGTCGGGTACAAGATGATGGTAGGCGCCCATAACACTGTTGTTGTCAGACGCATGTGGGAGGTTTTATCGTATTTACCATGTATAGTAGATGACGGCGCCCACAACACTGTTGATGTCTAGAGGCATGTGGGGGGAGCCTTACCGCGTTTGTCTGGTATGGGAGTTGATGGGGCCCACAACACTGTAGGGCAAATGTCGACGCCCACAACACTGCTTGGGTTCTAGCATGCCTGGATGGTTGCAGGGCACCCTTCTGACATGTCCTTTCGGTTACTGTCCTGCAGGTGTGCAGGGTACGGTCCTCGGTATCACGGTTGACTTGAGTGCCCTGTCTTACTTGCTCCGTCCGTTTCCTGGTCCTCACTGAGCGGGCGTCACCGGTTGGTTGGTTTCAGTTGGCTCTGACTGCGCCAGTCGGAGAAGAGCTGTAAGCAGGGGTTCGGTGCATCCCCGGTCAGAGACGTGGGTCGGAGTTGGAGGCGGTGTTTGGCCAGGCCTTCCGGTCGGAGAGGCGGGCTGGAGTCGGAAGCGAGCGTTGTTCCTCTTTGGCCAGGCCTTCCGGTCGGAGAGGCGGGCCGAAGTCGGAAGCGGACGCTGTTTCTCCTTAGCGAGGCCTTCCGGTCGGAGATTGGATTGCCCTTCTGGCCTGTCGTTTAGGTATTTGAGCCGGCCCAGGAGTTTGCGTAACGTCGTGTGCTGGGCTTAGCCTTTGCTGGGAAGCCGGTCCATGAGGGACCTCGGGTTTATGAACCCGACAGTAGCATAATGTACTTTATTCATACAGTACATCTCTTTTCTTTTCTTTTTTCCTCTTTTAAAGTCATCATTTCAAAGGGTTGAGTGACTGAGCGCAACGGTCTCTACTTGTAGAGTCGATGGCTTTTAATTTTGCCCTCACAAAGGTAGCAGTATTGCATTTCGCTTTGTTCATTGAATAATGTAACAATTAGCATGCAGTTTCCTCCTAATATATATAACCCCATGGTAAAGAAGTCATTTGAACGACAAGGGTAACCCTTCTCATGCATTTAGTAGCTAGTGAACCATGTCATTTCAACCGTTCTCATGCCCAGTTCAGAGTTGAACACGAATTAGTAAGACTTGTCTTCCTCAGGTACACCAAGTGCTTGGGGGCACGCACTGCCGAGTGCCAACCGATTCTCGTGTACTTCATTCGCGCTGGTGTGAGTGTGACACCTTTTTCATAAAATAATAGATGATGTTGATAAGTTGGACCGATGCATGGACTTGTTGAGGAACCAAGCAAGGAGTGGGTCTTTCTGCACCAGATTCAAACCGCATGAAGAGCTTTAGGCAGATAGCTAGCAAACAAGCTAATCGTCAGAGGGCACCGCCAATGTGACTTGTGAGCTAGTTCTAAGTTTGTCTCAAATTAAATCAACTTCTACATAATTGTCCTAAGTCAAACTTTTTTAAGTTTGACCAACTTTATAGGAGAGAGCACTAATATTTATGACATTAAATTAGTATCACTAGATACATCATCAAATATATTTTCACAATATATTTATTTGGTGTTATAGGTGTTATTATCCTTTCCTATAAAGTTATTAATAATTACGAAGATAAGTTATTTGGTGTCATATATTTTCACAAAGATCAGTTAGTAATCATCCTCATTAATAAAAGTTATTAATATATAACTGCGTAGATCAGTTTTGAATACTAACTTGGTTCGTCCAATACGTACATTTGAACAGGTCATACCGGCACTATATCAATATACTTAATGGGAAAAATAATCCTCAACGAAAGGAGGAATTATATATCAAAACAAGATGGCTCGTAAGTCTCCATATACTAAGTTATTTTGGATGCATTATGTTCCTGCCAAAGTATATTGTATTTTCATATACAGAACATGATGCATCAATGTAGTGTCACAAGAAACATAGCGGAAGTTGACACTGTAGGTATTATGTTTGCGCGTAAATGAAAGGTAACTGGGAGATACAGAGACACCCCGCGGGGGTAAGTAACTGCATGCTTTACTTCGTCATATTAGTTGGAAGGAATATATATGTTATATACAAACAATCATTTTGGATTATGTTTCTTGCAATGGCCTAAGGAGTTAAATATTGTGAACAAAGAAATGGAAGATGACGACCTACTGATAGGAGGCCAAAAAAAAGTTGTAGACACCTTCAGGACTGGAAAGATTTTAGCATAGTCATTGAAAACATTGTGGATGCGATGTAACATTACTAATACTCATGTGGCGTATGTTCCGACGTTTGAACATGTGTACTTGTGTGTGTGTGTATATGTATATACATGTTTACAATTAAGTTAGGTGACATATTGATGCAATGATATATATTGTTTGTTTTGTGTATATATAAATATATGTGCGCACGGAAATCACAAATATTCAATTTGAATTCTTGGTAGGAAAATTTTCCAAAGGCGGCTTGAAGCAATAGTCTCCTTTGTAAAAAAATTTTGTAGAGATGACTGCGGTGCCCAACCTCCTCTAAACATATGTTTATAGAGGTGGCTATCTACCAATCCCGTTTCTAGAGGTGGCTGGACAACCGCCGATATAAATCACTGATTTATAGAGGTAGAAAATTAGAGGTTGTTGGGCCAGCCGTCTTGGCAGTGGTTGTTTGTAGTAGTGCGTGTAGTAGTACATAGTGTGTGTTTTTTTCAACCGGCATAGTTTTTTATGCTTTCTTTACCTTTTCCTAATTATAGTGGCATGTTGCAAATTCTCAACTAGTGGAGTTGAAGGACCTCATATTGCATATGGGACATGACATAGTGTCATATAGCTAGGTGGAGAAGATCAAGGGCAAGCTAGAGGCTCGGGTGCGATGGACTGTTGAGGCGGTGAAGCACGAGTAGAGGGCTTGGCACCAATGGACCAAGGCAACTGTGAAGAGCAAGCGAGGCTGCGATCGATGAACCAATAAGGTCATGTGAAATACCTAGTTTGGTTTTGGTAATTGAGTGACAAGCTATGTGGACTAATATGTGTGTTTGATATGAGAAACACAGGTGCTTAGTCCATAGGTACACTAATATGAGCACCTTGCGCTATGGTGGTGAAGTGGCTTGGATTTGTTGCAATTTTCAACTAGTGTTGTTGAATGAGCTCATTGCATAGGAAGATTTAGGGTTACAGGAGTGGTGAATTGGAGAAGAAGCAGCAGCCGTAACTTCTTCTGTGTTCTCGTTCCTGGTTGTTCATAATGCAAGTCTAGACGTAAAAGCAGGCCTCAGTATGATCATGGCCCATGACTCTCTATCAGCAGCCCAATTCGAAATAGCAGGCGGCCCATATAGGTGACAGTGGCCTAGCCCACTTTGTCGTCCCTCGCTCGGTCGCTCCCCACGCGCTGCTTGCAAGTTGCAGGTGCTCACTGCTCTGGGACAGTGGGCTGCCTCCCCTCCCCACCAGTGGGCCTCTAGAACCCGGTGACAGGCCTTTCCTTTGTGGGACCAAAACCATCATACAACTGAACTGACGCCGCCCCAGCATAACAATGATTAATGAATGGTATCTTGAGTCAGGTGCTACTTCATCCCAAATGACGTCTGATACCGGTATATATCCTCTCTCATTCTTTAGGCCAACTCCAAAACTTTTCTCTGGTAACGTGTGGACGAAGGTTCACCTCACCTGTATTGAGCCTGGACTTGTCAATGAGGCTGGGGCCTGGGGATCTCGGACTGCTGGCGCACGGGCGCACCAAGCTGTGGCAAGGGCTTCAGCCTTCCAAGAGTTATAAGTGTTGCACATGCATGCAAAGTGGCTACACTGCTAGTGTCTGGTGCCGGCTGGCTTTCCTGCACTGCACGCCGCCCGAACCACGCTGTGTGGCAAGGGATGGAGCCGTTGAGCTGGGGAGGAGGTGAGCCAGCGAGAGGGCTGCCCGGGGAGGAGCGGCATGGCGTTGATCGGGCAGAACGGAAGACTGGAGGAGTGCGAAGTGCGCCGGTTCGCGCGCGGCGGTGTCGCGTGTCGGCGTCGTCGCCCAACACGCTGAGACAGAAGAAGAAGAAAAAACGATTGAAGCTCCATGCAGAACTACAGAAAAAATTTTAAAGTACATTATTGTTGGATGGACATGTAGATTATGGACTCATAGTTTGTATAAGAAATGGTTACATATATAGTATACACGATGATTATAATAAAATTTGTCGGACGTGTGCCACGTGTATACATAGTACCATAGTCACTGTGATATGATATGGCATTCGATTCCATGATCAAACCAAAATAATTTAAAAATGACTACTAAATATGACAACATGCATGTGCGATATATGGGAGGCTGTGTAGCAGTAGCAGATCTATGATGTTGGTCGTTGGACGACGACGAAGGCGAAGCCAAAGGCGCCTCAGCTCGAAGGCCTGATGAACATAAAAGGCTTCCTAGATACATGCGCACGGAACCATAATCTTCCATACTATCTAGCTTAGCGTACGTGTTTGTTCTTGGATCGTAGACTCCCAGGACCCTTTCCTGTTCGGCTCCCCAGATAACTAACCTTCCCTCGTCCAAAACATGCAGTGGACATGGAGGCCTATAATGCCGCATGTTCCTTGAAATCAATCGAACATCTTTTCGTCTAGATCCCTTTGTCGATGTCCATGTCCGCTAGAAACCATAGATCCATTGAGCAATCTGATCTGTTTTTGTGATGCGCTCTTGGCCGGCGTGATGCGCTCTTGGCCGAATAATCCGCCATCCCGGCCCGTGCAGTAACCGTTGGTCCGGAGCGCCTTGTACTCTCCGGTGGAGGGAACGTGGCCGAGTAGTGATGGGGACGACCATCTGAACGACGCTTGGGCTGGGATCATCCCGAGCACTGACTGGAACGAGCTGTCGTCCTGGAAGTCGCAGGCAGCGGCGTCAGGCAAGGTGGCGACCACTTCGCCGGCGACAGCTGGATCGAGCACATAGCTGAGCAATCCATCTATCGGTGAGACGCAGAGCAGGCCGAGCTGTGCTGTGCTCAGATCGTACACGGGTTGCGGCACATGTAACCGCCTGACGATATTGTTACAGCAGATCAAGTCGAAAAGGTGGACCTCGGTGCTGTTCCAGATGCCGGCGACGAGAGGCGGGTGGCGGGAAGAGTGGGCCCTGGCGAACCCCGGGTCGGAGGTGAGCGACCGCCATGCTCGGCAGACCAGGCGGAGGCGGAGAGCTCCTTGGCCGGGAGGCGGAGCAGGACCTCGTACAACACGTCCGTCGGCAGCAGGCCGTCGTCGTTCTCGTTGGGGAGGGCGACATCACGAGCAGAGAGCTCGGCTGGTTTCTTCCGACGGCCTACGGGTGACGGCATCTCTGAAAGCAGATCGGCTGCAACTGGCGCGGGGGCTCTGCACGCGCGCGAACTAATCGTTTAAATAGATAGACAGGTAGTTTTGCTGGTTGGCCAGTCGGACTCGATTCCTACTAGTGATCGGAGCGGACTTCAGTTGGGCTTCCGGCCTTATCTGAAATTCTGAGCCGGTTATTGGGCCGGGCGGCCAGCAGGCCAGCACTACTGAGGTGACAAGGACGAGGACTCGTGCCAAAGTCAAGGCCAGCGCATCCTTGACAAGGATATATGAGAATTTCAAATTTCAAATGGAATTTTCTCGGTAAAATAATCAAACTACCAAGCACTTATTTGGATAGATGTTCCAAATATTAAGAGCAACTCTAAAAGTCTTTTTATATTCTTCCTAATCATAGGAATAGAGATTTTGTTAGAAAAATACACCCCAACAATTTCTCTAATTATATCTTCAATTATAGTCATCATCTCCATTCCGGATTTTTCGCTAGCTAAAGATAAAGAGTCGCTCTAGCCCTCTAGAGTGTGCAAAAGATATAAATAAGTTGTTAGAGGGTGAAAAGATATAGATAGCGAATTTAAAGCTGTCCAAATAATGATTTGGAGAGTGATTTTTTTTAAAAAAAAGATTTTTAAAGATGCTCTAACAAGAGTATTTTGATTTTAAAAGACCCATTAAAAAATAAAGTTTTTCTTTGGTACCTCCGAAGATGTGTAATTGTAAGTAAGGATAATTCAGCTAAGCGTAATTGGACAAAGGTAAACATTGCTCCCACCCTGAGGACCCGTGGTCACGCTCCATGCCATCCATATGCGTCCCCTCGGTACCATCGTATAAAAGCAGTTTTGTTTCTCTAGTGATAGAGGTCCACATACAACTCTATTTTTGTTGCTAACCGAAGGACTCCAGAATGCTTGAAAGCAACACGCGTAGAAGTAACGCTGGGCTTACGGAACAGAAAGTAAAAAGAGGGCCCAACATGACCTCTCCTATGGGACAGACGGTTAGCGGAATGCCCATCACGGCCCACTTATTAGCAGGCATACTTTCCCTTGAGCGCTCTGCTCTCCACTCTCCCTAATTTTTTGTTTTTTAGAACTTTTTTTTCAAATTTTTTCACAAATATGCTCTGGAGGTATGATTTCAAAATCTGGACCCTTAGCTCGGCGCCATCGTTGGTGGCGCCGAGCTTACACGTCTCGGCGCCATAGATTTTGGCGCTTAGGTCTTGGGCTTGACGCGAACGTGGCGGTGACTTAGCAGCCAGCTTGGCGCTGTAGATCCTGGCGCCGAGCTTGACGCCGTAGATCTTGGTGCCGAGCTCGACGCCGTAGATCGTGGCGCCGAGCTTGGCGCCGTGGTTATTGGCGCTGAGAACGGCGCCAAGATCTATGGCGCCGATGCCAATCTTCCTGCCCGAGCCTTCTTCCTCTTGTTTCTCCTCCTTCTCGAGTTTTTTCTCTCCCCACTTTGCCCTACCTCATGAATCGGTATATTGGACCTTGAAAACTTTGATTTGATCTGTAGATCTTCGAGAGCAAGGTACCCTCGCTCCCTCCTAGTTTTTTTCAAATCGATTCGGTGTATATTAGTCGGATTTTTTAACTTAAGAATCGTCATCACTTAGGATTTCATGCAATTTTAATATTTATATTATACAACCGTAGAATGCCAAGGCATGAAAAAGCTACCAAACCAAGGTAACCTCAGCGCACGTTGTTATGATATGGGTTCATTGTTGTGGATCAAATGGGAAACCCTTGGTGTAGGGTTTAATGTTAATTGCTTTCGGTTCTTAGAACGAAAATGGCTAAATTGTAGTTATGGCCGGATGACCGGAAATGGCTTCGACCCATTGCCTCTGCCTAGTGGTGTTCCAGTGCTCATGTGCTTTTGCGGCGATCCTTGCAAGGTAGCTAAGTCCGATGAAGAGGACACGTATAGGCAGAGGTATTGGATGTGTTCTAATTTTGCGTTTGAGCCTACACTTTGTCAGCGCCGCATTAACAAGATGGTGATGAATTGATGTTTGTGTCATATGACATCTTGCATTATTTTTTTATTTTGTAACAATTGTATTTTTTACAGACCCCTCCACCGCTCTGTGATTTTGACCAGTGGATCGACACTGAGATCAAGCCTAAAGACAAGAAATTGATGCAGAAACTGTTGCGGTGGGAGGCAGAGGACAAGGAGATGATGGAGAAGAGACGCGGAGAGGAGGCTGCAAAAAAGGAGCATAAGGAAGAGGAGGAAAGGAGGTGTGTTGCTGCGTACAAGGATGAGAGGGAGAAGAAGCTTGAGCGTGCGCGCCGAGCGAAAGCAGCGATGGAGCAGAATCTCGATGCCCTGAGGAAGAGAAAGTGACCTCGTTGCACTCAGTAGTCTCCATTATTTGCTAGTTCTATGATTTATTCATGAACGATGTTGTCTACTGTTGGATTTTTCATTGTGTTGTCATGTAATGCACTTTAAGTATGGGCATGCTTAGGTCATGTACTGCATTATTTAGTTTGTCGGCACGTACTTCTAGTATTATTGTGTTGTTTAATGTGTCATAGTATTTGACTTTTTATTATGTAGTTTTTTCATTATTTGTGGTCATAATATTCAGTTTAATATTGCGGACGTAGTGAAATATGATTACGTGCTGCAAACAAAACCTAACGAAGTAGGGCATTATATAATTCAATACACAAAACGCATGAAATGACATGTGAGAACATGTACCGAACTAGGGTACAGAGGTTCTGAACTAAACCTAACATGCCTTAGGTAATTGAAGCGAACAACAAACACAAGAAATGGCATGTGAGAACATGTACCAAATAAGGGTACATAGTTCCTTCGACTAAACCTAACATGCCTTAGGTAATTAAACCAAACAACAAACACATAGATGTGCCATGTGAATAAGATAGGGTTGTCCTAGTAGTGTGGCCACATAGCAAATTGTGTTGCACCTTCTCTACAGTAGCCTCTCATTGTTGGTGGTGGTGGCGGCGAGGGTGACGGCGGAGGCTCCTTATTCTTGTGATTAGGGCAGGTGCAATATGGATCATTGCAGAGTGCCTCCTATGAACCGGTATCATTGTTGTTGTCGTCCTGTTAGTCGTCCTTGTAACCGCTGCTAACTTTCCTTTCTAGATCGAAGATACGGTCCTACAGGTAGTAGATGTATTCCGCATGCGGATAAATAGGTCGAGGATCGACCCACCTAGTGAACCTATAGTTTTCTTTGGCCAAGGAAGACTGCAATAAGTATGTCATGTAAGTTGTATAGAAGAGGAACATATTGTAGAAACAAATAGTAATAGCAATTACCCATGCTCGTAGACATTTGAAGAAACAACGACCTCCATCTATTCCCTCAGTGAACATCTACACAAGGCAGTCCACATCATGCATGCATTTAGACCACTCTTCTTTCCATTTATCGTATCCTCTCAATGGCGTCTCTTTGGTGAAATCACTTTTGCTCTCAACTGGGAACCTCTTATAAAGAGCTTCATCAAAGAAATCGGGACCAAGAGAACCCTCCCACACAATGGTAGTTTCCTTCCTCTTTCCTCTCCCTCTAGACGACCCTCCAGACATTGGTACTGCAACGAAAGAAAATACTAGTTGGGAAGGAAGTAGCAATGCATCCAACATTACGTATATATAGGCAGAGATAGGTTTAGTTGCTATTTTAATGTGTTATAACTGGTCACAAGAAGCCTAATTAGTTTCACTAAAGAGCCTATTTCAATGGACACTGAAAAGCCTAGATTCATTTCCTGAAAAGTCTATTCGTCGTTGACATGATAAATCACTAAAAAGCCTAGATGTTATAGGTGTACTATATAAGTGAAGTGATAAATCGCTGCTGTCATCGTACTCCTCGTCCTTGTAACTGAAAAGTCTATTTTCATTGTCTGAAAAGCCTAGATTCGTTCATTGTTACTGAAAAGCCTAGATTCATCTGCAAAGTGTTTGTACGATACGATTGGACTATACACATTCTAACGAATTTATATTTAATCTGTGTACTACATTTATGCCTTTTTAGCAGTGTAGTATAATTAATTATTCACGGAAAAAATTCGCAAGAGTTTCCCTTGTTTCAGGAGCATCCACGGTTACAAACAGAAACATCATTATATAATCCAAACATTTAATCATCCAAAGAGCACAATACAACATCAAATATCACAATCAACATAACATGTCCTGCATAGTTCAAATAGTCCACAATGTCCATACAGTCCCAAATAGTTCTAGGAAAGTAACTACAAAGTCTATAATAGTACATAATAACATCTACCATAAACCCTCACTGTCTCCTAGTCTTACCATTATCCTTGTGACCAAGAGCGCTGGTGCCTGGAGTGTAAGGGTTAGGTGGACGGCGTCGCCTAGTACCTGAAGGCTATGTAGGCTGAGTCGAGGGAGCGTCCTAGAGCTGAGATGGGCCAAGCTCCTCGTGCCTCTAGTCCACCTCGTCATCCTCATCCTCATCCTCGTCCTCATCCTTATCCTCGTACGCAATGCCTATGGACCCTGTAGGTGCTTGGCTAGAGGAACCTAAGCCTCCTCTACCTGTGGAAGGAACATGCACGTCTTGCATCGTGGCTGTCCTACAACTACAACGAGCAACCGCACGGCGTAGCCGATGCAACAACCTCTGTTGTACAAAATTATGTTAACTAAAAGAATTTAACGTATTAATAATATGTTTGAAAGAATATTTTGAATCTTACGTCTAGGAAGCTACGCGTGTCGTCGTCACTGACTCTCGGACAAAAGCGCTTAATGTCTTCAACGGAGCATTTGAGAGTATTGCCCTACAACAAAGTTCTGAGTAATAATACTTCTTAATAGATAGCAACAAATTTTGTTTTCTTTTGTAGAAGAAAAATTCACTAAACAACTACTACGACTAAACCCATCCGAATTTGTACCATCACCTACAGGTCATCACAATATCTATTTGGTCATGCATCAAACTCCATCCAGTCCTCTTCTGAAGGCATGATTATGTTGCATGATTAAATTAATTATAAGGATGCTACGACTCGAAGGTGCCACTAACTAAAATAGATACCTCTAATGCATAATGTATTGGTATGCAACTTAACATAGAAAAATAAGGCAATTGACTTACCACTCTGTCCAAGATTGGTCCTGCCTTCCTGCACGAGTAGATTGATCATACGCCATGTCTTCATCGTCGGAGGACTCGATGTCAGCATAGTCATCTTCTGCCATTGTAGACATACAAGCAGGCCTCTGCTGCTCACGAACGCCATGGACGACATCGAAGCTTTGCCGGCCACAGCCATGCTCGCTGCCCCCAGCCACCTTGTGCCAGGCTAGCTCCGTCTCCAACCCCACACCCCCACCGCTGCGCCGCCACCCGCGCACTGCAGCACCGCCGCCGCAGTGACCGCCTTCGTGCCGCTCGTCCACTGCCACCGTCTGCGGCCACACCTCTGTGGGCTGTGGTCAGGCTCGCCGCGGCCACCGGCACCTGCGGCCAGGATCTCCTCTGCCCCTATTGTGCCTCCTCCACCGACCCGCACCGCTGCCGGAAGTCACCGTCGCCGGCGCAGCCATCGCTGTCGCCGCCTGCTCCCGTGGCCAGCAGGCGAAGGGCTGCCTTGGGCCACGCTGTGAGTGCCTGCGGGCATGCCTCGTAGCCGCGCAGCCTGGTCGGCTCTTCCCAGCTGTCGCCGGCCTTTCTCCGGCCGGGTCCCAGCCTCCTCGACGGTCGTTGTCTCCAGTTTTCCATGCTCTGTGTACGAGCTGAAGAAGAGAGAAGGTGAGAAAATGAAATAGAAACTTTTCTAGGGTTCTCAATGCAAAAACTGTGACTAATATAAATAGTGATGCATAGTGTGTGATGTACTATGGGTTGAATAGAGAGAAGCTCAGGGGTCTAGTCATAAAAGGGCCGGCGCCTCCCTGGTTGGGCCGCATATGGGCTGGCCGCTTTCGGCTGCTGGGCCGCTCATGCCAGCGCCGTGTTGGGCCACGCTCGCCGCGCCATGGGCCACGCCTATGGCCACGCGCATGCCTCGCCCCCGCCTGGGCCTCCAGTGCTGGGCCAGGCCGAGCCCACGAACCTTTTCCTTTCTGGTTTTGTGTTTTGTTCCAAAGCAGTGATCTTGTAAAATTGATAATAAAATGTAGAAAAATCACAAAAATGCCACACTAATTTTGGTAAGTTTCTAAAATCATGATCTATCTGATAGTATATTTGTTCAATAGGTTCTATATATTTTTGTAGGGTTGCTCTAATTATTTTAACATACTCAATATTGTTAGGACATAAACTTGTGGGAATTTCCGTGATAAATCGGTGATAGTGTTAGCTCTAAAAATTTTACAATAGGTTAGAAGTGTTATCAGGTGTTCTGTGTAATTTTTGTAGCCAATAATAATTAGTTTACTAGAGTAGTTAATGTGCCCTAGTTTTGAGTGTATTAAATCATTAATAAATCAAAAAGAGACTTGATTTGGTAAGAATTAGTACTTCTTAATGAAAATGATGCAGTGTTTAGTGAAGTTAATACTTAGCTAATATATTAGTCATATGAGTTAGTTTGTTATCTTAGTTTGTGCACTCATATTTTAAGAATTGTTGTTGCCTTTTGATTGATTGTGCCATCCCTCCATTTGTATCAATACATATCATAATAGGAACGACGGTGAATCGATGGTATCAAACAGAGTAGCTAAAAAGATGGTGCTAGGGATCAGGACACAAAGATGGAATACTAACTTTTGGTTATATGTTATCCAGACAAGCCCCGGTGCATAACCTCTACTTTTCTGCACTTTATATTATGTTGTGCATTAAGTTTTAAGGAGTTGAATGAAACCCACTTGCATATATATATATATATCTTGATCCTATGAGTCTTACTAGTATGACAGGATCGTGTAGATTGCTATCCTATAGGACTTCAGTAGAAGTCGAGTGATTGCCTGTCACTCGCGAGATATAGGAAAGATATTAATATTGCTAATATATTGTTATCACCTGGAAAATATATATGAATGATAATTGGAGACCGGGTGGAATAGTACTTTTGATCTGGACTTGGTTTGGCATTCGAGCGAGGCTCAGGTTACACTTGTTTCGCCTGTGTCGGTTAAGGACCGACCGTTGCAATGGATGGTAGTTAGGTCATAGACTTATTATCCTGAACACATACTTGTGTATGGGCACGAGAAGGCTCATTGCTCTCTTATCATGGGTTCTAGCTCTTTTCGGACCGACTGATTGGAGGTGAGAATGGTGGAGATCTAAGCACCGCACTGAGTCTGGGACTCAGGAGTGGGGGCTTGGAGTCCAAGTTTGGATGGGGACTTGGACCCCGTGACAGGAGGGTAGATGGGTTGGTCTTGCTTGTGCATGGGGTATAAGTGGGCATGTGTTTCAGGGTATCCAGGTGGGATACAATAGTTCGCGAATAGCCGGGTGATCTGGTATGACTTATCTACAGTATAGCACCGTAATAAGAACTAAAAGATGAAAGATGTAAAACTGGTTCTGATTACTTACCACCTGCTTGAAAGTAGCACAGGTGCTTACATAGAATGGTTAGTTAATGAACTAATGATGACTGCTAATAAAATTAAATATAAGGACGCACGTTCAGTAATGCTCTGCAGATGCAATAAACCCACAAGCTAGATAGCCTTGCATACCCTTAGAGTCTTTTCTTTCCTCCTGTCAGGTAAGTCTTGCTGAGTACAATTGAGTACTCAGGGTTTTATTTCCCCCTGTTGCAGGTGACAGGTGCATGCTAGAGCTGACTCTTGTGTATGGATCCCTCCTGGTGGGCTCAGAGAGGATTCCTTTACGCTGCGATCAAGTTTTATTTATAACTCTCACTAAATATTTTTATAAATAGAAGTTTTATAATCTATTGTCATAGTTCATATATCAATTCTTCATCATGTCATGAATAGATATTTATTTCTGTTGTAACTCTGATCACATGTTTATATTCCGCTGTTAAATTAAATTGTTCATAACTCTGATAACATGATCATATTTTGCTATTATGAACAATAAATATTATACTCTGATGTTGCATGGAAAGGGATGTAAAAAATGGCTAAAACGTTGTAAACTTTATTCTCTCATTTGTGATCCTGATGGAAAAATATGGATTTTTGGGTTCTCCCTTGGGGGTGTGCTCGACGGAACTGTGTAATTTAGTATCCTCCCTTGAGTATTTAGTCTCTAATAGAAGACAAGTACTCCTGGAAGACATTAGATTAGGCGGTTCTACCACAGGTGGTATCAGAGCATAAATGAGGGAATAAAGCTTCAAAAACCTTTTCTAAAATAAAATTTAACAACAAATTCTTTTTAAAAGAATAGGACGTTTGTATGCGAAGTTATATAAGTAGCCCTATTACTATGGTTATGTATCCAGGATAGATGGCACTCTGCTGATTTAGGTAGGCTAAATCAAGTTTTCTACAGGTACACTAACCCCGAGCATAGTCCGATAGTATCGACTAGCTACAGGGAGAGAACGATGTGCCAAAAATCTAAGAACGGTTGCCCTATATGTCGACAACAGTAGCAGGACGTATAGGACATGTATTCATCCATATCCTGTTTGTGCATTGTAGTGCCCGTATTGCTTGCAGATACGCCATCCATAGGTGTCACGCATGTCATATTGTGCACGATTGAACCGTCCTTGTTTCGAAGTTATTTCTGCGCTATGACTTCGTGCTTCGTGTTCGCCTATGGTTCGCACCTGCCGTGACCCATGTCTCCCCATACTCTTTTCTGCGCTCTTGTCGGACCCTTGCCCTGTAGTCATACTAGTAATTAATGGCCTCGGACATCGCTCGCCTCGAACGCGCGAAAAATTCGGTTGATTCATTTATAGTGATCTCGTGCTGGAACTTTGGTGGACTGCGCTATGACCATTGACCGCTCTGCCTTTATAAGCAGGGTCTGCCCTAGCTATTGGTACCATCATTTGGTGCACTTTAGCTCACCTAGATTTTTCTTTTGAGCAAGCTTTTTGCTCAGTCCTTCCTTGCAACCACCGCTAGGGATGGCAGGAGCCTGGGTTAGTAGTTACTGCCTGAACACTGAGGGTTTTCCTACAATCCTACATGCCACCCTGCAAAAACTCAGAGTCAAGGATTGTCCCGAGTATGAGGGCCATGAGTATGAAAAGCATGGCACTGAGCGGTGTGAAGTTACCGCCTACATTGGGAAGAGTGAAGAGTTCCCTGACATCACTAAAGCCTGGAATGTGACCGCAACCGGGTTTCGCTTCATCGACACCTATCAGGTTGTGGCCCACAAAGCCTTGCGGTACCTTTGCCAGATCTGTGAAGAGCCCATTGCTTGTACCCCCATGAGGTTCTTTCCACCTTTGGAAAAGAATCGATAGGCATGGAGGGCTCGCATGGAGGCTTTGCAACGGTGGGATGCGCAAGAAGACAGTCCAACCGTGGTGCACTTGACACGTACCTGCTTGCTCTGAATGAGCAGTATGACCGGCAAGCCTTGGAGCTGAGGAAGTGCCTCCGGTGAGCCGAGGAAGCCGAGATCTTCTCCAGGATGCTCCAGGTGCAACTTGCCGAAGCGCATGCAGTGCGGCAGCCACTGAGAGTTGGGAGACTACCATGTCAGAAGCTCTGAAGGAGGCTAAAGATCGACATGCCCATCAGTTGGGAGAGGCCTACCTTGTCACCAGGGCCAAGCGAAGGACGCTGGCTACTGAACGGCAGTATCCCTTGATCGTGGTGGGAATCCCTGTCCACCCGCTAGAAAGAAGGAGAACCGGTGTTGCAGTACCGCTAGCACCTCCACCTTCGGAAGTGTTTGAAGTAGAGCCTTTGCTTCCCCTCACTAAACCACTGCCTAGAGAGGAGGCAGATCCATAGCTAGGGCGGTAGGAGAATCCGCCGAGCCCGGAATGAAGATGCATGGTCCAGAGTAGATTAGTTGTCTTGGAAAGATGTACCATAGTTAGTAGTGCCTTTCGTCGCTGTTCTCCAGTATTGTACTCTTGCCGCTGTTTTTCGTCCATAGTTGTTGAGATCATCCAGTCGTAAGGAATGTGAATGATGTGTCGGGAATGGGAGAGTGAGTGCTTGTATGTTGTACCAGCATAAGGACATTCGGAATGTGCATTTTATTTATTTTGTTGTGTTTATTGCGTCAATCTACCCTTAAGTTTCCTGAGATGTGCTTAGGGTTTTCAAGGGTGATATTAAGAGGGTTACAAAAAAGTTACCATTCAGATGCCAGTAGACACTGTATCGACTAATTATGGATGTCCCAGCAGAACACTTGAATCTCCTTAAATCAAATCCGTCGTTGGATTTGAATTCCTTGTCCCTTGTTGCGAAAGGAACCCTTGTTGTTTGAATATTCCTTTGCAATACTCCTCTGATTCTGTAGTCTATGATCCCACCGCCTTCATTGTGTGTAAGTTGGTAGTAGTTGTCTGGTTAATAGCTTATGGTGCCACGACGAAACCGAGGGCCCTATGGAATAGCTGCCACATGGTGACGCTGCTCGGCACGCGCTGGTATCGAGGTTGTTGACCAAGTACCTTTACCAAGTTATACCAGCATACCATTTTTTATACAAAATATTTTTCTTGGAAATATTCGGGTGTCCCAAACGAAAAATCCACAACGGGTTGATGAAATAGTGTTTGCTCAAGGTAAACATGAGGATGTGGTTTTGGAGGAAGCATGTAGGTTGCGATCTTAGTTCATACAAAGGTTGATGCATATTGTGAACAAGGAAGAGAAGGAAAAAGAAGAGCAACAAGGAAAAAGTTCACCTTGGGTAGTAGGCAATGCTTGGAAAAGCTTGACTGGATGTCAAGTCCCAAGCACTGTGCCCAGCTCGACCACGCTACACATGCCGGGTCGCTGTCACCGTGTGCCCCGTGGATGCCGTCGGTGTCGGGCCCATTAGCACCCTGTCCTCGCATGGCCACGACATCGTGTTGTACTCGTTGTCCTTATGCACTGTGCGCATCTCCTTTTCTCAGCATCTGCGCGGCTCCTGATCCTCGCTCTTGTCCCCATATCGGACCCCCCCTTCCCCTCCCTTCTTTCTTCTTTTGGGGACACGGCCGCCCGCACGCCTCCCTCATCGAGCGAACCCTCTCTCCTCTCCTTTATTTCCCCCTATGCTCGCTTGCGCAGGGAGCGCGCCATGGCTGACTTTATCCCCACAGCATGAACCGACAGTGTATCCCATCCATGCTGTCTCCACTTCCGGTGCGTTGCGCCCCACCTCCATTCGCCACTATAAGATGCCCTTGGTCCTTTCTCTCCTTCTTCATCCCCATTCCCTCGCATTCGAAGTAGAGCTACGAGATCCAGTCGTCATTGTGGAACTAGGCTCGTCAGTTCGAGGTGATTGTGTAATCTGAGAAAAAGAAAGGATCTGGTTTTTGAAGAAGTTTAAGTCTACCGTTGGTTAGTTCGGTCTTAGGGTTCACAATGTTTGACTTCTCAGTCTCCTGTTTCTTGATCTATTGGTCATACGCCATGTTTTGGATAATCATTATCTTGTTGTTTCTCCATTGCCCTCATCTATCTCGACTTCTGGATTAAGCCTCGGTTGTATTAGGTTGCTCTTAACCATGTAACTTTAAATCTCAGTGTAATTTAGCGTTCGATGTCGTGTAATTTCAGATTTACAAAATGTAATCGTGTTTTCCCCTCTTTTGATTCTTGCTCCGAATCTTGGGACGAGATTCTTTTTTAGGTTGGTTGGTTGTAACACCTCGGGTGTTACGAGCTCGCTAAGCACTGAGATTATGGCCTGATAAATAGATCTATAAATATAGTGAGTTAGTTACTTAAATGTGTTAATGAAAATCTTAACAAGAAAATAGGAAAAATAGTTTTAATTGTTTAGTACGAAAAGCAATTTCTGTAAACAAGAATAAAATATAACTTGTATTTAGTACTTGAATAAAATTTGGAGCGCAAGTTTAATAGATGAAAATGCAACTCTTGTTTTGGTGAATAAAAGTTGTTCAATAGTATATTTAATAGCTTAGAAATCGAATACGACATTTAAACTAGACCTTTCGTGAATCAGCGGGAAGTTGAAATTATAGTTAGGATGCTATTTTTGACTATTTATATTAAGCAAAATAATTAAGAGTCGTTCAAATGTTTTGCTCCTGTGGGTTAGTATGGATTATGGGCTATGTCATGCTATGTTTGTTAGTTGAAATCATCGAGGTTTAGACCTTGCAATAATTATGGCAAAATGCTTAGGAGTGTTAGTTCTAACTGAAACCTTGAATTCTTTTAAGTATGAAATGATAGTAGACAATGTCATTTTGGCAATTAATTTCTGAAAGTTTAGTTAAACACTAGATTCGTGTTTTTGTACTTTTGATTGTCCCAAGGTGAGCACTCGAGAATGGTGTAGGTTGTAGTCGTGTTGAGTGTCACGTGAATCTCGGAAAAATTTGCCTAAGTTCATTTGAACGCGCTACGAGCTCTATGTCAATGCTCTACCGCGAACCGGAACTTCGAAGACGAACTCATCTTGGCACGCATGTATCATCCTCTCGGGTGGTTCTTTTGTTGTGTGGATTGCTGCATTAGATAGCTGATAAGATCAACTTTAGAGTCGTGGAATTAGTCAAACCTCAATCGTGATCGTAGCAGTTTTTCGTTCGCTTTAAAACTCGTGCAAAGCTGTTGTCAACCGTAATGCCGTCCGCGCGCGCGTGCCGGGTGGTGCTCTTGTCCGTTGCCGTTCGGTCACTACAGCGCTTGCTCTCAGCCGTTCATCCCACCTACTCAAGCTGCTGCTATCGCGTACTGCCTTCGCCCCTACTCTCTCTCTCTGTCTCTCTCTCTCTCTCTCACTCTGCTCCTGTCCGTGTCCTAGCCATGATGCCTGTCTGCTGTCTCGTGCGTCATTAAGCCATGACCGAGCTGTTGTCCTTGCCTCTGCTGTCTCTCACTCTCTCAGCCTCTCCCTTTGCTTGCCTCTGCCGAGCGAAGCGCACGCCATGGCCGCCGCAGCGAGCTGCTGCTCTCACCCTCCCCACTCTGCTTCTCCCTCTATTGCTCGCGAACACCATGGATGACAGCCACCTTGTGCCAGGCTAGCTCCGTCTCCATCCCCACACCCCCGCCGCTGCGTCGCCACCCGCGCACTGCAGCATCGCCGCCGTAGTGACCGCCTTCGTGCCGCTTGTCCACTGCCGCCGTCCGTGGCGACAACTCTTCGGGCTGTGGTCAGGCTTGCCACGGCCACCGGCACCTACGGCCAGGATCTCCTCTGCCCCTATTGTGCCTCCTCCGCCGACCCGCACCGCCGCCGGAAGCCGCCGTCGTCGGCACAGCCATCGCTGCCACCGCCTCCTCCCACGGCCAGTAGGCCGAGGGCCGCCTCGGGCCACACTGCGAGTGCCTACGGGCATGCCTCGTAGCCACCCAGCCCGGCCAGCTCTTCCCAGCCTCCACCGGCCTTTCTCCGGCTGGGTCCCAGCCTCCCGACGGCTGCTGTCTCTAGTTTTCCATGCTCTGTGTACAAGCTGAAGAAGAGAGAATGTGAGAAAATGAAATAGAAACTTTTCTAGGGTTCCCAATGCAAAAACTCCGGTGCATAACCCCTACTTTTCTACACTTTATATTACATTGTGCATTAAGTTTTAAGGAGTTAAATGAAACCCACTTGCATATATATATATATATATCTTGATCCTATGAGTCTTACTAGTATGACAGAATCGTGTAGATTCCTATCCTACAGGACTTCGGTAGAAGTCGAGTGATTGCCTATCACTCACAAGAGATAGAAAAGATATTAATATTGCTATTATATTGTTATCACCTAGAAAATATATATGAATGATAATTGGAGACCGGGTGAAATGGTACTTTAGATCTGGACTTGATTTGGCTTTCGAGCGAGGCTCGGGTTACACTTGTTCCGCCTATGTCGGTTAAGGACCGGCCGTTGCAATGGATGGTAGTCAGGTCACAGATTTATTATCCTGAACACATACTTGTGTATGGGCGTGGGAAAACTCATTGCTCTCTTGTCATGGGTTCTACCTCTTTTCAGACCGACTGATTGGAGGTGGGGATGATGGAGGTCTAAGCACCGCACTGAGTCCGAGACTCAGGAGCGGGGGCTTGGAGTCCTAAGTTTGGACGGGGACCTAGACCCCATGACAGGAGGGTAGTGGGTTGGTCTTGCTTGTGCCTAGAGTACAAGCGGAGCGTGTGTTTCAGGGTACCCAGCTGGGGTATATTGGTTCACGAATCGTCGGGTGATCTGGTACGACTTGTCTACAGTATAGCACCGTAATAAAAACTAGAAAATGAAAGATGTAAAAGTGGTTCTAATTGATTACCACCTGCTTGAAAGTAGCACATGTGGTTACATAGAATGGTTAGTTAATGAACTAATGATGACTGCTAATAAAATTGAATATAAGGACGCACGTTTAGTAATGCTCCTGTAGATGCAATAAACCCACAAGCCAGATAGCATTGCATACCCTTATAGTCTTTTCTTTTCTTCTGTCGGGTAAGTCTTGCTGAGTACAATTGAGTGTTCAGGGTTTTATTTTCCCCTGTTGCAGGTGACAGGTGGATACTAGAGCTGACTCTTGTGTGTAGATCCCTCCTAATAGGCTCAAAGATGATTCCTTTACGCTGTGATCATAATTTTATTTATAACTCTCACTAAATGTTTTTATAAATAGAAGTTTTATAATCTATTGTCATAGTTCATATATCAATGCTTTATCATGTCATGAATATATATTTATTTTCGTTGTAACTCTGATCATATGTTTATATTCCGCTGTTAAATTAAATTGTTCATGCCTTTGATAACATGATCATATTTCGCTATTATGAACAATAAATATTATACTCTGTTGTTGCATGGAAAGTGATGTAAGAAATGGCTAAAATGTTGTAAGCTTTATTCCCTTATTTGTGACCCTGATGGAAAAATGTGGATTTCCGGGTTCTTCCTTGGGGGTGTGCTCGACAGAACTGCGTAATTTAGTGCCATCCCTTGAGTATTTAGTGTCTAATGAAAGACAAGTACTCTTGGGAAAGCATTAGATTAGGCGGTTTTGCCACAGCGCGGGCGCGGTGGCCGGCGCGGGCACGGGCTCGATGGTTCGGGGAGCGGTAGAGAGAGATAAGAAGAGAGAAAGGAAGGGACGGCCATACGTAAGACAGGGCTTGACGTCAATAATCACGGCACAAAGATCTACGGCGCCAAGCTCGACGCTAGGATCTACGGCGCCAAGCTAGCTGCCAAGTCACCGCCACGTCCGCGTCGAGCCCAAAACCTATGCGCCAAAATTTATGACGCTGAGACGTATAAGCTCGGCGCCACCAACGATAAAACCGAGCTAAGAGTCCAGATAAAAGCGAGCTAAGATTCTAGATTTTGAAATCAAACCTAAAGTCTGCGGCGCAAACACACCAGCCGACCAGCCTACCACCGCTCCGCCACTCCACGGCGGTTGATCTGCAAGGCCTCAACCTCCCCTACCGGCGAGGCAACAGGGGCCTTTGACTAGCTCAGCCGCCCGGCCGGGAAGAGCGCGACTCTCCTTCACGCCCCCACACCCCTGTAAGGCTGTAAGCACTGGCACTCCCGCGCCCTTTCTAGTTGCGGCAGGGATTTCTCCTCGATTCCGATTTCTGTCTTTCTCCTTTTGCGACCCATCTTGATGCCTTCATCGCCGCCCAAAGGAAGAAAAGAAATAATCTCCAGAACAATTTCCTTTTTGGTCTCAGAGACAGAGATGGCGTCGTCGTCCGAGATGCGCTCCGGCCTAGACAGGTGCGTGATGCCTGCTCTCGCCGCATCCAACACAGGCACTCTTCCACTGGACACTATTTACGAGATCCTGCTGCACCTCCCGGCCAAGGATCTCTGCCGCCTGCGCGCCGTGTGCCGGCCGTGGCGGGCCCTCCTCTCAGATCCGCAGTTCGCCGCGGCCCACGCCAGACGCCCCCCGGGGCCGCTTCTCATTGCTGCCTTGTGGAAATCATGATCTATCCGGCCACAGCCTTAAGAAGGTGCCTAAGAAGTATGGCGACAGGGTTGTCAGCATGGCCAAAGATCTTGTTCATGTCAGTAATATAGGAAGCTTCAACAGCAGATTGCTGAACCCAGCTACTGGAACTATGTATTACTTCTCAGACAGGAAAGGACAAGGTGCCTCATATTTATTTGGACAGAGTGCTAGCAAAGGCGAGCACAAGGTGCTTGGAAGGTTTGATAAGATTGGTTCAGGTAGGCCTATTCATCAGCTGATTGAGGTCTTCACGCTCAACAATGGCGGCCATGCAATTTGGAGGGAAAATCAGGCCCCCCTCCACGGAGGGTTGCAGCCAATAGGTGGACTCATGTGGTCATTGATGGGGTTGCCTACCTTTTGTCTTGGGATGCCTTTTATGAGCTGACCTTCTCTAGGAGAGTTAACAGGGAAGACATGATAATTACATTTGACCTTGAGACAGAGGAATGGGGGACTATCTTGGGACTCAATATCAGCTTTCTTGGTAATGCTTTTCAGGTGCTTCCTGGTTGGCTTACCTTGTCTGACCTGAATGGCTCTTTGGCTGTTGTGTGCTTGTATGGCCTAGTCCCTAGTATGGACATATGGATTTCGATAGACATTGCAAAGGGTGACTGGGTCAAGCGGTATAGCATAACATTTGAACAATATGACATGCTTTCCTATGTGCATCCTTTGTTGGTCCTAGATGACCAGAGGGTAGTCATATATATAGAAGACAAGGAATTACTACAGATTTATAACCCAAGAACGAACACTTTCACAAATGTTGTGGAGCTGGAGCACTGCTCTTCAATTAGTTTGTATACAGGAAACCTGTTGAGCTTGAAGTGTTGAGAACTAATGACGTGAGTATTCTTATATAATCTTTATTTCTTGCTTTTCCCCCAGATGCATCTGTATGAATAAATGTGTTCTTTCCTGTTTACATTATAGGTACTTCTCATTTACTGGTGGGAAGGAAGTGATATACCAGTACTGATGTCTATCAGGGAGTAAGGTTTAGCCTTTGAAGCTGCTTCCGCTTGAGATGTTAGTAGTGTTTCTGATTATTGTTATCAAGGGTGATAGAGACTATGCACATCCCCTTTTCAGTTTCAGTATGTCAGTTGGTGATGTATGGCCAAAGAACTTTTTCCTTCTAATGTTGGCCTTTTACCCCATGTTTCATATATTCTGCTGGATTGAGTAGGTGTAATGTTTACTGTTCTGTGAGGCTTAGAAAGTCTGCTACAAAGCACATAAGGCATAATGGAATCTGTTACTTGACTCAAATGTATGCATGAGGATTGAGGACATTTGGATGTTATAATCCGTAATCCATCCTAATAGTTTGATTGCATAGTAAGTAATAGAGTTGTTTTGATGAAGTCGCTGCTTTTCTTCAAAGCTTCGGAACAGGGAACCCACCTCTTTCCGTTGTTTGTAGCAACTGCCATTTTTTATGTTTGGCTTTGGCATTTTGTTTCCACTCTTCTATGTTACTCCGTCTGTTTTTATTTACATATCATATTAAGTTTGTCCTAAGTCAAACATTTTTATCTTTGATCATAGATTTTCTAAAAATTATATAGGTTTATGATATAATAAGATTTATGTTTTTAGATTCACTATCAAGAACACTTTCATAATATATAATCCATATGTTGTAAAGTTGTAAGGATTTTTCAAAATGGATGATCAAAATTCGTAATGTTTGACTTGGGACAAACCTAATGTGACATGTAAAAAAAAACTGGGGGAGTAGAATGCTCAATCTTTACTCGTTGAATTTTTTTGGTGTACACAGAGTTCTGACCAAAGTGCAATTGTAGTCAACTAAGTTGTTAATAGCTGGTAAATGGTTTCCCATACGTTGGAAAACATGCAGCTGAAAAGCCAGGCTGAAAGATACTGTTTGCTGATTTGTTGTGAAAGAAAAATACTATAACATGGCTGATAAGTAAGGCTGATAAGTTCAAGCGAACAAGTGGTGATTTCCACGTTGGAACTGATTTCCCATCTGAAACAACTCTGATTGATAGGGCTTAACCCCTCCGGAACCTTCTCCGGCTCTTGAAATGAAACCTGCAACGGTACATTGAAAGTGATGTCGTGTTGCACCAAAAAATCTAGTTGGTTGGTAGAGACTCATGATTCATGACAAATGCCCTGTTCAGCTGGCTAGAAAAACGGTTGATGCTGATGCTAATTTGTTATGAGAGAAAAACACTGTTATTTCACTGAAACGGTACGGCTGATAAGTTCAAGCGTACATGACCAAAATTTGCTAAAAGACGTGCTTATTAACCAGAGTCCATTTTATGTTTTCTCTATCCAGTTCCAAACCTGTATTCGAAAATATCTGATAACATCCTTATCTCTAAAGAATATAGTACCGGTTAAAACAATCTAAAAGTTATTCCTGTGCCTAATGATTATTATATTAATTTTATAATATTACTAATATGTACTCTTTTCATTCCAAACTATAAAATGTTTTGACTTTTTTAATACATAGCTTTTTGTTATGCATTTTGATATCGGAAATGCTCCTTATAGTGTGTCCGGAGCGACCCAGCACTCGCCCCCGCCCGCTCGCTCTGCTCGCGAGACAGACCCCGTCCTCGCCTACGCCTCGCCCGCTCGGCCCCCTACCTCCCACCCGTGCCGCGCATGGCGAGCCCGATGCGCTAGGCACTCGCTCGCTCGCTCCCGGACTCGCGCCTCCCGTCGCGACTGTGCTCCATCCGCCTGCCCCTGCCGAGGTCCGTACCGCCACCGAGCTCCACACCGGCGACCTCCGCGCCACTCCGCGGCTTTGAGCTCCATGCCGGCGTCGAGTTCCGTATTGACGAGCCTTTATTCATCCAAGCACCAAGCAGACGCTACGCTAAAAGCGCATGTTGCAACAATATGTTTTTAATGTTTTCGAGGTATGTTGCAAGTGTTGCATATTGATGTTGCAAAAGTAGATCTGGATATTGCACATGTTGTAATGGCTAAGTGTATGTTTCAAAACTTTCTTATGTTCCAGACGAATGTTGCAAGTGTTTTGTCTGGATGTTGCAAAAGTAGATCTAGATGTTGCAAATATATGTTTCACGTGTTTTCAGGTGTTTCATGCGTATGTTTGCAAGTGTTTTATCTGGATGATGCATATGTTTTCAATGATTTTCAAGCGTTTTCGCAAGTGTCAGATGCTTGTTTCAAGTGTTTCATCTGTCTTCTTTTGTATATTGCAACTGTTACATCAGGATGTTTCAAAAGTAGATCGGGTGCTGCACATGTGATGCGCGTGGGAAGCGGCCGGTGGCATGGGCGACGTCCGGGGCGGCGCAGGACCACTACTGGTGCGCTCCCTCACGAGCCCGACGCGCTAAGCGCTCGTTCGCTCCTAATGCGGGCAGTGTCTGGACGCTAGCGCCTTGATTGGACGTCTGGGCGCTAGCAAGTCCATTTTGATATACACTATGTCTAGATACATAGTAAAAACAATATATATATATAGGAAATTCAAAATGTTTTATAATTTAGAATGAATGGAGTACCATTTAAACTATTTAAAGTAATGACTAATAATATTAATTTCAATGTAAATAAGGATATCTAAAACAACTTTAATTAATTTTTATATAATATGTTAATTTCAGTTAATACAACCACTGATATATAATATAGTTTTAAACAGTAGGTATTCAACTTTAAAATGAAACTATTTAAAGGTTATGCCCATGAGTAATTAGTACATCGTGTTTTATCCTAAATACTCTCTTATAGACATGTAGATTCTGATATGCACTTCTAAATATATATTAAAAACAATGTATTTAGTAAAGGCCAAAACGTCTTATAATTTTAAACAGAGAGAGTATTAATGATGCACATATAATTACGTGATTATTGATTTCTAATTAATATAGTTAATATTATTTTTTAATTATAATTAATATGATAAATAGTATGACTAACAACGTTTATTATTGTTTATCGATGTGTAGTAATACTTATTTCGGTGTCTCATCATATGATTTTGTTTCTCTAAAATTATTGTTCGATGTTTATAACCCAGAGTCCATCCAATTTATTTCTTATAATAAAGCTAATGTATATCCGAATGCAAATCTGTGTTCAAACTATCCATTTTGTATTAGTACCTGAGAATATTTGAATACATATCCTGATATCCATATCAAACAAAAAATATGGTAAGCAATAATATTCATATCCTGTTCCATGCGTTTGCACTTTTCCACTCCTAGCGCTGAACCTAGGCACCGGCAAAGCATCGCAGCGCGCAGGGTAAAGGTACCGTCCCCCGATGTACTACCTGGCAACAAAGAGCGGAAGCCGGCTACAAAATTAAAAAAAAAAAAAATCCACTACACTTCAGGGGTCACTGAGCAGCTATCTTGCTACTTGCTAGGACTGGCGAAAGAGCTTTATGTGCGTGTACTGAATATAGTTGCTTGTTGACTGTCCATCACAAATTCACAATGATATCAATGTTGCTCAACGATCTCAGGTTTCTAGTGGACAAGCAATACACATTCTATAATTCATATCAACTACTATTTCTGATCATGGAAGGATAGCAATATATGCATAACGAGTTCAAGCCATGTAAGAGTAAGAGTATACGATCCAATAACAAGCAGGTGGAATCAAGTTTTCTGTCTTCTTCAGAGGTGAGCGCTGAACTTCTAAAAAAGCATAGCATGAATCTGTCTCCATTCCTTCATATAGCTTCAGCTTTCAGGATTAAGTTTTCAGCTTCTCCCTCCAGCAAACAACTGCTTCCTGCAAATTTTAGGTGAAAATTGCAACAGATACACCAAGGTTAAAAAATGATGGAACTGTCTTTGCTAGAGATAGCGTCAAAATGTTTCAAAATATGCAGAAAAAAAGGAGCAAAATAGTGTTGCCAGACAGGTTAAAAGAAAGTGATCCAGTGACATCAATATGCTCAGTCACCACTTTAGCTCAAAAAAGAAAAAGTACAGGCATATTTGGGTGATCGTGCTATTATTTCCTATACGGTGTTTCCAATTAACTAGGCACAATAATTGTTGACAATGATGTTTGTACCTTGTTATACTGATGCTGCATTTTATACATTTATTTTTCATGGAGAAACTCAGGCTATCAGTATTTAGCTGCAAAAAGTGAGTGGTAATGTGTCAGGTGTCAAGTAGTAGTAAAATGGCTGCATTTTAAAAGGCATTGTTCTCAGGACATTTTTGCAGAACGTTTTCCACTTGTCATGAGATTGATTGCTCATTAAGACTAATCAATTAGCAAAGTGACTACATTGTAAAAACCAAAAAGTTCAAGATTACTTGATCTCTACTATGTGACAGTGAATCATAACATTCTCCTATATTGTATGGGTTTTAGAAGTTTGATTTTTCCTGAACAAGATTTCTGTTCCATGCCATTTTTATATTTTGCACTACATTCTAGAGTTTGTAGTATTCTTATGCAGCATGATAAGACTAGAGAAACTCTTCCATTATATTCCCTTTTTGCTGTGGCAGTATTCAGAACAAATTTTGCACGGATATTCAAAAGAAATTGTTGCCATGACATTTTCCCTCCCCAGACCCCGCACAGAGCGGGAGCTCTCTGCACTGGGTACGCCCTTTTATTTAGCTAAATCGAACTAAGTACATTATATAACCCATGATGGAGGACAGTTGATGCAAACTCAAATTCTCAAGTCATCTAGCATTACTCATTTTTACCACATCATACATAGCATTGCTTAAATGTTGTTTAAAAGGTCAAAACTACAGAATGAAGCACACAACAATCTAGAATCCAGCAGCCTTTTGCCAATGTATCCAGACAAAGATATCTGCATGAACTGGATATATTAGAAGAGCAAGCAATTGCAATACTCACCTCATTAAGTGGCATCATTTGCTATGCTCAATAGGTTTCCCGTGTACAAACCAATTCCAACACGGGACCCCATCTCTGCCACATCTGTATAAGTGTTGGTCCTTGGATTATAAATCCTCAACAATCCTCTAGATCCAATATAAGTAACTATGCTCCCATTCTTCAGTATCACCAAAGGATGTGCAAGGAATTCATCACGGACACTCAAATTGATCTCTACGGCATGTTTTTTGACCCATAAGCTCTTCTTAAAGTCCACCAGCAACCACAGGTCCATTGAAACATGTAACATACAATGGACCAGAACTAAGGATCCATTAAGGGCAGCCAGAGAAAGATTAGAATAGTAAGCAGGGATGCTTACAGGTCCTCGGAGAATTGACCTCCACTCTTCTGTTAGAAGGTCAAACGAAGCAATGCCTTTTGGTCGAACATGTCTGTTGATCAGATTCTCATCCAATAGAAAATGCACAACTCCATCGACGACGACTCTGCTCAGCGGGCTCATATTAACATGATTCTCAGCAGCCTTCTTTCCTCTCCACCGAGCATCACCGCTGCCACCGAGTGTGAAGACTTCGCACAGCTGCATGTAGCGGCTGTTGAAGAAGGCATTATCAATCACACGAAGCAACTTGAACTCCCCTGTCAAGGCAACCTGTCCCAATGCAACGGAAGCTCTGTAATTCATGAAGTCGAGCTTCCTTGGCGTGTGTTCCTGGGACAATCCTTCAGGCAAGGAAAATCTGTCTCCAGTGACTAGGTTGAGCAACTGGCAGCTCTTGCTTGTCCCTTTCGCGATGCAGGCGAGGTTGCGCTGGGTGGATATTAGCCACTCGTCCTCTGTCGAGCGGATGATCTGCTTAATGACCCGGCCTGAGAGGTCAATGATGTCGCAGAGGATGCCGTCATCACGATACGATTTGTCGTGGCCTGCGACGATGAGCGGCCGGCGGTGACGGGTGGCATGAGCGGCGATGAACTGCGGGTCGGAAAGGAGGGATCGCCACGGCCGACAGATGACACGGAGGCGGCAGACCTCCTTGGCTGGAAGGCGGATCAGGATCTCATAGAGCGTGTCGATAGGCAGGACGCCTTCCCCAGCTTCTGTCCTGGAGCGCAGAGTCGACGACGCCATAGCCGATGCTGGTAACAGCCGACCTGCAACCGCCAAAGAAAGATTTTCCATTTGTGATTGCACGGATCCCATGTATCAAACCAAAAACAAGAAGAGTTAAATGCATGACCAGACCTGAACTTGTATGGGGTGCTATTTAGTTCCACGAAATTTGAAAATGTATTGCACCTGCGGTGCTCCAATTTACAAATTTAGGGATGTGTGGTGCACTGCGTAACAACTTTGAGACTCAAAAAATGTATTGCAACCCCACACAAGTTCTTGGACCTAGCCACCTAGGTGTCATCTCTGTTAAGAGGCTGCCGATGCATTTAACTGTAACAAGAATCAGGCACACACACGAGTCACGACACGAGAAGGAATGGGGGTTCTGCAACCGCAGGTACACAACTAGAGCTTACCAAGCAAGCGCGGTGGAACCGAACCGGGATGGACCCGCCGCGGCTGAGCGTTCTAATCTCCCGCCGGTGGTAAGGTAGTTAGGTTAGCCTGCGCCGCCGCGGCTTCGCTTGACTGCGATGACGTGCGGCTGCGCAATGGAAGATTTCAGTGATTGGTGTCTGTTCTGGCCAAAATCCAACGGATGCGGTACATATTCCAACCGCTTACCAGCAGATCGCGACGGATTCGGGCGCCGCGCAGGGGAGTTGTTGTTCGGGGGTCGTTCCGGCGGGCACGAGGCGGTGATGCGCCGTGCGCAACCCTGCGCTGCGCCGAACTGTTGACCGGGGCGGCGAGCGGCTGGGCACGGTGCGCCGCGGAGGGGCGGCGCGGTGTGTGAGGAACTGTGAGGAGTGAGGACGACGCCGCTGAGGAGGAGCGGAGAGCGGACCGCCGACTGCCGAAGCAAACAGCAGCTGTCAGCAGCAACAAAGGAGAAAGAGACTTTTTCATGTGCCATATAAAAGATCACAATCATTTGTATGCCTCTGGAAAAATTCAGCGGTCTTCAGCGTCACTACTTTAATTTTTTCGAATCTTCCATGCCACTTTCAGGCTCGAACACCGTTAAACAGGTGTGAAAAGACGAAAATACCCTTAAGTTCAAATATATTATTAATTTTTTTAGCATCTTAATGACTTTAAATGAAAAAACTTAAAACTTTCTTGTAGATCTCATCGAGATCTATAATTTTCATATAAAAATTATTTTCATTTAATTCCGCTAAAAAAATATGATTTGATATGATTAATATATCTTAGAAAAATCATCATATTTTTTTGCGAAATTAAATGAAAATAAATTTTATATGAAAATTATAGATCTCGACGAGATCTACAACTTTCTAGTTTTGAGTTTTTTCATTTGAAGTCGTTAAGATGCTCAAAAAAATTAATAACATATTTGAACTTAAGGGTATTTTCGTCTTTTCACACCTGCGGTTTGACGGCGTTAGAGCCTGAACTGACGGAAGTGAAATAGAGGACTCGAAAAAGTTAGAGTAGTGGCGCTAAAGACCGCTGAATTTTTTCAGAGACACACGAAAAATTACGATCTTTTATAATGACACACATGAAAAAGTCTCCAAGCAGAAAGGAGTGGGCCGTGATGAAGCTTCTCGACTTCTTCGCGACTGGGTCAGTGGGCCACACCACCACACCACTGGTGCTAGATGTCCTTTATGCGTGGACCCACCTGTGAATATGCACGGAATTTCTACGTTCCTCCAGCACTCGTGAATACGCAAATTCCACGCCAATCAAGTGGTACTTTGGTTAAACTAGTTGAAGATGCATCTTTCATAATAATATAAAAATGATAATCAAAATTATATATCCAATTATTTGTTGGATGGGTGCTTGTTGTACAGCCGGGTTCGATGAAGGTCCTGTAGCTGCTTCTTGTTCTACCTTCGGTGATGAAGCTGCTGCTGTTGTTTCCTAGTTCTAGTTCTCATATTGATACCACCTCGTGAGAACTTATTAGCTTTCAGTGGGCTATGGTTCACATCCTTGTCGCATGATGAAGGTGATGATGTCGAATTCTTTCTTGCCTAAACTTCACCGGGACATAAGAGCTGAATGGTGTTCCGGAGTACAATAATGTTGATGGTGCACGTTATTCAGTTGCTGCAGAGTGGCAAACATTTAGTCAAAGCCTTTAGAGTTTATTGATCAAACACATGTTTTGTCGAGATTGCTCAGCTTTGAAGCGAGACTTACCTGATTATAATTGCTTGCATTTTGGACACCGTTTTCCGCACTTGGCTGCAGCATGTCTTAAGCATTTATGCAGAAGCTGTTGAAAAGAGTAGCAGCAATATGAGTTTCAGAAAAGTTTGCAGAGCAATGATGAAACTGATTTAAAATATTGAATAACATAATTACATCAAAGAATGTTCAATTCAAAAAAGTTACAGGTAACACCGGTACAATGAGCGAAACTTTAGGTTGGTGGACAATGTACAGATAAAACCAAATTAAATTGTTTTGCACATTAATATTCACTTATGATCAAATAAGCAAACTAACCAATCATGAATTAATCTGTTATTCAGGCCTCAATTCACTAATTCATAATAAAACAAGATGACTCAACATTCTGTGAAGGGGAGGCGCTTTTTTTTTTGAAACAAAAGGCAGGAGCTTTGCCGCTCAATTAAGACGAAAGAAAGTAATAATGTACAAGAAGGTTAGCCAACCGAATAGCCAAAATGGCACTCGAGGGGCTAACCACCCCACGCGACGCGATTGAGCACAAACACGACACACTGCCATGGATCATCATTGCCGAGCATGGAAGCAAAGTCGCGCCAGAGCTTGGACTTCCATGGCGAGCCACCCACCGGGTCACCTCCCGACGGGTCCAAAGGAACGACCGCCACCGGTCATCGTTGCCAAGCTCAACCATCGAAGAGCAGCTCCGACTTCCAGTCGCAAACCCATGCCTCGCATCGAGGCCGCGGCGATAATCCAGATGCTACGCCTTCAGGAAGGGAGCGACGCCGATGGCGCCACCGTCGCACGTCCAAAGTGGACCGGGTTTTCATCCTTGGATGACATGCTAGAGGGGAAACACGACGCCCCCAACAGGGAAGCGGCGCCCAATGGCGTCGCCGTCGCCAAGGCTTTCGCCCAAGAACCCTCTAGCACGAACGCCGGGTCGCGAAGCCGGACCCCTTGCCAGCTATCACCGCCATCGTCGCTGTCCCGCCGCCCCATGGAAGCCCCTTCAGAGGGGCATCGATGCGCCGGCTGCACGCAGCAGCTGCACAGCTGCGTCAGCCGTCACCCCCTCCGTCCAGGCCACGCATAGCCGGACCTGGCTCCGCCGCTCGCGTCCCAGTGCCGCACGACGAGGCCGCCACTGACCATCTTCGTCGGCCCAGGCACCCGCCGATGTCGCAGCCGACCTCGCCACCAGCCGCTACAGGGCGTGTGCCCCACCATCTCGGGCGCCGCCCCCTGCCCTGGGACCGCCGGATCCGGACACCAGGCCCTGAACCCGGCGCCCCATGCCGCCTTCGTCTTGACCACAACTGCAGGCACCGCCCGCCGCTGGCCCCGAAGGGGAGGCGCTTTCACCTCACACTGTAATAGCGGCCTCAGTTCAGAATGTTGGGAAGACATATACTGAACATCTACAGCACAAATTCGATTTTTAGTGATCAGCCAGACAAATAAAATTACGTACAAATAAAATCACATTATGCAGATCCAATAGTTTGAGAAAAGAACTGTCCATGGTGTAGTCAATCTGCAAATATAATCACATTCGATAAGCACAGAGCGGTTAATACATCAAACATGTTCGAGAAGAATGGCCGCTAGCCAGCTTGTATAGTTTCAGATGGCTATGTGTGCGAACTGAGAACATACCCACAGAGGTGATACTGATACGAAAATTAACATCATTAGTGACAGTAACAGATAATCTCAAGTGAAGTCAGACACAAACCTGCCTTGTGCCATATTTTCATATGTAGTTTCACAGGGCACTAAATCTCCATTATGCAACTTCTGAGATTGTGAGTGAGGAATTAGAAAATGTACTCTGATTAATTAAGTTGAGCTAAATAAAAGGCACTCTAGAGAAGTGTAAGCAGAAACTGCAAGACAAACTATGGATAAAGAATCACCTACATTCTTTGGCTTTTCTTTCTTTCTTTCTCTGTACCCTGATCCTCTCTGCTGCCTCTGCTTTCTGGCTGCTTGTTCTCCCTCTCTGATTTTTATGTAATCTGTACTATAATGTTTTTTTAATTTAATTACAGTAGGAGCCCCTGGCTCCTCCTGATTCCTCAAACAAAGTGCTAATTTAATTTTAGTTAGAAATATATGTTGGCATCAATACTCATCTGTTTCTCATTGCCGGTCGGCTTGTCTCGTCCCTTTCTAAACATAAAGATATAGAGCAGTGAGTGACCACAGAGCTGTTCATAATGATGGGTGTCTGAACTTGAGATTAAAGTATTAGTGTTGATCTCTCCAGCTCAACCCAACAGCCGAGTTGGGCCTTGACCTCGCGCCCTGATCGGGGGCGCCCAACCATACATGGTTGGTGGACCCCCATCGCACTGCACTATAAAGAGAGGTGGGGGCTGGCAGCTCTCTGTACGAGGTCCACCGTGAGCCGTCACACCCACCGACAAACCCTAACCCGATCTAGTGAGGGGCGCAGCCAGTGACGGGAAGCTTCACTGACGTATTCACCGTCGCCTCTGAGCCACCACTACACTGCGACCGACCTCGACGATGTCACCGCGACACCACCGACCATGGATGGCTCCAGCTCCTCCGCCAAACCCTCCGATGGTCGGTGACGTCTCACCTCTCACCCTCTCCTCTCTGTTGCTCTATTTTGACATGTACTAGGATGAACTACATCTTTTATCCCGAGTAGAAGAGGTTGTACCCACTAGATCTACTCCTATTGATCTTGTACATTCTAGCAATGGTATCAAAACGCTCGGGGGCAAGGGCAACGTCGCAAGGCCGCTCGACGGTGGCGCGCTCAGCCTCTGGCGAGCGCGCTCGCCGGCGAGGGGTCCCACGACGGCGCCACCACTGGATTCCCTAGCCGCCATGGGCGGGCACCGCTGTGCTACGCTCGGCACTGAGAGAAAAGCAGGGAAGAGGAAATGAGGTCTAGGGTTTGGCGGAACGGCCGGGTCCTGGTTTTGTTTGGCCGATCCGTGCGGTCGACCGTCGGATCGCCATCGACGGCCAGGATCGGTCGGGCCAGCTTTCGGCCCAGGCGGGAGGTTGCATTCCTGGCCCAGGCCCAGGTTGTGGCCTGGGCGCGGGGGACGCGCCGTGCGCTGGGCTTCGGGTTTTTCGCTGCTAGGCTGTGTGCTGCTGCTCTGCTGGCCCAAATGCACAGTATGCTTTACGATTTTCGTTTATATTTTTCAGAAGCATTTATTTGATGTTTTATTCAATTTTGCATGTTTAAATCTCTATTCATTTTGCACCAACGTGTATATTGTTTAGAGAGTAGATCAGTACATAATGCTCCTGGAAAAGTAGTTTTTTCATGTTTCCGCTGTTATGTTTTAAGTCTATCCTCTAATTAATCTTGAACCAACCGGAAATTTTAATTGGAGGAGTAGTGACCTTTTTTTGGTTAAGTTGGATTATGATATTGTTATTTTCTGACCAACGTTGATAATAGCAATATTATATTTTTTTATTCATGAGTGTTTCCATGCATTAGTTATATTTCTGCCCAACGGTGATGTAGAATTAATGTATAAGAATGTTGTATGTTTTAATTTTTACCAATGTTAAATTAAGGCATGCAATTATTATGTTAATGTTTTCTCACTATCTCTGACGCTGTTTTCAGGACTCAACCCAATGGCATTCATCTTGCGATTCCGCCTCTTGAAGTGGGCAACTATCACGTATGGCGAGAGAAGTATGAATTGGCACTTGCGCTGTCCGAGAATGACCTAGCACTTACCTCTCTGTGTCCTATTGAGCTAGTGGACCCGGTGAGGGTAGAGAATGAAACTGATGTTGATTTCAATGCTCGGCAGCGAGATCATGCAGAAGTGAGAATGAAATACGATCTTGATCGTAAAAAATGGGACATTTCGAACCGCAAGTGCTTGATGGTGGCCAAGTCCACTATTTCATATGCAATAAGGGGATCAATCCCAGATTGTTACACCATCACAGAGTATCTCAAGAAAGTGGAGAGTCAGTTTCCTAGCTCTTCAAAGGCTTATGCAAGCACTCTGATAAAGAAATTATTTAATGAGAAATACTCTAGTGAAGGTATAAGAGAGCACATATTGAAGATGAGCAACACGACATCCAAGCTCAAGCCAATGGATTTGGGGCTCAAAGATGAGTTCTTGATTCATTTAGTTTTTGCTTCTTTGCCTAAAGAGTATGAAACTTTTGTTGTTAATTACAACATGCAGCTCGATAAGTGGGATATTGAGAAACTCATTGCCATGTGTGTGCAAGAAGACGAGAGGCTTAAAAGCTCACATGGTGACTCTGCTAACCATGTGAAGGACTATAAAAAGAAGAACTTTAACAAGAATGCCAAACCTTAAGGGAAAGCCCCTCAGAATGATCACCCTCGGAAGAACAACAATGTCCAAGTTGACAAGGATAAATGCAAATGATGCAAGAAGCATGGACATTACCAGAAGGACTATCCAGATTTCCTTAAGAGCCTTTTGAAGAGAGGTGAGGACATTATTACATTCATAGATGAGTCCTTGTATTTAAGTTATTCAAAACCTACTTGGTGGATTGACTCAGGTGCACCTATTCATGTTGCAAATTCATTATAGGGATTCCATACGAGGAGGATCCTACAAAGAGGAGAAAGAAGAATTAAAGTAACAAATGGAGTTGAAGCTAAAGTTAAAGCTATTGGAGATCTCTCTCTAAAATTAGATGATGGTTTTGTATTTCAGCTTTCAGATGTCCTTTATGTACCCTCTTTACGTAGAAATTTGATAAGTGTTTCACGTCTAGACGACGATGGATATGATTGCCATTTTGATAATGGCAAATGTCAAATTGTGCTTAATAATAAGCGTGTTGGTCTTGCCTTCCGACAAGACAAGTTTTATTTGTTATCACTTTCTGAGAACGTGAATGTTGTGAACACTGAGAATGATAATGCCTCCTCATCTATAAATGCAAGTAATAAACGAAAGAGAGTTCATGATGTATCATCGAAATTATGGCACTGTCATTTATGCCATATTTCGAGGGGGAGAATAAAACGATTGATTAAGAAATCAATTTTTCTGCCATTAGAATTTTCAGATTTAGAACAATGCATTGATTGCATAAAAGGAAATATGTTAAGAAAATAAAGAAAGATGTCAAACGAAGCGCAGGAATTTTAGAAATAATTCGCATAGACATCTGTGGTCCTTTTCCTGTGAAGAGTGTGGATGGTTATGATTTATTTATAACATTCATAGATGATTATTCTCGTTATGGCTACATTTATCCAATTAAGGAAATTTTAGAAGCATTGGATAAATTTAAGATATTTAAGGCTGAAGTAGAAAATCAGCACAATTTAAAGATTAAGATAGTAAGATCGGATCGTGCGGGAGTACTACAGTCGACACACCTCATATGGCCAAGTTCCTAGACCTTTTGTAAGGTTCTTACAGGAAAATGGCATAGTTGCCCACTACTCTAAACCGGGCGAGCCTCAGCAGAATGGAGTAGCTGAAAGACGCAACCGTACCTTAATGGATATGGTGAGAAGTATGATAAGTTACTCTGCTCTACCGATAAGTTTATGGATGGAGGCGTTAAAAACCGCCATTCATATTCTTAATCGAGTGCTAAGCAAGTCGGTGCCCAAAACACCGTATGAGTTGTGGATAGGAAGAGAACACTCACTTAACTATTTACGTGTGTGGGGTTGTCCAGCTAAGGCTAAAGTCTTTAACCCAAACATAGGGAAGTTAGACTTCAAGACAGTCAGCTGTCATTTCATTGGCTACCTAGAAAAGTCAAAAGGTTATCGCTTCTATTATCCTGACAGACATACGAAGTTTGTAGAAACAAGATATGCTGTGTTCTTGTAGGAAGAGATGATTAGGGGGAGCATGGTAGCATAAGAAATTAACCTAGAGGAGAAGCGGATACATGTGTCTACTTCGATGGTTCAGGAGCTATTCTTCATGCTACCTGTTGTCGCTTCACCAACAGTGCCAGACACTATAGTGACAACACCTATTTTTAGTTCTCCTGTGACAAAAATAAATGAACTTAAGGAACCCGTCCTTCAGGATCCCATAGAACCCATTGTCACACAAGAGGAAGAGCAACAACAGCCTTATATAAACAAGCGTCAACTAACAAGGCCCCTAGAAGATCTCAAAGAGTCAGAAAATCAGCCATTCCTGATGACTACGAAGTCTATGAATGTGAAAAATTTTAAATGGAGGGTGATCCCACCTCATTTGAACAAGCCATAAGAAGCGCTCACTCATCAAAGTGGCTTGAAGCCATGCAAGATGAAATGAAATCAATGAGTACCAATGGTGTTTGAGAGTTAAAAACAATTCCTAAATTAGCCAAGACAGTAGGCTGTAAATGGGTCTACAAAACTAAATATGACTCCAAAGGAAATATAGAAAGATTTAAAGCGTGACTTGTGGCGAAAGGCTTCACGCAAAGAGAAGGCATAGATTATAATGAGATATTTTCTTCAGTCTCATGTAAGAATTTTTTTAGAATTATAATGGCGCTTGTATCACATTACGATTTAGAATTACATCAAATGAATGTAAAGACGGCGTTCCTCAACGGAGATTTGGAGGAAAATGTTTACATGGCACAACCAAAAGGTTTTGCTGTGGAAGAAAAAGAACGTATGGGATGTCGCCTAAAAAAATCTATTTACGGATTAAAACAAGCATCAAGACAGTGGTATTTAAAGTTTGATAGTAAAATAAGGAAGTTTGGGTTTAAAAAAAATATTGAGGACAATTACGTTTATGCAATGTTCAAGAATAGAAAATACATTTTCCTAATCCTGTATGTGGATGACATCTTACTTGCTAGTAGTGGTGTCAATCTACTACTGATGACAAAGAAGTTCTTATCCTCAAATTTTGATACGAAGGATCTCGGTGAAGCTTCGTTCGTTCTAGGAATAGAGATTCACCGAGATAGAAGAAAGGGGGTTTTAGGATTATCCCAAAAGGCATACTTAGAAAAGATTCTAAAGAAATACAGTATGCAAAATTGTAAGCCTTTACATGCTCCCATAGTCAAGGACGACAGATTTGGGGAATTTCAATGTCCCAGGAACCAATATGAGGTCGATTAAATGAAAACGGTTCCATATGCATCAGCTGTTGGAAGTTTATAGTATGCTCAAGTGTGTACACGCCCTGACTTAGCGTTTGTTACCGGGTTACTTGATAGATATCAGAGTAATCCAGGAATAGAACACTGGAGACTGGTAAAGAAAGTTTTACGTTACTTGCAAGGCACAAAAGGTCTCATGCTAACGTATAGAATATCTGATTTCCTACACATAGAGGGATATTCAGATTTAGATTATGCGGAAGATGATAGAAAGTCCACGTCAGGATATATATTTACTCTCGCAGGAGATGCTATATCGTAGAAAAGCTTAAAGCAAACCGTCACTACATCGTCTATGATATATGCTGAGTTTGTAGCGTGTTATGAGGCTATATGAAAGGTGAATTGACTAAAGAAGTTCATGCTCGGGTTGAAAGTAGTAGACGACATACATAAGCCACTCAAGTTATACTGCGATAATAATCCAACAGTATGTTATGCTCACAATAATAAGTCAAGTGGTGCTGCCAAACACATTAACATAAAGTATTATGTTGTGAAAGACAAAGTCCGGGATCATATAATTAGTCTTGAGCACATAAATACAGAAAAGATGCTCGCGGATCCACTTACAAAAGGCTTACCACCCAACGTGTTCAGAGAACACTTAGTAGGCATAGGTTTAAGGGAAAGCCTATGATTCCTGGATAATAAGAGCCTAGTTGAGAATCTGTTTCAAAACAGAGAGGTGCATCGTAGCTGTTAATCTAATGACACTGACCGTGATGATGAGGCACACTCTATACACTGATCTGTGATGAAATAGAAAAAAGATAAAGTAAGTTAAGTTTAAGTAATAAGATGAGATCAAGGGGGAGATTGTTAGTGTTGATCTCTCCAGCTCGCCCCAACGACCGAGTTGGGCCTTGATCTCGCGCCTGATCGGGGGTGTCCAACCCTACATGGTTGGTGGGCCCCCGTCGCACTGCGCTATAAAGAGAGGTGGGGGCCGGCGGTTCTCTGTACGAGGTTCACCGTGAGCCATCACATCCACCGACAAATCCTAACCCGATCTAGTGAGGGGCGCAGCCAGCGACGGGAAGCTTCACTGACGTCTTCACCGTCGCCTGTGCGCCACCACTACACTGCGACCGACCTCGACGACGTCACCGCGACACCGCCGACCATGGACGTCTCCAGCTCCTCCGCCGAACCCTCCGATGGTCGGTGACGTCTCACCTCTCACCCTTGTTACTCTATTTTTACATGTACTAGGATGAAGTACATCTTTTGTCCTGAGTAGAAGAAGTTGTACCCATTAGATCTACTCTATTGATCCTGTACATTCTAGCATAAAGACCCATCAAAATTGCAATGTTAATTACTGTAGTTACGAACATGGTAGAAGTTTATTTTGGAAGTGTCTCTGGCAACCACGAGAGCCAGGAACAGCAGGATTCGCGAACCCTCCCAGACGGCCCATAGATAAATGACCGATGATTGAGCGGAGAAGCGCACATGGGTACTTGCAACTGAAGTCGCAGAGAAAAAGCACTCACATTCAGGCTTCCTGGTGACATTGGAAGCGGCGGCGGGGGCAGTGCCAGTTGCCGGCAGGATGGAGCGGAGGCAGAAGATGTGGAACCGCGCGGTCGCAACCGTCGCATAGCATAAGCTCCGTGGCCGCATCCCCGGACCAGCATCCGGCCCATGCCTCGATCTATTGGTGTCCGTGCCGCCTCAGAACTGTTGGATCCTAACGACAGTTAGAACGTCGTGGAACGTCGTGCTCGCCGGCGACGTGGTGACCGCGCTTACCACTTAACAGATTGAAAGCCAGAGAACACAAAACAGATAGATTCGATATGAATTTGCTGCACCCCCTCCTCAGCCTCCCATGTCATCTTTATTGATATATATATAGCCATGAGACTCGTCGCACAGAACGGGACACCGTTTCCATTGCGATCCCCGTTACATGCGCCTAAAATGCCACGGCGTGAAGGATACAGAACTCCGACTCAAGCTAGACATACCCAAGCATGACTTTGGCTACATCTAACTCCAACCACACTAGAACTCTACCAAGATGACATCCCGACCGACTAATACGAAATTACATGACTTATTTGCAACACTTATAGGCTAACAAATCACCCCTAAGTCATTGCACATCGGTGACACCAAGAGCGATCCGTAGCTCAACAAACTTGACCACGACCAAGCGGTTTTGTGAAAATGTCCGCAATCCGACCAGCTGTACCTACATGTTCAACTTCAACCCCGCCTTCCTCAATACACTCACGTATGAAGTGATACCTCGTGTCAATATGTTTACTACGATCATGATGGATCGGATTCCTGCTTAGTGCAATTCTTGACATGTTATCCATCAACAATCTTCTTGGTGTCTCTTTTCGTTCCAAGTAGATCACCATGAGTCGGCTCAACCACACGCTTTGACAGGGCCATTGCCGCCGCTGCTGCCACATACTCGCTTTCACACGATGATAAAGCGGCGATCTTTTGTTTCGAGATTGCCAAGTTACCAAGCTACGCCAAGAAAGTAGATCACACCAAGTAGTGCTTTTCCTATCTTCTCGAATCTCCAAAGAAATCATCATCCATCAAACCTAGCAAGATCGGTTTCGGTTCACCCTCTTTCATAGTCGCATCCATAGCCTTTGTAGTGCCCTTAACATATCTCAACACTCGCTTGACAAAGAGCCCACCGAGCTTTTCCAGAGCTTCCATGTACCGCTCACCACTCCAACTGCATAAGCGGATCTGGTCTCGTATTTACCAGTACCTAAGACTTCCAATTATACTCCTGTATGCCGTCACATTCATAGCTTCTGATTCCTTTCCCTTTGTGAGTTTGAACCGAGGCTCCATTGGAGTGTCAGATGAGTTACTGATGCTCCATACCGCGCATTCTCAAGTATCCTGACCGCATAAGCTGCTTGGCTCAATTTTATTCCTCCTTTTCCACTGCTTTACTTCAATTCCCAAGTAATAATCGAGAAGACCGAGGTCACTCATGCTAAATTTCGCTTCATCTCGCCTTGAATTGATTAATGTCATCAATCTTTGGCCCTAAGATTATCGGATCATCAACATACACACCCACAATCAAGAAGAATCCTTGCTACTTCTCTTATACACGGCATTATCCAACTTACATCTAACAAAACCAAGGGTACGATGTACTCTTTATCAAGCTTGAAATTCCATGCACGCTTGGTGCTTGCTTGCATTAAACCATACAAATGCCTTCCTCAATCTCAACACCTTATCTCCTTTGCCAACAATAAAACCTGGAGGCTGATGTACAAAGACAGTTTCAGAGAGTTCTCCATTTAAAAACGCAGACTTAACATCCATATGATGCACCTCCCAACCACCATGTGCTGCTAGAGCCAATAGTACCCTCACTGTTTCTATTCTGGCAACAGGTGCGAAAACCTCGCTCAAAATCCACACCATGGCGTACAGCATAGCCCTTTGCGACCAACCTCGCTTTGTATTTCACAACATTGCCCTCAGGGTCCTTCTTCACCTTGAACACCCATTTGAGACCAATTGCTTTGTGATTCCTTGGAAGCTCACTGACTTCCCAAGTCCTGTTTGCCTCGATTGCTTGCATCTCGGCCTGCATTGCATCTCTCCAACAACTCTCTGATAGAGCATGTTCCACTGAGTTTGGTTCTCAAATTGCTATGAGACACAAACCACTATACTCTAACCGAAAAGGGCATAGCTTGAGTCTAGTAAGTCCGGTATTTTATGATACCGGAGTGGTACTCCTCCGAATCTTCCTCAAGACCAGTGGGTGGCGTTGCCCATGAATTTGTGTCTCTCAGACACCGCTTGCTTGCCAAGTTCTGGAGTGCCAAGAGATGGAGTTGGTGAACCGGGAGCCAAGCGGCAGAGAATCGCCCGCAACCTCGCAGACTGCTCTCGCATTATCTCAATCACCGCATTATCTGAATCGAGACGCGATCGCCCGCCTATTGTCGGATCGACAACGAGAATCTCCTCGTGCCAACTAAACACTGCTTCCTCGATTCTCAGATATCTTCCGGTGCATCGTCATCGCCCGACTTAACATCCATATGATGCACCTCCCAACCACCATGTGCTTTGCTAGAGCCAATAGTACCCTCTCATTTGCTTCTATTCGCAGCAGTGCGAAAACCTCGTCAAAATCCACACCATGGCGCTGTGCATAGCCCTTTGCGACCAACCTCGCCTTGTATTTCACAACATTGCCCTCAGGGTCCTTCTTCACCTTGAACACCCATTTGAGACCAATTGCTTTGTGATTCCTTGGAAGCTCACTGACTTCCCAAGTCCTGTTTGCCTCGATTGCTTGCATCTCGGCCTGCATTGCATCTCTCCAACAACTCTCTGATAGAGCATGTTCCACTGAGTTTGGTTCCTCAGCTGCTATGAGACACAAACCACTATACTCTAACTGAAAAGGTACAGTTGAGTCTAGTAAGTCCGGTATTTTGCGATACCGGAGTGGTACTCCCTCTGAATCTTCCTCAGCACCAGTGGGTGGCGTTGCCCACTGAATTTGTGTCTGTACACTGCTTGCCGAAGTTCCTGGAGTGCCAAGAGATGGAGTTGGTGAACTGGGAGCCGGCGGCCAGAATCGCCTTCATGACCTCGATACTGCCTCTCGCATTATCCGAATCACCATTATCTCGAATCGACGCGATCGCCCGCCTATTGTCGGATCGACAACAGTAACTTCCTCAGGCCAACTAAACACTGCTTCCTCTGATTCCTGTATATCTTCTGGTGCTGCATCAGTTCCACTCACCCCCCAAATCCAGCTCTTCTTCTCATCGAAGATAACATCCCTCGAAATCATAAGACGTTTCTTCACCGGATCATAAACCCGATAAGCTTTTGAGTGCTGTTCATACCCGAGAAAAATGCCCGGTGTTGTCCTATCTTCGAGCTTGGTCACACCTGGTCCAACCTTCTTTGCATAGGCCACGCAACCAAAGGTTCTTAGATGTCGCACACTAGGTTTCTTGCCATACCAAGCTTCATATGGAGTCACATTATTCAGGCTTTTAGTAGGTGCACGATTCAGCAAATACACGGCTACCATTACTGCTTCACCCCAAAAACGCCCCGGCACACGTTTGGACTTGAGCAGACATCGTGCCATCTCCACTACCGACTGATTTCTCCTCTCAACAACGCCATTTTGCTGTGGTGTATAGGGTGCAGTGGTATTGTGTTTTATGCCAAAAGTACTGCAATAAATTGTAAACACGCCCGAATTAAATTCTCCTCCTCGGTCCGCTCAATGCCCTCGCCTTGCACCAGATTCCATCTCTGCTGCACTGTATCTTCTTGAAAC